>JAOTQR010000097.1:5736533-5751659 GCA_025774065.1 Solanum ossicruentum | reverse complement strand
TTTTGCTTGACCAATGCCACGTCTATGTTTATGGATCTCATGAATAGGGTCTTTAAACACTACCTTAATAGGTGTGTGGTAGTTTTGTGAATGGTATATTAATTTCTTTTCGAAGTGAAGAAGAGCTTGTGAATTATTTGAGGGTGGTGTTGCAACTTTAAAGGATGAGATATTGTTTGCAAAATATCAAAAGTGGGAATTTTGGGTAACTCGGAGGTGACTAGAGAGGTTCACCGGTTGGCTAGATTGAAGTTGAGAAGGTAGTGTAGTGGCTAAATGGTTCCAAATACAATTTGGTTCAAGAGGTCAATATAGAGCAAGACCTTGACCCTACCTTGCTAGAGTTGAATGCTTTGGTAGAATATGGTCAAGTGGAGGTTTTCTCCTAAGGGGGAGATAGTGCCTTTTAGGTACTAAGGTAGGCTATGTGTTCCTATCTGATTATTGGGTTCATTTAGAAGTCCCACCCATGAAGGGTGTGATCCAGTTTGGCAAGAAAGGAAATTGAGTCTAAGGTTTGTGGGTCCTTATCGAGTGTTGAGGAGAATTGGTAAAGTTGCTAATTGGAATTGCCTAGGGAAAATGGATATAGTTCATCCGGTTTTTCATGTATCTATATTGAGGAGATACGCTTGTGACCCAAGTGCTATAGAACTCTTTGAGGTTGTGGGTGTTATGGAAGATGAGTTGACCTATGAGGAGGTCCCGGTAGAGATATTGGATAGAAATGTAGAAAGGTTGAGGTACAAAGGTGTAACATCCGTGAAGGTCCTTTGGAGGAATCATCAAGCTGATAACAGTACTTAGGAACCCAAAGCGGACATGAAGATGCGAAATCCATACCTCTTTCATTATTTTCAATCTTAAGATAGAAAACATAGTCCCTTTTATGATTTCAAGTCTTAAATTTCAGCCCTCATATCATGTTACATGCATTTATGTTTATGATAACAAGTTTATGATGATTTTTGACATTCATGTCGAGATTTTTGAAAATGATGTTTAAATGTAATTGTCGCATTCATGTCGGGTTGAAATCTTCATAATTACTTCTCTTATACAAGTTTCTTTGACATTTGGTTTCCCAAGGGAGAGACATTGAAATGTCCAAAAAATGTGCTTCGATAATGTCCATAATCGTAATCTTTATATATCTCAAAATCAGTACGTAATATCAAAAATCTGACTATATATTATTGGTCAAAGGAAAATTTAGTGGGGAATGGGTATAATCCATATTTTAGAAGACCCGTAGAAAGAAAATGATTTTCGCTAATTTTTCGGAAACAATAGCGATCGTGCCCTAGCCACAACGCACCATGGGCGCAGAGTAGTGAAAAAGCTGCCTTCGCATTGGGTCCGTGTCACGGACCAGTGGAGTATTTCCCCTATTTTTCTAATTCATCCCAAGAGCATTAGTATCATAGCCCAAGGCCTACTTAAGTGTGAAATCACTCATACTTAGTCATTTTTCAACTATATATCACTCAAAATCCTCCCAAAGACCTCTACATGACTTAACCAAAGTATTTCATTCAAATTTAAGTGTCCCAAGCTTAATTGTGGATCTCAAGAACTCCATTCAAGCCTCAAGTCTCCTTCAAGTCTACATCGAGAAAATCCAAGTTTAAGGTATGTGGGTTTCATCCAATAGGTCCTTTTACCCATGGAGCCCAATCTTCCTTTATATGAAAACTACATGTTCTCAAGTTGTATTACTTATGGGCATCTATTATTATGAAGTATGAGCATGAAATATGTTTGGATTTTATCAAATATTGTTGATTATGCACGAATATCTATTTTAAGCTTATACTATGAATTAATCTTGTCTATTGAGACTATGCCTAATTCAAACCATGAAATCTATGAGCTATTGTGATGTTTTGATGTGATTTGCACGTTACCCATGATGGGTTTTATCATGGTATTGGTGGGCTATTTTACTTGACTTTAAGATGCATTAATTTCACCATTTCATGATCCATACCCTTCCACTTTGCATGATTTGAACATGTGTCCATATATGCCCACAACCTATTTGATGAAATGTCTTAACATGAATTATCAAGTTTTCCTATGACCTATTGCATGGTTTTTACAAGTCTCGATTGTTGATGAGTTATTAAGTTCTCATGCTAAGGTTTATGCTCTTGTGAATGGTGAATCCTACTAGGAGGGGTCATGAACTATGTTACCTGCCTTACCCTCTAGTACAAGGCCAATCTCAATATGAAGGGGTTATGAACTATGTTGTATACCTTACCGTCATGTACGATTCAATGTTATGCAATATCTTATACTCATATAAGGGGGTTATGAACTATGTGGTATGTTTCACCCTCATATGCGAATCAATATTATATATTACCTCATGCTTACATGTAGGGGTTATGACCTGTGCTATCTTTCTACCCTCATGTACTATTCATTATTTCATGCTTACATGTAGGGGTTATAACCTTTGCTACTCCTCTACCCTCATGTACTCCCTATTACCTACTAGAAAGGGTTATGACCTAATATATATCTCTCACCCTCTGGTAAAAGGTAGTTGGATGATCTATTCATGCTACTTTATGGTGCTAAACAAGATATGCAAGTATGATTACTCTTAAGCATATTTCATCCTATGCGTTGATTACACATGGCATGTTGAGCTTATGTCAATTGAATATGATTAAGTATCTTGTTATTATGGCTTATGATTCTTGTTCTATTGCATCCTTCATACTTAGTACATTCAAACATACTAACTCATGCTATATGCCTACATGATATCACCATATAGGGATCGGAGCTCCATTTCCGCATCACCCTCCTCTACATGGTTTGTTTGTTTATTATGAAAAAAAGCTAGTTGGTGAGTCCTCAATTACGAGGGTGATATCTACTCTCACACATGCTTTATAGAGACTTGATCTTATGTTAAATACTTATTAAATGAGCGTGAGCCCGGGAAGTGTCTTAGCCCCCGCTCCATTCTATGTAGAAGTGTCGTCAGATATTATGTCATGGTTTATCTATGATTTTCGACCATGACTCTCCTTACACTTTTATTATTATGAATGGTTTCCCTTAATTCCTTTTCTTTTTTCATTTATTTGACTCTTGTGTTTGTTTAATTTGCTTTTTCAACCAAGGATGTGTACACGATATGCTAAGAAGCTTGTTTGGATTATCTTCGGGCTTCCCATTCATCATGTCACATCTAGGCCTTAGTCTTGGTCGTGACAGTAGAAACGTGACAACCAAGTAGAGGACACCTCTTACAAGCCTTTTCATTGCTAGTGGTGAGGTCTATTAGTTGTGGAAGGCTCTACGGAGGGCCACTTGGTCTTGCACACTTCACCCAGCCACGACAAGCCATGCAATGGTCAAGGACCACCCCAAAGCTGTCTCTACGGCTCCTGGAGGTGTCCATGGAAGGGCACCTTGGTAAAAGATATCATCGAAAACCAAAATTTAAGCATCATTGTCCTTCAAAAGCCCAGGTCCCTATAGTTATGTCAAATCTATTGTTATTCTTATAGATACTCTTACTAAGGGCTTAACAAAAGAAAATGTTTGAAGAAAATCTCAGGAGATAAGAATGGAGTCTATAAATCCATAATCATGTATATGAAAACTCAACCTATGGACTAGAGATCCTATAGCTAGGTTTAATGGAAAAACGAATCATCTGTTGGCTCAAATTAAATTGCAATATTTTTGTTCACTTCTTATATGGTAGGTGCATTATTTCCTTTATTGAATTATGGAGGTTGAGTTTATAAACTCTTAATGATAATCTATTGCTCGTATATATGGAGTATTAAACTTGTGGGAGTACTCCCGACGGATTTCACCTAGTAACTGTGGAAGTAGTCCGTTTCTTTTAAGTATTAGGCTTATATATTTCAAATCAATCATGTAGTCAGGGATAACATATGGCAATAATATGCAGGCTAGTAAATCTCATCTCAACACCTTGATTATTATGTGTAAGCAATAATATTTTATTTATCTCATCTCAGAGTTCAAGTCTAAGACCACTCTGACTCTGGACTAAAAATTACTAGTTTATTAAGTGGAGGTCCAATACAGAGTGCACCTTTATTAAGCCTAATAGTCTTCCTTCATCTAATAAACTCTCTTACTTAATATTAATGATTTAAAAATTATCAATAAAACATTTTAATATTAATGTTAGTAATATATATTAAATTGTTTCACATGGATTTAAAAATTATAGTTGTTGCAATAACTTCCCATTCGTTGGTGGCAATTGTGTTTTTCACTCCCATCGTTCATCAGAATTTATTATGCATTTTTTATTGTAGGAGAAAGTGTAAATGGTCAATCATGACCACTACTTCCCTACTGATATCTAGGCCATGTATTTACCTATTTTACTATCTCAGTATCTTCTCTTAAATTTCAAGAAAGACATCCTTTATCCATAAATAGTGATGGTCCTCCATTGTTTTTGGTATAAGAAAATATAGAGTGCATAAAAGTTACTAAAAGATGAGTTTTTATTAGTGGAAGAAAGGTGCTCTTTTTGTGGAGCTTTGGACTGAACTCTTATCTAGAGTTTGTTGAGTTATACTTTATGATTAAGCTATTATATCCTAGAGGGGATGAGTCAAGAGGATGTTACTGGACTGAGGAAAATATTTTTTGCAATTGACTTAAGTCTCTTTAAATAGAGCAAGATATCTATCCCTCGGTCACAAGAATTTTATTTTCTTCATTCTATTTTTCAAATATAATTTGTATTCTTATAATTTTTGACATATTGTGTTGTTATATATTTTTTTAAAAAAATCATCAATATAGATGTGTGAATATACACTTAAGTATAATATATGATATTATTGGGTGCACCTCTCTAAGTGAAGTTAGAAATTTGAATCTTATATCTATCTTATTTATTTTCCTTTCTAAAATTATGTAAAACTTCTCTCAATGGTTATTGGCAGCACTTTTGGTAGTTTGGTTAAATTTTTTTCTTTTGCTTTGATTTTTCAAAATTTTCTATTTTTACACTGAAAATTTATGTGTAATTTTCATGTTCATATCAAAACAAGTAATAATGGATGATATATAATCAATGGGTTCATATGATCTTAAGATTTTTGGCACAAAATACACACACACGCTCTAATTGAATAGATAATAAAGAATTAGTTTTAGACCTATAATTTTAAATTTTATATAGTGACCCTTCTGATCATTTTTCATGTATTGTACTCTTTTTTCCATTTAGATCATTCTTATAAAGATCCTAGGTTATTTATGACAGGCTGGCACTGATAGCTCGACCGCATAGTTGTTCATTTGGATGTTGTGCAATTTTCCGTGTTTCGAGGCCTTTATAGCTAGAAAAGTTATTTTTTGAAAATGCAGGCAAATGACCTAAGAATAGAATCTTGATAGTTACATCTGGTTCAAAATGACCAAATTAGGCTAGAAGCATGGTCAGCTCGAGTACCAAGGCTTTCGGTGCAAGTGTAAACTATTTTTAACGTTTTGGCCTTGAAAATTGTCCAAAGGTTGACTTTGGTGAAAATTCTTGTAAAATATCCTCAAATGAAAATTCTGATAGTGTTGTTAGCTCTGGAATGTTGAGTTTGGTCTAGAACAACCTTTCATTAGATTCTTGAGGCTTTTAGACTCATTCCAAACCCCTCGGTGGAATTTGATTAAAAATGACTTTGGAAGTGGGATCCACATTCATTAATAACAACCATGTATGGAAATTCTGACTATGTCATTGAGTCCAAAACATCAAGTTAGGTAGCATAAAATTATTCATTTACGTGCACAGAATATCAAATGAATCCCAAGTATTCAGTCAAAAAATTTAAACTTGGTGAATATTAGCTTTTTAGCTGAAATCTGGTACAATGAGCTTGTTCTTTGTGACTGCAGGCCTCTGGTCATGATCTTGGGAGCTAGGCTGCTTTGCCTTTGCATTTAGGGAGGGACCCTCTATAATCACGAAGGTCATCCTTTTTGTACTCTACGATGGCGGAGCACTGTGGTTCACCGCGATCAAAGAGTGCAATTTCAGTGGGTCCTTTATGAATATATTTATGCTCATGAAAAAATTAAACTCCTTTCATTAGGAGGTGATATCTTCTTTAGTTTAAGCTTAAATTGAGTGGTCCAAGGCTCAAAATTGAAGGAATATTTGATAGGAATCCTTTGGTAAGCTTGAAAAGTGGATTAGAGGCTTTGTTTGAGGTGAGTTTGGTAATATAGCCACTTTCCTATGCCATTTTTAGGTTGACATTTTGAAAAAATTTGAGAAGTGATTTCCTAGTTAGTATAGGTTCGAATTTGGTGATTCAAGACTCTAAATTGTTAGGGTTTTCATGAAGAACATCGTGGTGTACTTGGTTTTAGCTGTGGGGTCTTTGTTATATTAATTTTTATAAATATCTTATCCTTATTATGTTAAGCTAAAATGATTTTTTCATTTGTTGGCAATGGGGTATTTTTGGCCCTTGAATTACATTCTATTTTGGGACAGGAGATCAGGAGCTAGTTGGGACCGATTTTTAGGATTAATGCTGGGATTTTGAATTCGAGTCCCACTTTTCCATTTTTAACTTCAAAATTAGTACATCTCCATTTCTTGTACTTTTAGTGTCATAAAAATCTCTATAGTATTGTGACTCTATTTTTGGGTGTTTGGTATCATTTGGAGGCTATCTGAAAGGGAAAAGCTCTAGCAAAATAGGTTGGAGCGGGCTTGTTTGACCTACAGGTAGGATACGCCTTGCCTTTTTTCAAATTGAGTTTGGATATGTAAATATAGTTGGAATCACATGAATATTGAGTGGGGAGTTATCTTTGTATGTCATGTATGCTAGAATTCCTATTTTTGTTGATATTTGGGGTTGACAGATGCTTATATTGTATGTTCTAGATCATCTATACTTTGTTGATACTATAGATGAGTTTGTGTTATACTAGAGTGTGTTTGGACTTGCTCTAGGGATAGGCTAGTGATGCCATAGAGTTGCATAATTTAAAGAGATGGTAAACTAATTGTATCAGCCAAGTGTGACTAGTGAGGTGTAGGTCTTTGTAGACTAACATATTAGACTTAAGTCTGGTAGACTGAGCCTTAGATAGGCAGTAACATCACTGAGAGCCTGATTATTCGTAAGCCCCATTTTATCTCATTAGACTGTCTTCTGTATATCGAAATTCTTTTGGCTTTAGATATGATCACCAATTATATGGGAGTTCTTTAAAAACCCATCCGCAGTTAGAGCCCCAGCTCTGGCCCCTTCCTCCATAATTTATTTCTTATCCTCCTATCATGGAGTCGACAAACAAAGTTATCTATTAATTTCATCATGACATCCAATTAGAACTTTTGTGGATTAGAGGTCTAGCTACAACTGGGTTAGAGGCCACTTGTACCTTCAGAGATTAAATGAACGAGCTATGACCAGGTTATAGGCTATTTGCACCTTCATAGGTTAGAGTAGGGCTATGACCGAGTTAGAGGCCACTTGCTCTTTTTGAGATTAGAGCTCTAGGCTACATCTGCTGTTAGAGGACATTTGCAGTTTTAGGGATTATTGGTTCAAGTTTCATAATTCCCTCCGTTAGAGTTCAACAGTGCTTACCCTCCAGTTATGCCTTAGATCTACTAGAGGTTTCTGAGATAATGTTTTTGTTTGCCCAATTTACCTTAGAATTGTGCATAGGTGTACCTTCTGGGCCTATGGAGGCTCGGTTGGCGTATAGATTTAGGTTGCTTGCATCTTACAATAGCGTACACACCTCTATTTCTCCTATTTAGCTTTTATTGTACTGTATTCTAGCTTTTCTATCTATATTTACTATTCTTATGTAGTTGGCCTATGATGCCTACTAGTACCTTTATCTGGTACTCATACTATACTCTACATCTACTCAATGATGTAGGTCTGAGCACTAGGTAATAGCATTGATCTATCCAGCTAGTAGTGGTCACTCCCGAAGACTTGGGTGAGCATTGGGCGTTCTTGCATTATTTTGGTCTTCATCTACAGTTGTGGCTCTTCTTTTGCTTTTTTCAAACCATTCTTATATTTGTATAGATATGTATATATTACTTTTGGCCTAGTTAGGGGATGTATCTTTATCCTAGTAAATTTGTACACGTGGCTTCTAGGTTCTAATAGGGGTTTTTGCTGTATGTATTACCTTTAGTTGTCAGTTCCCATGTTGCCAATGTGATCTTCCTTAAACTGTGTATTCTACTAGTTTTCCGCCCTCGCACCAATTACTAGCAGTTCTAGGTTATAGTTTGGCTTACCAATTGGTGGAATATGGTAGGTGCCATCATGACTTGAGATATTAGGTCATGACAAGTTGGTATCAGATCCCCAGGTTCGTTGGTCTCACTTATATAAAGCTAACATTTAGTAGAGTCCTACGGATGGGTACAGAAACGTTGGTGACTCATCTTCAGGAGGCTACAAGATGCCATTAGGAATATACCCCATGATTGTATCACCTCATGCGGTAAGTGTTTTGTTGGTTTCGTGAATTCTAATTGGTCTTACAATTTCACAGGTTATAGCTTGTAGATGTGGTTCCTTCGGTAATGTTAACACACCTGAGGCAGTAGATAGGGCCTCGATTAGGCCTATGGGTCAACCACGGGGTAGAGGTAAGGGCATATAGCACCAGTCTAAAATAGAGATTTCCAAACCTTGTATAAGAGCACCTTGATGCCCCTATTGCCACTCAACCAATAGGGCCAGAGATGGAACAACCCCCAATTGCACTTGTGATGACTCTTGTAGAGAAAGTTGAGAAATTTTTGTACAGACTTGGTCATGCATCCCAGTCTAGGGCTCGTGGAAGCAAGCACGGTGTGGACTTGAGTCTAGAAAGATGGAGATTTTGGGAACTTTTGGAAGTTAACTTACGATTAACAAAATGGACCGTATATGGAATGACAGTACATCCATGGTGTCATGAAAACTAGTACTGAAGGGCCTGTATTTTTTAAAATCTAGAACTACCATATGAGATTACTTATGGCCTATAGATGGATTGATTGGTCATCTTGCAAGTTCGTGATTTGAAAGATACAAATTCCAGTAACTTAAGTTTTATTACATGAAGCACTTCAAGACAAAGTATGGTAGGATGAACCATGGCCAGTGGACGGGGTCTCATAGTTGGTTCTATCAAACTTTAATGAAGGGCATTTTTGAGATTTCTAATTTATTTAAGTCCTAAACTACGTCATTTTAGCTCTCCTAACTACCTTAACCTACCCAACTCCTATAAATTTTATTCCTAATAGATTCAAAGAAATTCATCCTCAAAATTCTTTCATGGGGTCTCAATTATTTCTCTCTAAGACAAGAATTTCGATAAAGCTAGGGTTTGGAGGTTGGCCTAAAGTTTTACAGATTTTTTTATTCAATTTTGAGGATTTTCACTTGAGGTATGTAGGGCTTCATTCATGGATTAGTTTTATCCATGAAGCCCGATCCAAAATCTTTGTTTTCATCACATTTCATGGTGAATTCCTATGGGTTTTTTTGTTATGACTCCAAATGCAAGGATTATGATTCCTACATGATGAAATACGTAATTATGTATGAATTATGAAGAATTATATTATTTATATGACTTTCAAGAAAAAGCATGTGATTCAAGTATGTATAATTAGGGCTCAATGATTTGATGCGGGTTCCTTTACTAACAATCCAAATTGGTTTTCATTGTGTGTTTTCTCTATGAATCTCATCCACTTATATGATTTTGAATCAAGCTCATGAACCCATACTTAGTTCTAGTATCTTATGATGAGACTATGGATTTTCATTATTATTATCTCAAGTATATAAAAGCATGTTTTATGACAATGATGATGTTATGACCATGATAATGATGATGCTATGAAAAAGGGGGTGATGAAACCCTAATGTTTTTGATAATGGTGATGATAGGGTGGGAATAGATACCCACACTATGATGAAAATCAAAGTAAATGAACTACACACTATGATGAAAATCAAAATAAATGAACTATTCTTGTGATATGAGATGTTTTATGAAAGATTATGATGACTATTTTACGAACTATGAGAGTATGATTTAATGAAGTAGCTATGTTGAATGCTATGGGTCAAAAGCTGATGAGGATGCTCAAGAGTTTATTGATGAGCTCACTAAGGTGTTAAATGTTATTGGTGTCACCTTTGAGGAAAAAGATGAGTTGGTTACTTATCAGTTGAAAGATGTGGCTCATGTGTGGTACACCCAATGGTTGATGGATACGGTTTGTGGTAATATTGTTAATTGGGAGCAATTCAAGTTGGTCTTTCTTAATCATTTCTTCCCACTTGAACTTAGGGAAGCCAAGATGACTAAGTTTATCAACCTCAAACAGGGTAGTATGAGTGTGAGGGACTATGCCTTCAAGTTCACCAGGCTCTCTAAGTATGCTCTTATGCTTGTGGCTGACCCCTATGCAAAAATGCACATGTTAATTTCTTGTATCTTTGATTTGGTGGTAAAAGAGTGCCATACGACCATATTAATCTAGGAGATAGACATCTCTAGGCTTATGGTATATGCGGAGCAAATTGAAGGGGAGAAACTCAAGGAGAGGAGAGTGCATCATCCAAAGAGGGATTGATGTGATGGTGGGTTCTCCAAAAGTGGTGGTTTTGGTTGCTTCCAACAAGGCCAAGTTTTTAATGCTCGAGTTGCTAATGCAAGGTTGCCTCCTCTTAGGGCACTGGTTGGTGGTGGACCATCATATCCTCGGTGTGACAAGTGTGGCAGGAGTCACACGGGTACTTATTGGAAGGAGTTGGGTACATGCTATGGGTATGGTGACAAAAACCATAAAGTCGTTAATTGTTCTAATTTTAATACCCCACACCTAAAATGTACTAGTCCTATGCACATGAAACATGATATGGCTTGGTCAAATTAGCATCTATTTTTAAAAGTGCTTGAATCTCAAATTAGAGGGTGATATGTATGTCTAACGCTTAAGAGGGTCGAGTGTGTACAAGTTTTAAGTCAAAGTTAGGAGATCGCAGCCTCAAAATAAGTGAGAGAAGTGAGGTGTTTGTAGGACTTAGGAAGCTAGTAGGTGAGTCACCTACTTGCTTAACTTAAATTTGCTAGCTAGACGAAGACGAGGCCCGACGCCGAATCTATCCAAGTCCGATTATGAATAAAGTCCATCTTAAGGGTGTAACTTTAGCCCATGTTTTTGCATCATAAATGGAATATATTTTTACCCAAGAAGAACATAAAAATATCCCAAATACATCATAATTCATTTGATAATTTAGGCCCGAACTAACTAAAGAGAAAGGAGAAAAATAGGCAGCAAAGGCCCATCAATTTGGAGCCCCTTAATGACCAAGTAAAAGGGGAAAATGGCAAATTACTCACTTGATAAAATAAGGCTTATAATGTAAAAGTGAGTCGGCCAAGTGCTCCTTTAAAAGGGGCTTATAAGCAGCTCACTCAAGCAAATTGTTTTTCCAAGTTTTCTCTCAACTTTTTCTTGACTTTACAAGCAGCCACAAGAGACTTTTAGGGTTCTTGGAGAGGCCCTAAAATTTGATGGTAAAGGTAAGTAATTATAGTTGTATATTTCGTATGGTTCCTTCATAAAAAATAAGAAGTATATGCTAGTTATGCTTGTGCTGGAAATTTGGACAGCATGTGTCCTAAGGATTGTTGTGCACTTTTCTTGTTACTTAAGAGGCTTTTCTCTTGTTGGTTGGATCAGTTATGAAGTAAATGTTCTTAACAAATTTAAGTTTTGTTAGTGATGTAACCAGGTTGCTGCACCACTTTTACAGTCTGCAAAAGTGAGTTCTTATATGATATCGCAATTGTGTTCTTAGTACGAACTTGTGGGCTGGTAGTTGGGAATTGTTGTACCATGACCTTCATCTACTTTGGGACTATTTTGGACTATTTTAAGGTAGAATTTATGCATAAATAATGTTGGATACTGTCTGGTTAAAGTTGAAACAGGTTCGGGATTGTTAACGTTGAAATGTAGAGAGACGACGTAATGTTATGCCTCTTATTTGTGTGTTGTGTAAGATTGTTCTATCTTGTACCTTGTGAAATGTTGTAAGACTATTAAGGGTCTAAAAGAATCTATATATTGCATGTACATAAGAATGGTTATTAGAAAATATGATTACAAGTGGAAAGGTTGAAAGAATTCCTTTGGGTCGCTAAATACAAGCTTGCTGCCCGGATGTTACTTTTATAAGATTGGACTGCCAAGAAGTGTTTCTTAGCTGCTATTATTGTCTACTCTATTATAGATAAATATTTGTGGGAAAATGAGGTTATTCCAAGGTAATAACGAGGTCATATATGGAGGTATATAAGGCTACTTGATTTGATATCACATTGGCATGAAATTTATATTCTTCCTTGGCACATAAAGGAACCTACCAACCTCGAAACAACTATTAACCATGTCTCCACTCTTTCTCGTGTTCATATTCTCCCATGCATAGTCACCTTCAGATCTGAATACATACATGGATACCATGATATATGGGTTCTTGTTGCTAAATAAAGTTCATGAGTTGTTTCATCTCATAAGCATTTCATTATTTGTGTAATATACTCTTTTCATTGTCGTATTATCTTGTATGATTATTTACATGTCACATGCTATATCTACAATCCTATAGCTCCAATATTGTGACCACCGAAAGAATCATCTCAAAAGTAATTGAAAGATAAAGTAAAGTATGTTGCTTATTAATGGGTGGTAACCAAAGGGATGGAAGAATCACCTAGCAAGGGTTGTTCCCATTACGGAGGGTAGCCCTAGAGGTGAAAGGAAAAGCCTAGCAGCGGTCGATCCTAATATAGATTTACCACTGATCAGCTGGTCAATTGTATTACATGTTGTGCATAGATTATACAGTAAAGGTAAAGTAATAAAAAGAATATAAAGTACATGATGCCACAATATAACTAGAGGTGGTCTCTTATCCCTACACTAGTTCATAAATTTTCATAGATAGTATTTCCTACCATACATATTCAGTACATTATCTTATACTGACGTCTCTTATAGGGGACCTACATTTCATGCTTCATGTACAAGTGCTAGTAGCTCTCCCCAGTAAGAGTACAAGATATCCAGCTACAGTTACCAAGCTCCATGTTGCTTCGGAGCTTTGTGTGTCTAGCGCTTATATTTTTGTAATGTATAGCTAGTCGAGGCAGGGCCTATCCCAACCCTTATTTAATATTGTTCCTTATCTAGAGGATTTGTAGACTATGTAAATTAGAGTGGTCATGTCTTCTACTTTAGACAACATGGCTCCAATGGCCTAGTCATATACATTTGCTTTTGGGCTTTTATTACTATCTACTTTTGTGAAAGCATGTTGTATGAGGAAACTCCTTATAATATATATAGAAAGTGCATGGGTATATTCTCCCGATCTTTATCGGCAATAGGTGTCAGTACGCCTTGATGGGACTTTGGGGTATAACAAAAGTGGTATCAGAGTGGGTCGTCCTAGGGAGTCTACAATGTCATGTCTATGTAGAATCTTGTTTATCGATGTGTTTTGCACCACATTTATAAGCAGGAGGATACGTGGCATTTAGGAGTTGTTACTTTCTTTTCATAGTTTCGATCTTTCCATAGAGCCAAGTATAATAGGTGGATTGTTTCTAATCTCTAAATTGTTATGTACAGCAAGTATCCCAGAAACCAAGAAAAGCAAAGGCAAAAGTAAGGAAGTAGAAGTGGTAGTGGGTATACCCAGTCGAGTGAGACAATGGAATGAGGCTCAAGATGAGCCTCTGTCGCAGACATCTCCAACTCCTCCAGCTCCTGATGAGCCAAGTAGTGAAATTCCCCCAGAACCACCTATCAATGCTACCATGCAGGATCTAAGAAATATAGTCCAACTATTGACTCATATAGTTGCTGGCCAAGGTCAAAGGCAGGAAGGCTAAGCTATAGGTAAAGGTGGTGCGAATAGGATAGCTAGCATGAGGATACTTGACATCCCTAATTTGGACCCTCCATCCTTTACCAGGTCAGATCCTAAACAAGATCCCCAATACTTTATTCATCAGACCCAATGCACTAGATGTTATGCATGTGAGTGGCACAAAAGCTGTTAAGCTAGCAGCATACAGATTGAAGGGTGTGGCTATATTATGGTATGAAGCTTGGAAGCAATCCAAGGTTATAGATGCACCTCCAACTATCTGGAAGGACTTAAAAGAGGCATTTCTTGACCATTACTTGCCATTATAGATCCAAGAGGCCCGTGCAGATCAGTTCTTCAATCTTCACCACGGGAATATGAGTGTGAGGGAATATAACCTTCAATTTAATTCCATGGCCAGGTATGCTCCTAGTGTAGTTGCCACTATGAGAGATAGGGTTCCTCGGTATGTGGATAAATTGGATACTTATCTTGTCAGAGACTGTACCATTGCTTCCTTGAATAAAAACATGAATATAGCAAGGATGCAAGATTTTGCACAAAAACTGGAGGATTAGAGGCAAAGGAGAAGGGCACAAGAGTTAGAAAGGGGGCAATCCAAAAGGGCCAAATATACGGGGTAGCTTACACAATCCCAAGGTGAGCTTAGGCCTCAATTTTCTAATAGACCACCTAGGCCATCATCCTTCTACTCTGCAGCTAGTGCTCCACCACAACTCCAAGGGTCTAGGAGTAATCAGTTTGGTACAAGAAGTGAAGCACAAGGTGCATGGACGATGGGACATTCGACAAGCTAGCAAATGACTCCTAGGAAGCCTTGCAAAAAATGTGGGAGAGGTCATTCAAGTACATGTTATATTGGGACAAATGCTTGTTATTGGTGTGGTGCGCCAGGGCATATGATGAGAGATTGCCCAAGGAGGCATATGAGTGATATAGCACAATCTATTGGGTCAACTGTTGCATCATCATCATCAATTCCTCAACTAAATAGGGGTCAACCAGCAGCTATGGGTTGTGGTAGATGTGTAAGACGCAGCTAGCTCTAGTGGAGTCCAAAATCGCACTTATGCTCTGGGGAGTCAGCAAAATTTGGAAGCTTCACCCGATGTGGTCACAGGTACATTGTCCATCTTTTCAC
>JAOTQR010000097.1:5716816-5736433 GCA_025774065.1 Solanum ossicruentum | reverse complement strand
TCACTCAAAACCCTCACAAAAACCTCTCAAAGACTTAACCAAGTATCTCATTCAAATTTCAAGGATTTCAAGCATAACTTTAGAACTCAAGGATTCTCTTCAAGCTCATCTCAAAAGAAACCCAAGTTTGAGGCATGTGAGTTTCATCTATTGGCTCCTTTCACCTATGGAGCCCAATCTTCCTTTTTATGAAAATTGCATATTTTCAAGTTGTATCATCTATAGGTACCTTTTATTATGGATTATGAATATAAATTATTTTGCAGTTTTATGAAAATTGATTGATTATGTATGTCTATCTATTTCAAGCTTATACCATGAATTGATTTTGTCTATTGAGAGTATACATGTTTTGAACTATGAAACTTGATCTAATATGAGTTTTGGTGATGGATTTCAAGGTACCCTACATGAGGGTTTTACTAAATGTTGGTGGATTGATTTGCATTAAGATTTCTCATCTTATTTCATTATCGAATTGGATGATTTTGAACTAGTATCATGAACCCACCAAGTAATTGATAAAATGTCAAGTCAAGAATTCTCAAATTTTTTGATGATCTATTGCATGATTTTGCAAGTCTCGATTGTTAATGAGCTATTGAGTTCTTATGCTAAGGTTTATGCTCTTATGAATTTTAAGGCCTACTAGATGGGTTTATGAATTATGTTATGTGTCTTACCCTCTAGTACAAGGCCAATTTCTACATGAAGGGGTTATGAACTATGTTAAATACCTCACCCTCATGTACGAATCAATACTACTTACTATCTTATACTCAGATGAAGGGGTTATGAACTATGTGGTATGCCTCACCCACATGTGTGATTCAATATTATGTTTTATCTCATGCATACATATAGGATTTATGACCTATGCTATTTCTCCACTCTCATGTACTACCCATTACCTACTAGAAGGGGTTACGACCTATGGTACATCCCTCACCCTCTAGTACAAGGTATTCGGATGATCTAATCATATAACTTTATCATGTTAAAAAAGTTATGCAAGCATGTTCTATCCTATGCATTGATTACGCATGTCATATTGAGTTTGTGTTCATTGATTATGATTAAGCATCTTGTTATTATGTCTTATGATTTTGTTACACTACATCCCCCATCTTAGTACATTCAAACATACTAACGCATACTTTATGCCTACATGATATCACCATGTACGGACCAGAGCTCCATTTAATCATTCTCCTCCTCCACGTGGCTAGTTTGGTTCTTGTGAAGAAAGCTAATTGGTGAGTCCTCAATTCCGAGGGCGATATCTATTCTCATTCACTTTTTGTAGACACTTTCTCTTATGTTGAATGCTTAATAAATGAGGGTGAGCCCGGGAAGTGTCTTGGCCCCCGCTCCATTCTATGTAGAGGTGTCATTGGATATTATGTCATGGTTTGTCTATGATTTTGGAGCTTGACTCTTCTTATGCTATTACTATTATGAATGGTTTTCCTTAATCTCTTTTCCCTTTTCATTTATTTGACTCTTGTGTTTGTTTAATTTGCTTCTGCAACCAAGGATGTGTACACAATATGTTAAGAGGCTTGTTTGGATTATCTTCGTCGCCGTGTCACATCTAGGCCCTAGGCTTGGGTTGTGACATCGAGATTAACCAAAAGCATTGGAAATTGGATGGATGGTCATTTTAGACCAAGCACAACATTCTAGAGCTAATTGCACAAACAAAATTCTCATTCGAGCACGCCTACCAAGAATATGACCGAGGACAAAATTAAACCAAAGCTTAAGGGCTAAAACACCTAATGACACAAGGACCTTGGGGTCTGAGCTTAACATGCCACTAGCCTACATTGACTCTTCTAGCTAACAAAACTGTCTAATTCCATTTTGAAGTTGTCTTTATGAACCTTTGACCAAAGTCAAGTGTTCAAGTTTCAAATGCCCCAAAACACAGAAACGAATATAAAAACCAAGCAAACAACCAGACGATCAAATTGTCAGTACCAGCAAGTCATAAATGACTTGAGGTCGCTATAATAATACTCAAAATAAAGGAGAAAAAGGCATTTACACAGAAATAATTTCGAGGGTCATTACAATAAAGCTCATAGTTATTTTAATTTAGTGGTTAAACATGGTTTAAGTGCCTTAAAAGCATCTTTACCGAATAAAATATGGTTATGATGGTGTTTTTTTAATGGTGATTAGTTGGTTTTAATAAGGCTATGGTTACTATTAAGATTAAAAGTATGAAAAGAAGAGGGATGGGGGAGTGAAAAAAGAAGAATATGGTGGGTTAAGCCTCCTAGAAGGTTTATACTGTTTTTAATTGATGATATAAGTTTAAAATTGTACAAAATAAATTTATACCATTTATCAAATAAAGTAAATATTTTATCTCAAATTTAATCATAAAATATTTTATGTTTAACCTGCCTACCAGATGACTCCCTATAGTATGAAATTTGGCACGACGTGACATAGCACAATTACTGCTAGTTGAACATCAACATCATGGAGATATTTTTGAGATCAATTAAAGAAATTTCCTCATGAAATCTCATTGTTTGGCTTTATTATTGTCGAAACCGCGTAAACGTTGATTTCAATCAATTTTATTTGGTGAAAGATAGAAAGAAAACTCATTAAATCTCTATCAATTATACATATAAAAAATATCTGTCATCTTAATTTTCTTTTCTTTTTTTTACATTATGTAATTTATATGCATATATTAGAATAGCTTGACTGATTAAAGTTACAAAAGATAAAACCCAAATAAGCATACGTATAATTTTAAAGTTATATGACTTAAAGTTTGCAACATGGACAAGAGAAGTATCAACAAATATTTCAGCATACTTTGCAATGACTTAAAAAGGAGGAAATGGAAAAGGAGTCAGAAGGTGGTGGCAACAGCAATTTTTGGATGACTGATATTGTACTATGATTAGTATTTACTCTTATTTCAATTCATTTGTTTTACTTTTCTTTTTAGTCTGATTAAAATTTATTTTATTCATTTTGACAACTCTTTATTTCTAACTTTCTAAATAACATGTGTTAAGACCATATTATTAAAAAACATTTTGGTATATTTCACATAACTTTAATTTTCGACTAGAAGATTCAAATGTTTTCATTATTTTCTTAAGTTTTGTATCAAGTTAAACCAAGAAATAATAAATTAAAAAGGAGGAAGTAACATTTTATTTCAAATATCCAGTTGTCACTTGGAAAATTATTTTCAGAGTTAATTCAAATGCAACATACGAATCAATCATTTCAGATGAAAACTCTGCATTAAATTTAAAAGTTATTAATTCTCAGAATAAAGTTCATGTAAAGTGTCCGAAGATCTAATCCTTATGCTCTAGAATATTCAATATAATATTGACTAGTTAATAACTAAAATTTCAATTCCAGTAGTTTAGTCAATTACTATGCATATAAGATTTTTGTGATGTGGGCCCGCTTAGCTCAGAGATTAGAGCATCGCATTTGTAATGCGATGGTCATCGATTCGATTCCGATAGCCGGCTTTTTTCTATTCTTTTTTTTGTATTCCATTTTTTAGATGATTGATAATGTTCCTTTGAAATCAAAGAATATTGAAAATAGCGCCATAAAATTGAAATCTTTTTCATTTTATTTTGTCAATTTTAGCTAAAAACTCAGAAGTCAAATTTCATTCAAATTAGTTAATAATTAATTGTTATTAATCACGCAATAAACATATAGAAGTACAGAGATGTGCTAATAAAATGGATAAAGATAATACATGATGAGTGAATATAAAGAAATCATCACTGCAAATATAATTATCATGATTACAGATCCACGTCCAATTCACCCAAAAGGCAACCAAAAGAGAACAAAATATGATTATCAGCAGAGAAATAGCTGGTGGCAACACAAAAAAGACATATTTTGATATTTGGTAACTTTGTCCACAGGACAAGCCAACTCAAATCAAACCTGCAGTATACTTAACTCCCGTAGGAGGCAGCCATGAGTTTCCCAAGAGGAATTCAGCTACTGTAAAATTATTTGCCTGTGATGAATCATTAAGGAGATGATAACCAGGCCAATTGACTCTACCCCCCAAACCAGCACCAGGACCATAATTCTGATACTCAGCATAGTACAATGTGTCAAGTGACATATTACCATTCCACTCTAACCAACCCTGAGGCCTAATTACATTACTCATGTAAGATTGCATGATCACAGTTCGTGAATATGTCTTCCAAGGCCTACCAAGATATGTAAATGTAGAGTTGAGGGAAGCTATTAGATCTGGTTCACCAGATAGGTTGGAGAATTGGATGGTGAATCCTGTTGTCTCAGCAATTTCCTTTCGACCCTGGGCTGTAATTGTGTTCTTTTGTTGCGGCAATCCCTTTCGCGCCAATATTTGACAGTTTTGGAAGATGGCTGTGCCATCACCGAAAATGAAATCAACTGTGCCAGTTATAGTACATTCTCTGTAGAATTGTCGCATGGAGTGGGCGTACAGAGTGTCCTGGTAGCCCCTCACCGCGCATCTAAACAAGACGGACAAATCAGAGTCGGATCGAAATGCAACTGCTTGGTGTTTTTCAGGTCCTGCCGTGTTCTCAAATGTTATGTCCCGTGCGATGAATCCTTGACCTTTCACAGCTGTATTCAGTGGCAAAGTCAAAATTTTAAACAATATTCTTTTTCAAATATATATATATATATATATATATATGAAAACCCACTAAATACATATCTACATGTACATTGTTATTATTATTATTTTATTATTAAGAAGTCAACAATTTGTACACATAGGTTTTTGTTTTTTACTTGATGTATAATTTTCAACTAAAAAAATTCAGTTGAACTCCTAGACTTAAACGAGCTCTGCCTCTGGATGTATTGCATGCACATTAACATATGATACAGGAACACCGACAATGTAATTAGCGTGATGAATAAGAATCATTTTCGAACTTTGCATTTGTCTTATGGCTAGGTCGTGCGTGTTTATTCCTTATGGGGCCCTCCAGCTGATAACATGTATTAGTAACGTATAAAATTAGTTATCAAATTATTTTATTCATATTTTAGCTATGCAAGGATTACTATTCATATATTAATCAAATATACATTAGTTATATTTCGTATAAAATAATGAAAAAATATGTATATTTCCTTATAACTTAAACATACATTATTACATAGGTATCTAAATAGTAAACCAAACACAATATAGTCTGGCTGGCTGGTGACTTCAATTAATCTCTTATTTTATACTCCTCCTATTTCAAATAAAGTGAATTTTTTAGGGTTTTTTCATTGTTCAAAATGATTGAATTGTTCCAAAGATCAAGATGGATGTTGAAATTTTTTTCATATTTACTCAAATATTTATTGAAGTTTTATATTTTGTAGGAGATAAATTACACTACTAACAAATTTATATTTATGATTTCACAAAAAACAATAATAAAAATTATGAATTAATTATATCATTAAATATTTTCCTTAAGATATATATCTTGCTTCATAAATTCAGCTAATATAAAATAGAGGGAATATATAATTTAATTTTAGTTTAGATATGAAGGCAGGAAGGCAAGTGGAAGGACAACAAATTAATGGCAATTTGATCAATTATATTTTATCTCAATCTATGTGATATAATTTGAATTTTATTAATTAAATAATTTAATTTTGATTGTAAGTAACTAAATATGAACATAAAATCTTTAAGTCTTTTGAAATAAAATTTATATGTACTTGAAACAAAGTAAAAAAATATTATAAGTCACAAAAACTCACAACACAAAATATTTTATGGTAAAAAATATATATTTAAATGTCAAAAACTTAAAGAAGTATCACACAAATTAAGACAAATAATAGGTATAGATCTATCTCAAATTTTTTTCTCTCTCATTTTTATTTAAATGAAAAAAATCGTTATCTTTTTTCTGTTGATCTGAACATCTTGCAGTCTGATCAATATAGCTAGTAGGGCCAAATTATATTCTATGAACAGCCAACGGATATGAATATAACCGGATTATTGAAAGGTAGTATTGTATGTATTTATTTTAATTTTATGTAAAATCTTAAAAATAATATAAATTTTTAAAATTTCTTATTTTTAAACTAAAACATTTAGAGATATAAAAATAGAGCTTAATTTGTGTGCACTGTCAGTGTATATAATTTTTACATCATCAGGTAGTATTACCTGCTATGAAATATTTCTTTATAATATTTATTTATTTACTTATATTTTTTTAAAAATAAAGTCAATCATTATTTTTTCTCTTTTTATTTCTACTTCTCTTGGTTTCACCCTCTTTCTTCCTTCTTGGCAAATAGTTTAGTTTGTTTTTTTATTGACTTCTTTCACTACAATCTGTCTTCTTTCTTAATTGTTCTACAAGCATATATATATATGCATTTCTTTTTTCTTCACTATATAGTCTTTTATACATTCTTTTTTTAATACATAAAAATTGTATTTTTATATCTACAATCAAAGGT
This sequence comes from Solanum ossicruentum, assembly GCA_025774065.1. Classification (NCBI taxonomy): domain Eukaryota; kingdom Viridiplantae; phylum Streptophyta; class Magnoliopsida; order Solanales; family Solanaceae; genus Solanum; species Solanum ossicruentum. The sequence goes on along the minus strand of JAOTQR010000097.1, from coordinate 5,729,926 downwards.
AACATTTTTATATATTTTTTAATTTTGTTTATTGATTCTAAGATTTATATTTTTTTCACAAAATTAAGTATTTTTTGAAGCATTCATTTTATTTTTTTATTATTGTATTTTTCATAGAAGACGAAAAATCTCTTGAACAACCCTTTACATCTTCCATCTCTTTCAAAACTTCTTTTTGATTACATATTTTAGAAGAATTATTATTATTATAAATATAAATATCATAAATTAAGTTTTTTTTAAAAAATAAAATTAAAGATGAACAGAATAATTTAAGAAAAATGAAAGGAATAAAAAAAAAAGACAAGAAAGAAAAAAATCTAAAAAAATTAGGAAAGAATTTGGATTATAGTAGAATTAAGATTCAAATTATCTTAATGTTTTTCTAAATTATATTCTTTCCAAAAGATATAAATATTAATTGAAAAAATTATAGTAATTATTTTCAAGATTATCTGATGGTATAGAAAATCTTGTACATTAAGGATGCGTATAATTTAAACTCATAAAAATATATACGTAACAATCATATGATATTAATATATCATATGAAAATTCAAATTAAGAAATTACCAAAAAATATGCTTTATTTTTTGGAAACAGGAGAGTAATTAATAATCAATAAATGAATTGACTGATCTGTATTTTCAGACATACCTTATGGGCCATCTTTTAAAAGCAGAATAAATAGTGGCATTTTTGTAATCTTATTATGCGTCCTATCATTATTTAATGCTTTATTAAATAGAAGTGGGGGGATGTTTGAAAATATTATGTACTCCACAGGAATAGGATATGACAATAAATTAAAATTGAAAACTTACCGAAGGTTGCAGATCTATAAGTGGTCCATCCGTCAACAAAACTTCTATTTCCAGAAATAACAGTAACATCTATTCCATCACCAATCATCATTATGTTCCATTTCTTCTTGCTAATCTCCACATACTCGTGATAAATTCCCTTCTTGATATATATCACAAATCTTTTTGTACTTAATTGTGGTGCTGCTAATATGGCATCTTTAATACGTGTAAAATTACCAGTTCCATCAGGAGCTACCACAACATCCGCAACTACCCCCTTAGTTGGAGGTGATGCTTGCAACAGCTTTCGATCTTCTTGTTTAAGCCACGAAGGGAAGGAGTTGTTGTCTCTTTTATTTGACGTTAATTTCCTTTCTCGGGACCACTGCCACGGCTTCCCCCGTCCGCCATTGGCCTCGGGGGCATTCTTAGGAACAGGTCGGACCATAAGAAGAATGTCACGAACTAATGAAGTGACTTGGTTGAGACTTCCCGAAACCAAATTCTTGACAATACCGTTTGTGCCATCAAATCCTTCCATGCATGTGTCTTGATTAATTAATGCTCCACTTAAATAATTCTTCAAATCTGCGCTTAGATTACCTGTGCTGTTGTTTTTCCCTGTCCAATCATACCACCAACGTTACATATATAAAATGTTCTCTAGAATGATATCTACAACAATAATATATCGAGTGAAATTTCACAAATGATGTCTGGTGAGGGTAAAATATATTTATATCTTATCATTACCTCATAGAGATAGAGATATTGCTTTTGAAAGACTCTCATCAGAAAAATATCAAGTCACAAATACAGAAGAAACTAGATATAAAACAAAGAGAAAAAGAACTCTAGAATAATGTCTATGTTTCAAAAATAAATAAATATTACAAAAAAAACTTGATATATTCGTTAACGTTATGATTTAGAATTGATATATTCCTCATTATAAAAGTCGCTTACTATACCTAGAAAGAATATAAACCTTATATTAAGTTAGATAATTATTCAATTCTTTGATATTTCTTTATTCTGCATTCTCTTATATAAAAGTTCCAAACGATTCTAGACCACTCCCGGCATTTTCTTTTGCAAGAGCATCCTAGATCAGATTCTTTGATTATCATGGGACATGACATTAAATTGAAGATAAAGCTGCCCCCAACAAATTTGAAAATCATGTAAATGTTAGGAGTAAATATCCAATTACTCTTTTGACGATAAAAGATGTAAAAGATTTTGAGAAGCATACGTACATTTTCTTTCGCCGGAAAATTGGTAAAATTTTGCAACAAGTTAATTAGACAATAACTAAACACGATTTCTCTGTTACTTGGACACCTTAGGAAAATTATAAGAGGAATCATTGTTTTATTTTACCCCTATCATTATTATGTAACATCTTCTCAAATTACTTAGAGTAATTAATAGTCAATTTGGAATTTTTCATGTACAATAAGTAACAATAATTTAGTAAAATAAACACTTAGGAGAGTACTAATATGCAAAAGAGACAACAGTAATGGAGGGAGTACTATTTTGGAACTCAAGAAGTGTTTTGTTGTGGTTTCTTTTTTCAAAATGAGTTTCAATTCGACCCAAACTATGAAAATTTGTATGTGTGAGATTAGATACCTTTTCCAAATAAGGAGAAATTGATTTTTGAGTTCTAACAATTCAAATCATTTGTCTATATTTGAGGCTCCATACAGAAAATTATCTGTGTTTTGTCAAATTACTGAGGAAAAATGACAATTCATCCAAGTATTCAAAGAGGAGAACTCTGAGGCTTTTCTAGAAAACCTATATACTAAATCCCCTCGAATATAATATCAATTTTACCTCAATTTAACACGTAAATCGTCGTCCTAGTAAATAGATTCAAGGAGTTCGGTTCAAGATCATAATATAGAAGGATTTCTTAGGATATTTGTAGCAAGAGCAAGCAATTTACTACGCCAAGAACATAGTTAGCAAGGATCAAATTACGTTTCTTTTTCAGCACACTTTTAATACAAAGAGATTTTAACAAGACTTTATGTATATCTGGGACAAACTCACATCGAGTCTTCACAATTTTCTATCATTATATTCTATATAATGAACTATGTACTATATGTCCATGATTTGCCCTACCATTGAGACTGTTTAAACTTAGTTTCAAAGTAATGATTTTAAAATGAATTTTCTCTATGAACAATTCAATGACTTCAAACATGATTCAACTATTTTTAAACATGCTGAATCTCAAGACAACATTGATTTTCTTTAACTGTCCCTATTATTGAATGAAAATTTTCAAATTGATTTTTGACTAGTACAATTGATATGCGATAACTTATTATTTTCGTTTGGTTTGTCATGATTGCAAATTGTTCGTGTTTGGATTACTCCTTGACAGGATAATATTTTGCTAAAAATCTCTATTTTTAATACATATATAGCCTCATATCTTGGGTATGTGCTTTATGTGTTATTGAGACGTTCAAGCTTACGTGTTTTATATATGTAGGATAAGCACAGAGACGAGCCAAAAAGGGATGAATTGGCAACAGTCAGTAAGTCCACGTGCTCACATCGCGACTAGGCTAAGTGAGCCAAGCAGTCATGCGAAATAGTAAAGTCATGCAAAATTCGTGCCCATGGATGAACAAAGCAGAAAAATCAGTTGGTAGCGGCACGTAAGGTGAGCCCACAGGCCTGTTTCTTCAGCTTTTCCTATTCAAATTTGGTTTGATTTGGACGACTTCTTATTCATCCTAAACCATATAAATATCTCCTTTTTTTTCATCTTTTCCACCATAATTGTGAAGCATATCTTTGTAAATAAATTTATTTATACAATACATCTTATTTTTAATACACAAATCCAAATAATGCATAATAAGTAGCCGTCAATGTATAATTAATATCAGTATTACTAATGCAAACATTATTAATACACACATTATTCTTATATAATCTACCTAATGGCCCCTTATAGCATAAATTAAGCGGAAAAAAGTAAGAAGAGCATAATACAAAGGATTGGAGCTAAAAACATCATATTCCTGGGGAGGTTTCAAGTCCAAACTCTAAAGTATTACAGTAATAAAGTTTTAGTAGTCCAATAAAGTGTAAAACAGGAACAAGACACCTATTGTAAATTAAAGTTTTAAAGCGAGTATCTCAAAAAGAAGAGATGCGTTAAGCTTTTCCTAAAGTGCACAACTCATCAAAAGTTAATGGTAATTAAAGCAGTGTAGATACCTTTGGGATTCTTAGAAGCAGTGAGAGTCCAAGTAAGTTCATCTGCTGAGAGATCCAGCAGATCAAGACAATCAGAAATGGCGTTAGAAAGTCGAAAATCGCCAAAGAAGCTAGCGAATTTAGACACTATAGAAGTGACTTGCCGTACAGTGTCAATTGTGGACTTAACCGAACCCACAAACTCCGATGCTGGCACTTGTAAACATTCTGATTGCAAAAAATCCTCCTCCGCCCGACAACTCATCAAAGGACAACGACTTATACATAAAAGTGCAAGAATCACTCCACAAAATAAATTACTCATAATGACGTGATTTAAGAGAATCGACCTAGTTTAGTTTTGGCTAATGCGCCTATGGATCAAATTTTTGATTGATAATACTGATGTAGTTGTAATTAATTAATAGCAGAAGGGATCAATAAATGGAAGGGGAGGAATGGGGAGAGAGAAATGACAATTGAATGCTCTGGTTAGGAGACAGGTGAGAGCATTGAAGAGTGGAGCTGAGGGAAGAGAGATATAAGTAGAAGGGAACGTGCATGGGTTCATGTGACCTATTTGTCATTTTTAATACATTAAGAAAAGATTAACTTTTTCCTATTTTATCATTAACATTAATTACTTATTCTCTAAATTATTTTTTAAAATTTAATATGATAAGAGTAGTGTGGTAAAACAGTCATATCAATTACTCCTTGAAATTGACAATTTTGTGTACGTGCAAATTTTGACAAAACTTATATTTCAATTTTTCATGTCGCATATTTTAGACCAAGATTAAATGATATTTTGATATATTAACATAACTTTAATTTATAATCATAAAATTAAAATATTTTATTTATTTTATTTAAATTTTGTGTCAAATTAAATGAAGATATTATTTTTAAAATTGAGAGAGTAATATTTTATATACTTACTTGATGATAATATAATTAATATTTTCGATTTATCGAAAAATTAATTTAATTAAAAAAGAAAGTTAAAAGAAACAAAAAGGAGTACGTAGTGAGGTTTTTTGGGCGAAGGGCGTCGGTGACCTTGTACCTTGGTAAATATCACTTCAAGACAACGAGTAGTGATATTTTAGGACGGTGGTGGGACAACTTTCATTTGACGGTGAAACGTAACCACTGCCTTTCAATTGTACGTCCCACTCAAGTTCAGACGATTAGGATCATTCGATTCGCAGTATATTTTTTAGGATAATTAATTTTGGAGTAAGTTTGAGATAAATTATTCTGTTATATATATATATATATATAGGATAATTTATCTTATTACTAAGAAAAAAGTAATGGGATAACCAGTTCAAGAAAAAAATGGTGAGATAAATAGTTGAAGGATTACATTATACCTCTGAACATGTTGGGGAAAGTTCAGAGAGAAAGGGTTCTGATGAAGAGAGAATTGTAATTGTACATTGAATTGGTAAAGTGTACACTGAGTATATATATGCACACATATGATCCCCATATTATTTACAATGTGCCTCTACTCCATGGAATAAGTTTCTAACACTAAATGTAACTACCCTAACTAACTAACTAACTAACACTTAATTAATTAATATCTCTCTAATACCCCCCCCCCCCCCGCCCTCAAGCTGGATGTATTGAAGATGTTCAATGATCCAAGCTTGTTTAATATGAAATCATGTTGTGTTCTTCCCAAAGCCTTAGTGAGCAAATCAGCTTGTTGATCTTTGGTGTTGATGTAGATGGTCTTGATAAGCCCTCGCTGGATCTTCTCCCTAATGAAATGGCAATCTATTTCGATGTGTTTAGTATGTTCATGAAAGACTGGATTGGCAACAATTTGGAGGGCTGATTTGCTGTCGCAGAAAATGAGTGTTGGTTCTGTCAACTACACATCTAATTCCTTGAACCAACTTGTAATCCATACAACCTCAGCAGTTAATGCAACAAGGCTCCTGTATTCAGCCTCTGTGGAACTTCTAGACACTTTGTGTTGCTTCTTGGATTTCCAGGAGATAAGAGAATCACCAAATTTCAAAACACAGCCAGTGACTGATCTTTTTGTGGTGGGGCATGCAGCCTAATCTGCATCACAGTACCCATATAGCTGAGGTCTCTGAACAGAGCTCATAAGTAATCTTTCCAGGTTCCAGTTTGATATACCTGAGCACTCTTAATGCAGCTTTCCAGTGGGACATCTTGGGCTTTTGCATGAATTGACGTAGTAACTGAACTGCAAAGGCTATGTCTGGCCTTGTGATGGTGAGATAGAGCAGCTTGCCAACTAATCTTTGATACCTTGGAATGTCTTCAAACAAAATGTCGGGATCAAATGCAGCACCAGGCAATGTTTGAGTGCAGACCAGTGGTGTCATGTGAGGCTTGGCATCTCCCAAACCTACTTCAGCTATCAATTCAAGTGCATACTTCCTCTAATTCATCAATATCCCTTTACTAGATCTCATAAACTCAATTTCCAAAAAATATTTAAGTTCACCCAAGTCTTTGATCTTGAACTGACTATGTAAGACATGCTTGGTCTCTTCTATCAACCTTGTATCATTCCCTGTGATTAATAGATTATCAATATGTACTAAAACTATCACCAGTCCACCATTCCTTTTCTTTGTGAACAAAGAATAGTCTAGGTGGCTCTATAAGTATCCTGAGCTTAACGGTGCTTCAGTGAGCTTGGCATTCTATTGCCTTGAAGCCTGCTTAAGTCCATACAAAGATCTAGCTTGCACACAAGATTCTTGTCCTTCTCAGCAGCATAGAATCCTTTAGGGAGTTCCATATAGACCTCTTCAAGCAGATCCCCTTGTAGAAATGCATTAAAAACATCCATCTGAACGATGTTTCAATTCTGAACAGCAGCCAATGCTATAGCAGATCTAACAGTTGCCATTTTCACAACTGGAGAAAATGTCTCCTGGTAGTTAATCCCTTCAATTTGGCTATATCCCTTTGCCACTAGTCTAGCTTTAAATCTATCAATCTGGCCATCAGCTTTGTATTTGATCTTGAATACCCAGTTACAGCCAACAATGTTTTTACCTGCAGGTAGTTGAACTATCTTTCAGGTTCCATTCTCCTCCAGAGCTTGTATTTCTTGCTGCATAGCATGTATCTATCTGCTGTCTTTGGCTGCTTCTGCAAAAGTTTTTGGTTCAGTTTCTATGGAGACAAAACACAGATAGGTAAGCCTGATACTTGGGTGATATGTTGTCATAAGAAACATAGTTGCTCTGAGAATAAGCCTTGGTTGTCTGAGTTACATAATCTTTCAGCCAAATAGGGGGATGAGAATTTCTGCTAGATTTTCTAGCAATAACTTCCTCAGTTCTTCTAAGAAGCAGCTCAGTTGTAGTAATGGAATTATCAAACTGAGCAGGGGACCTTTCATTAGAATCAGCTTCTGGTTCTGGTAGTTCATTAGTGATAACCATAGGAGCATTGTCTATGTTTGCATCATCTGCAGGAATGGGCACAGGCAGCTCCTTGTCTTCATCACATATAGGAATGTCATATGATGCTGCAACAGGTTCAATAAGAAACAATGGCTTTTGGTTGCTGAGCACTTGTTTGAAAGGGAATACATTTTCCTTGAACACAACATCTCTGCTGATGATAAGCTTCCTCTGAGATAGACTGTACACCAAATACCCCTTCTGAGTTGGTGAATACCCCATCAATGCACAAGCTTCAGCTCTAAGAGAGAATTTATCTTGTTTGATCACCTTGGTTGCATAGCACAAACAACCTATAGTCCTCAAATAATCCATGTTTGCTTTATGGCCATGAAATTGTTTACATAGAGACTTACCCTTTAGAACTGGTGTGGGAAGCCTATTAATCAAATATACAGCAGCCAATACACACTCCCCTCAGAATCTGATAGGTATATTGCCCTGAAACCTGATTGCTCTAGCCACCTCAAGGATATGTCTGTGCTTTCTTTCAACTACTCCATTTTATTGTTGAGTATATGGACAGCTGCTCTCATGAACAATGCCAAGACTCTCCAGCAAAATACAGCATTCATTATTAAAAAACTCTGTGCCATTATCAATCCTTATCTTCTTAACATTCCTATTAAACTGAGTTTGCACTAGTGTCAAGAAGGTTTTTAACACTGAAAACACATCACTCTTCAATTTCAGTAGGTATAGCCAATACATTCTTGAATGATCATCAACTATGTCTAGAAAAAATCTGTAAGCACTATGAGTAGCAACTCTGTAAGGTCCCCATACATCAAGGTGAAGCAAATCAAAGATAGTTATTGCTCAAGATACACTCAAGTGGAAAGGTAACCTAGTCTGCCTGGCAAGTGGACAAATGGAACACCTACTACATTCATCACTACTCTGAAATTGATATTTGTGAACAAATGTTGTAACAGCCTTGTAGATGGATGCCCTAGTATGTTATGCCACAACGTCTTGTCTACCCCAATATGTTGTGTCATCATCGTTGTGTGAGTCCTCTTGTTCTTGTTCTACTCACATTGTAAAGCAGCAGGAAGATAGTACAGTCCATTGACTTCTTTACCAATCCCCTTCACCTTTCCATTGGAGAGGTCCTGAAGTACAAAGAACTCAAGAAAAAAATTAACTGAGAAATGTACTTGCCTTGCCAATTTAGACACTGAAAGTAAATTGTGCTTGAATGTAGGTACCACCAACACATTTCCTAGCACATTTCCATCAGTTGTGCTACAACATCCAATATGTGATACTTGTGCAGTCTCACCATTAGATAAATGCACCATTTTATTGACACTTTCAGATGCATGACAAAGTTTATCTAGGTTATATGCCATGTGATAGGTAACACCTGAATCAACTATCTAATTTCCCTCTCCTTTCTCAACCTTCATCTATGTGCTATCATTATTTACAGACAAGGCATTAGATATGGTGATCATACATGTTATGTTTGCCATGTTATCCAGCTCCTTGCTTGAACTTGAACTTGATTCTTCTTTCTCCAACATGTGCAGGATCCTGTTGTACTGATTTGGAGTAAAGACGGGTTGTATGTCAATGTTCTTCCCTTTCATAACAGGATCACAGGAGAGAAAGCATCCCTCAATTCCATATCACTTCTGGAAGCATTTACATGATTCACTATGTCATGATCCCTCTGCATTCTGTTATTTGCATCACACTAGGCCCAGATTTCTTCTTGAACTTCCAATGAGTTGGATAGCCAACAAGCTTGTAGTATATGTCCCTAGTGTGTCCATGCATCCTATAGTGATCACAGAACAAGTTCCAATTCCTTCTCTGCTTGTGGATGTTGAAATTGCATGTGTTACCACCTCTTCCAGCATAGAGTCCCACCTGATCATTATTTTCTGCAGAATCATAAGCTCCTTTTTCTTTATAACCATTTCCCTTTCCAGCATACAATGCCATAGACTCATTTACTTCTCCATTCACCTTTGAACTAGCAGTCACACATTGACTTTCATCAGAGATAATCATAGCGTAAGCTCTACTCACATTTGGCAGAGGATTCATCATGAGTATCTAACTGCGAGCATAACTATACACCTCATTTAATTCCATCAAGAAGGCAAACAAACGCAAGTATTGTATGTGATCAACGCATACTCTAGATTTGTGCAATTACAGCTTGGTGGAGGGACTAAAGCATCAAATTCATCCCATAACTGTCTTATTTTAGTGAAGTAGCCTGAAACAGGGATCTTCTTTCTAAAGAGATGAGATTCTCCACTCTTATATGTCCAAGGTTCAATATTGAAATAATTGAAGAGTGTCAACAAACAATTCGAAATACCCATGTCACCTTGACTTAATGTGTAGATTTCTCGATGTAGCTGATAGCTCCATCAACTTTGTTAAACCTTTCACTCAGATCAACCCAAACCATTGCTGCATCGGAGGCATACACGATTCCACTTAGTAGCTCTTTCGATACTGTGTTCATGATCCGTGCCAGCACAAATGCATTGCATTTCTCCCATTTCTCCTTTAATTCAAGCTTGTGATGCGACTTCTTATATGTTCCGAGAACAAATCCCAGTTTGATTTTGGCACGAAGTGTGATTAACATCGATCTACTCCATAATGAGTAATTTTCAGCTCCTGTGAGTTGAACTAAAGTCAATATACTCCCAGGAGTGTCCGATGGATGAAGATACAGGGAATGATTCATGTTCTTTTCCACGGCATCGAGCGTATCAATTGATTTTCCAGATGAAGTGGAATTCGCTTCTGTAGCTTCAATCTTCCTTAAGCTTCTTCAAGCTTCGTCGAATCCTCGTCAATGGCGTCGGATATCTACCGGAACCGTCCGCTCTGATATCATAAACAAGTTGGGGAAAGTTCAGAGAGAAAATGTTCTGATGAAGAGAGAATTGGGAAATTGTAATTGTATATTGAATTGGTAAAGTGTACAATGAGTGTATATATACACACATATGATCCCCATATTATTTACAATGTCCCTCTACTCCATGGGATAAGTTCCCAACACTAAATGTAATTACCCTAACTAACTAACTAACAGTTAACTAACTAACAATTAATTAATCTCTCTAATAACCTCCAACCAAACATGAAATAAAATAATCTTACATTTTATCTCGAGATTATTATAACTTAAATCTCATACCAAACGACCTCTTAGCTGTGTTCGGTGCCAAGGAGAAAAATTCTCCGAAAATATATCTTTTAAAAAACATAACTTTTAAAAAAAATAAGTGAATTTCTTACTTAATTTATTGAGTTGATTTCCTAAATGATTATCCAAGTTTTGAAAATTATATTTTAATATTACTTTATTTTATTTGGGATCAAAATATCACATAACTATCACTATATATTTTCCTTCAAACATCACTGTTTTTCTCCCCTTAGTACTTCAAAAACCACCTCCTCTCCTAATTAGTATGGCAAGTCATTAAAACCTTTTTTTTTTTTTTTTAAATATAGAGTCATTAAAGCCTTTTTTTTAAAAAAAAGTATAGGCTATTTTTTAATTCATTTAAGCAAAATTATAGTTTTGTTCTTTATTATTTAAGAAAATTAATTATATATGAAGAAAGAATCTGCATGCTTATTGAATTTTCCTAAATAATCATTTATATTTTGACGATTGCCAAAACAAATCACTTTTATTTTATAAATACAATAATATTACTCAACTATTATTATTTTTCTCCAAAAATATTAAATACCTCAAAAAGATTGTCCAATACTAGTTTATCCGTAAGGTTGACATAGCAAAAATTTAGAATTGGTAAAACGGAGAAATTTATTCTTTAACTTTTATTTTTCATTTAGTTCTTTATTTTTATTCTCATATGATTATTATATTACATTTTATCTTATCATGCAATCAAACGTTAATGTATACATTCTTATCTCATCCCGAATTCACGATACACAAGTAATAACAAGTTGGATTGCTTATTTTAATTCAATAATATACATATTATACAAGATTATTATATTCATTAATAAAGGTCAAAATATTTATTTTCTAATGAATATATTATTCACTTTTTATTTCTTTTTTTTTTTTAAAAAAGTAGATATTGTAAGTATGAATTTCAAAATACAACAGTTTTTAATGGTTAATTGACCTTTAATATTATTGATTAGTTATACAATAATATGATTAAATAATGTAAGTTAATGTTCATGAAGTGATTTGTATATCATGGTTCAGTTTCAATTTTCTTTAAATTGCAATATTTTCTGAATATATAACATAAGTCCATAATTATTATTTTTTTTTTTTAAAAAAAGAGGGTTAATGACATAACATGCCAATTAGGAGAGAAGGAGACTTTTTGAAGCGATAAGTATTTTTGAGGAAAGTAGTGATAGTTTAACGATATTTTGATCCTAAATGAAACACAAGTGATATTTGAAGGCAATTTTAAAAACTTGGGTGATTATTTTGGAAATTAACTCATAATAATTAGAGCTTGGTACGTAAATAAGAAAATATTTGTATAAAAAATATTTATATATAATCTGTAAATGTAACATCCTAAAAATTTTTAAGCTAAGACCCAAACTATTCTTCATATGCGTATAAGATTGTACCTAGTGATTCTAAATTTCACATAGGTGTTAAGGTCCATTATTCTTTAGTTAAGAATAGATTCGGACATGAATTAGAACCTGTTTGGAAGGACATCCTGCTAATTGGATTTGGTATAATTTTGTGTAGTTAAATTGTCTAACCTTTTTGGTTGAATAGATAATTACTTGGTTAGCAGGTAATTTGGTATAATTGGCAAGATGTAATGATACTATCCAATTCATTGGGGAGAAGGGGGGGGAGGGGAGGGGGAGGGTTGTGAATTACTAGTAACTAAATGATATATTACATACTGGTTACTTTTTAATTTCTTTTTTTTTTTAAATTTTATTTATATATATAGTTAATTTATTTTTTATTTTGATTAGTTTAAATTCTTTTTATTTTTACTATTCTATTTTTATCTAAAACTATATTTTATTTTATAATATTTATTTTTCATTTTCTTATCATTCTTAACCTTTATATATCATGTGATTCAATGCAATTTTTCATATTATCTTATTTATTTATTTATTCTGTGTTTATTTTTTTTTTTTCAGTAGTATGATTTTGCTTGCATTCTAATTTTTAAATTAAAGTTGAATGCATTGTTGGATAAAGATATAAATATGCATATATTTTTTCCTTTTAACTCATATATATACACGTTATATTAAAATTTGACATAAGAGTATTGTGTTGATTTTTTTTTTAATTTTAAAAATACGTTATATTAAAATTTGGCATAAGAGTATTATGTTAATTTTTTTTATTTTGAATTTAAAACTTATGTTATAATTTTAGTTTTGTTTTTGTAGCATTGACTTGATATTTACAAGCCATTTATTTCTTAGTTAGATTAGAAAGATTATGTTTTAATCAAATATTTTAATAATTTTACTATGACACTATGTTTATAATAGTTAATATTTTTTTCAAAAATGCATTTATGATGTTCACATAAAACTTGTATTTTTAGTTTTTATAATTATTTTGATTAACATAT
>JAOTQR010000097.1:5667709-5687110 GCA_025774065.1 Solanum ossicruentum | reverse complement strand
ATTACATCCTACAAACTTAGTACATTCAAACGCACTAACGCATACTCTATGCCGACATAATGTTACCATATAGGAACTGGCTCCTATTGATTCTTCTTGTGGCTAGAAGGATTGATCAAGTTAGCCTTTGGTGAGTGCTCCATTTCGGGGATAATGACTATTCTCTTATACTATGTTCTAAGACTATCTTTCTTTTATGTATGTATTATCTCTGAGGGTGAGGCAGGTTGCTTGTCTTGGCCCCTGATCTTATCTATATAGTACATGTGTTGTTGGACATGTTATGTACTATGCTTGAGCTTTGACTTACTTGTGATATTCAAGCTATTTAAGTATAAATCTCTCTCTACCTTAGTCCCAATTCCCCTTTTTTATTTTTCTTATGTTGTTTTACATTGCTTTCGCGACCAAGGATGTGTAATGATATGCTATGAGGCTTGTTTGGGGTTCGTTCAAGTTCCCCATTCGCTGATCACATCTAGGCCCCGGGCTTGGGTCGTGATAATCAATGAGTCAACTAATATATAGTTAGTCAACAAAATCAATATACATATATATATATATATATATCAGCAGAAAATTAATGTACTTAAAAGAAAAGTCAATACAAGGTGTTTTTATACTAGTTGGATTCAATGTAAATCCTAGATCTAGTCCCATTGGGTTGCAAGAGGTATCTCTTCAAGCCTTTGTTGAGTGATAGTAACAAGAATTGAAACTTAAACACTATAGTCAAATTTTCTCTATTTTTTTGTTTTTCTTTTTTCTTTTGATACAGTCCACTCTTTCAATTTTTTCTTCTTTTTCTTTCATAGTAATTAGTCTAGAGATTACAATGATTTTTTAAAGATGAAGAGCTTTTGAATAATAGATTGAAATGTTGTAGGCTTGTGTATCTATGAGATATCCTAAACTTTATATAGAAGAAATGACATCCCAAGGGAGTTGATCCTTGGACTGAGGCTTTGATGGGTACTCTTTCCAAAAATAAGGGAATGCTTTTTAGGAAGGCAACAAATCAGATCCTTCTTCCTTGATTTGCTCCTGATCCGGATCTTCACTCTTGGATCTATTCTTGATGCTGATCTTCTAATTGTTTTTTCGATATCTTGGGTCTATTCCTGGTACCAATTGATTTGCTGATTTTTTGATCAATCTTGCTCTTAATCATGGATTCTTTCTTGCAGTGATCTTTGTCAAATCTGTGACTGATTTGTTGTAGTATGAGCAATTTACCTCCTTCCTTTTATGCCAAGATTCTATCACCTTTGCCACATCCTGCTTATCTTTATTCCTTATTGAGATATGTTTCATTTTTGATTTATTTCCTGCAATCAGTCATCATTCAAAACAAAATTAGCACTAACATCTTAAACATCTTTTAGGGTGATAATCATCATACATATATCATTGATCAACTTAGCTCTGAATTTCTTCATAAATGCCCTAATCATAGTCATAATTCATAGGAAACTTTCATTGGAAAAAAATTGGCTTAATTGATGAATAGAACAATCATAAATCACATAATTCAGAGGAAATTTCTTTAAAAAGGACATTGAAATCACCCAACCTTGATCATATCGAAACTCATCATTGAATCAACATCATACTTCAAATATGTATATATTTACTTAGCAAAAATGTCATTGAACTTCATGAGCATCATATAAGAACATAAAGATCATGAAATCATCATAAGCATGCACTTTAAATTAAGAAACTTAAAGAAAAGGTAAATTACATAATGGGTGAAAGGATACTCATAAATCAACTCACAAACCTGGAGAACTAGAGAGAAATAGAATTGAAGCCTTTAGGGAAGGAACCTTGGAAACCCTAGCCTTGTTCTTGCCTAATTTGGAGAGATTCTTTTGCCTTAGAGAATTTGAGGGTGAAAATGATATGAATTAGGGCTTGAAGGCTCAAATAGGTCCCTTTGAATAACATAGTATAGGAATAGAATTATGAGAAATGACCAAATTATCCCTTATTATAAACCATTAAAAATGACTTATGGAACCCTGATCACAGGCCGTAGGTTGACTTATGGGCCATAAGTCCCCTCTCTAATGTCATCCCTGTCATGACCCTATCCTAGGGCCTAGATGTTACAAGACGAATGGGAACTCCGGAGACAGCCCAAACAAGCCTCCTAGCATATCATGTACACATTCTTGGTTGCGGAAGCAAAATAAAATAATAACAAGAGTCAATTATTCAAATGGGAAGCGAGACTAAGGGAAGTCTTTCATAATCATAAAAAAATAGCAGAGTGGAGCTCATAAGCATATACAAATGTAGTATCCAATAACACCTCTACTTAAGAATCGAGTAGGGACCAAGAAACTTTCTGGGCCCACACTCATGATAATAAGTATTCAACATAAGGAACAAGTCTCAACATAGCATGGATAAAATAGATCTTGTCCTCAGAGTTGAGGACTCACCAAAAGCTTTCTTTAAGAATCGAATTAGCCATGTGGAGGGAGGATGATCGATAGGAGCTCTGATCCCTACATGGTAATATTATGGAGGCATAGAGTATACACTAGTATTGGAATGTACTAAGTATGCGGGGTGCAATGCAACAAAGACATAAGCCATAAAAAGCAAGATGAATATCATAATCAATGGATATATATTCAATATGACATATATGAGCAATGCTTATAATGAATCATGCATGGTAAACATTCAACATGCATATATAACTTACATATGTGGGAGAAGACCATAACCAACATAGACCAAGTGATCTATTATTTGGAATCCAAGGAATGACACCCCCTCGATAAGGTGTGGTATACTTGCCAAGTTAAACCAAACATGACCCCACTTGAGGGGAAAACATGAACTACATGGATCCACTAGTAAAGCCCATTTAGGGAAATAGCATAATCCTATAGTGGCACATAGCTTATAGACTAAAGACTTTATACAAGGACCCCTTGAGTTGAGCCCCCACCTTAAGCCTCCGACGTAGCTAAGTCTAATCCAAAGGAATACTTGAAATATTCATAAGTTAATCATAATATGCATAACTTGTAAGAGACACAAATCATGAAATGAGTAGCTCATTCACATCCTTGACCTTTATTAGTGAGCTTTACTTGAACATAAGGGTAAAATAGTAATCATGTTTGATCCCTCAACTTGACATGGATGGGTCACAAGAGGATAGAATCTTGAAATTTGGCTCAACTTGTCACATGTAAAATCATAGATATTTTTCATGAATTTTAATGCATGCTTGGGAGCCCATAATTATCTTGAAGAAGCTTGGCTTGTAAAATCATGCAATAGTTCATCAACAACTTAAGAATTCTTATCACATAGTTTAATCACATACATGATGGGTTCATGACAATTGTTCAAAATCATGCAACTCAAGAGTACAACAAGAAGGAGTAAAATCGATTCAAATCAACCTACCAATATTATAGTAAAACCCTCATTTTGGGTATATTGAAATCCATATCAAAATTCAAAACAGTTTACAGTTTTCATAGGTCACATCATGCATTGCTTCAATAGATATAAATCAACTCATGGAATGAGATTAAAATAGATATTTATGCATAATCAATCAATACTTGATAAAATTCAACATATTTTACATTCATAATTCATAATAAGAGATACCCATAAGTAATATAATTTGATTTTATGAAATTTTCATAAAGTGAGAAGGTTGGGCTCCATGGATCAAAGGAACAATGGATGAAGACCCACATGCCTTAAACCTTGAATTTTCTTGACATTGAATTGAGGAACACTTGAAGTTTATGATGGGTTCTTATGTTCCAAAAATTGTACTTGAATTCCTTGAATTTGAATGGGAGATTGATGATGTTTTTGGAGAGCTTTAGAGAGGGTTTTGTGAGTTCTAGAGTTGAAAAATAGCTAAATATGGAGGATATCACATTTAAATGGGCATTGAGTTATTACTCCAATTCCCTTGGATGAAGTATGAAAATCAGGGGAAAAATTACACTGGTCCACATCTAGTTCATGACGTGGACGAAACGCGAAAAACTTTTTATGCTAGTCCACGTCCAGGACGCATCGCGCCTGGGGAGCAGATGCATACTGGAAATTGTTTTCCTATGAAAATTATTTTTAGCTATAGGTCTTTTAAAATCTGGGGTTTACCCATTTACTATAGAATTTTTTCCCCTGATCAAGAATATAAAGTCGGATATTCAAAATCACACACGGTTTTTAAGATAATTGGAAAATACAATTATGGGGCATTCCAAAGCACATGAGGGTTTTTCAATATCTCTCCCTTGGGAACATTCGTCCTCGAATGTCGAAGAAACATGCGAAAGAGAAGTAATCATGGAACTTTCAGCCCCGACATAAATGCAACAAATGCACTTAAACATCATTCTTAAAAAGTTTCACGTATATTCATCACAATCATCAAAACTTGTCAATATGAACATGCATATATGCAAAAATGACATGAAGGTTGAAACGTAAGACTTGAAACCATGGCTAGGACATAATTTATTACCTTCGACTTGAGTAAAGTGGAAGAGATATGGATATTGCTTCGTCATGTCCACTTCAGCTTCCTATGTGGCACTTTCAACTTGTTGATTCCTCTAAAGGACCTTGACGGATGCTACATCTTTGTTTCTCAACCGTTTCACTTGTCTATCCAATATCTTCACCAGGACCTCGATAGGTCAAATTATTCCCTACAACACCCACAACTTCTAAGAGCAATATAGCACTCGGGTCACCCACACACTTCCTCAACATTGACACATGGAAGAATGGATGAGCCATACCCATGTCCAAAAGCATCTCTAATTCGTAAGAAACTTTACCAATCCTCCTCAAAATTCTATAAGGTACTATAATCTTTGGGCTCAATTTCCCCTTCTTGCCAAACCAGACCACATCCTTCATGGGTTAGACTTTCAAGTAAACCCATCATCAACATTAAACTGAAGGTCTCTTCTCCTCACATCAAAATAAGACTTTTGTCTACTTGAGTCATCTTTAACCCTACCTTATCAACCTCACCTTCTCCAAAGCCTCCATCAAACCACCCAACCAAGGATCTACAATGCCTACCATATAAAGTTTCAAAGCGAGTCATGCCAATGCTTGAGTGATAGCTATTATTGTATGCAAACTCAATAAGTGGAAGATATTCATTTCAACTATCCTTAAACTCCAAAACATAAGCTCTAAGCATATACTCAAGAGTTTTGATAGTCCTTTCGACTTGGCCATTCATTTAAGGATGAAAAGTTATGGTAAGCTTGACGTTGGTACTAAGACCCTTTTGGAAGGACCTCTAAAAATGTGAAGTATATTGAGCACCACGATTCAAAATAATAGACAAGGGTACCCCATGCAATCTAACCAACTCGTGAATATATAACTTGGCATAATCTTCAACACCATAAGTTGTTTTAACTAGTAGAAAGTAAGCCGACTTTGTCATTCTATCCACAATAACCCAAATAAAATCAAAGTGTTTCCTAGTCTTTGGCAACCTAATCACAACATCCATGTTGATCTCTTCTCATTTCCAAGTAAGAATTTCTATGCCTTGGGCTAGGCCACCCATCCTTTGATGGTCGGCTTTCACTTGTTGCGAATTGTGACACCCAGCTACAAACTTGGCAATATCTCTCTTCATGCCACCCTACCAATACATCTCTCAAATGTCTATACATCTTTGTGGAATAGAGGTAAATAATATAGGATGAATTATAGGCCTCCTTCAAAATCAACTCCCTCAAGTCATCAATATTAGGCACAAACAACCTAACTTGGTACCTATGGACACCATCTATGCCTTGGGAGAAAACCTCCACTTTACCATCCTTCACCAAAGCTTTCAATTCTAGCAAGGAGGGATCAAGGTATTATTTGGACTTGACCTCTTAAATTAAGGAAGATTTGGACCCATCAAAAACCACTACACCACCATTCTTGACTTCATCCAATCTCACACCCAACCTAGCCATCCAGTGAATTTCTCTAGCCACTTCCTTGTTACCATCGTCAATGTAGGAGAGACTACCCATGGACACTCTACTTAGAGCATCGGCTACAACATTAGTTTCGTCAGGGTGATAGTGCACACTCATGTCATAATCCTTAAGGAGCTCTAACTGCCTTCTTTGCCTCAAATTAAGATCTTTTTATGTCATAACATATTGGAGACTCTAATAGTCTATAAATATATCTACATGAACCCCATATGAATAATGATGCAAAATTTACAAAGCAAACGCCACGACCGCCAATTCAAGATCATGGTTGGTATAATTTCACTCATCCATCTTAAGTTGTCTAGAGGCATATGTTATAACCTTGCCATTTTGCATCAAAACACACCCGAAACCAATCCTTGAGGCATTACAATAAACTAAAAACCCTTCTAGCCCTTCTGATAAAGCCAAGATAGGAGCAAAAATAAGCTTGTTCTTCAAGGTTTGAAAACTCTTTTCACATTTATCGATCCAAATAAATTTTCCTTCTTTTGGGTCAACTTTGTCATAGGGGAAGTAATATAAGAGAAACCATTCAGAATCCTCTGGTAGTAACCCACCAAACCCAGGAAACTCCTAATCTCCATCGGAGTCAATGGCCTAGGCCAATTTCTTATCACCTTCATCTTCTTAGGGTCCACATTAATTCCATTACCCGATACCATATGCTCTAGGAATGCAACTTCTTTCAAACAAAATTCACACTTCTTATATTTTGTAAATAACCTCTCATCC
Organism: Solanum ossicruentum; assembly: GCA_025774065.1. Lineage (NCBI taxonomy): Eukaryota > Viridiplantae > Streptophyta > Magnoliopsida > Solanales > Solanaceae > Solanum > Solanum ossicruentum. The sequence goes on along the minus strand of JAOTQR010000097.1, from coordinate 5,680,352 downwards.
CTCAAAATTTGCAACACCACCCTCAAATGATTTACATGCTCTTCTTCACTCTAGGAATAAATCAATATATCATCAATAATAACCACCACAATCATATCAAGGTAGGGTTTAAAGACCCTATTCATGAGATCCATAAATGTTGTCGGTGCATTAGTCAAACCAAAGGACATTACCACAAACTCAAGGTGCCCATACCTAGTCCAAAAGTCATCTTGGAAATGTCACACTCCCTCACCCTCACTTGATGGTATCCGGACTGAAGATCGATCTTAGAAAAGTGACTAGCCTGTTGTAGTTGATCAATAAGGTCATCTATCCTTGGTAGAGGATACTTTATCTTTATAGTAACTCTATTAAGTTCCTAGTAATCAATGCACATTCTAAGGGAACCATCCTTTTTCTTTACAAATAACACCGGTGAACCCTAAGATGACTTGCTAGGCCTTATGAAGCCCTTCTCTAACAAATCCCTCAATTGATCTTTTAACTCCTTCAACTCTGCCCGGGCCACACGACAAGGGGAAATGGATATGGGTTGTTTATCAGGGAGTAGGTCTATAATAAAGTCTATTTCCCCTTTGAGAGGAACACCAATAAGCTCATCGAAAAAGACATTAAGAAACTCATTGACCATCGGAACCAACTCAATAGGAAGAACTTTAGAATCAACATTCTTAACCCATACAAGGTGGTAAATGCAACCCTTAGAAATCAATTTTTGGGCTTTATGGCAAGAAATGAATCTACCCTTGACCATCATATTACAACTTCCCCATTCAAGAATGGGCTCATTTGGGAATTGAAATCTAACCTTATAGGTCCTATAATCAACGAGAGCATGATATGCATATAACCAATCCATCCCAAGAATAATATTAAAATCCACCATATCATGTTCAACAAAATCACATGGCAAGACTTTATGTAATATGAACATAGGGAAATATCTATAGACTCTTTTAGCAAATATGGACTCACCAATGGGGGTAGACACTTCATAAGGTTCACACAATAATTCAGGACACACATGAAGATTTTTTGAAACAAAAGAAGTAATAAAAGAAAGAGTGGCACCCAAATCTATCAAAGCATGCACATCATAACAAAAAAACCTTTAACATACTAGTAACAACATCAAACATCTCATCCACTCCTTGCCTTCCTTTGAGAGCGTAGAACCTATTTTGCCTTAGAGCGCCCCCCTTGTTGGCCTCCTTTTTCCCTTTGACCCACATTAGCACCTTAGCCTTGAGGACGACTATCTATACCCTTGTTTTGAGCATGAGGGCAATCAACAACCTTGTGACCCACTTCACCATAATCGAAGAAAGCATTAGAGATCTTCAAACATAAACCATTATGGTCTTCCCCACACTTTAGGCTCCTAGGAGTATCCATCCCACCATTGCCACCTCTAAAACTTATGTTAGATACTCTGTCATTAGAAAACCTCTTATTTGGAGCATTGGAGGACCCTTGACCTTAGAACTGTGCCCTTTCCAGAAATGACCTCCCTTTATACCATGGAAGCCACCCTCAAACCAAGCCCTCTTGGACTCCCCACTTCTTCTCTTCCTAGGTTTCCCCTCCTCAAGTTGTTCGGCATATGTCATGAGTAAAGACAAGTCTATATCACTTACTAGCATGGCGGTATAACACTCTTAATTAACCAAGTCGGACACTTCCAACACAAACTTGTTCATTCTTGATCTAGGATCAACAACCAAATAAGGAGTGAAACATTTCCTAAAATGCCTCAAAGCCTCCTAATCATAGTTGTGGCACTTTTCATAACCATGAATAAGACTCTATTTGATGCGGTGTGTTGGATCTTCGAGGATCATTAACAACCTAGTGCGCTAATACCAAGCTTGTCATGACCCAAACCTAGGGCCTAGACTTGATACATTTAATGGAAAGTCCGGAGATAATCCAAACAAGCCTCTTAGCATATCATGTACACATCCTTGGTTGCAGAATTAAAATAAGACAACAACAAGAGTCAATTATTCAAAAGGGAAGTAGGACTAAGGGAAATCTTTCATAATCATAAAAACATAGGAGAGTCGAGCTCATAAGTATATACAAACATAGTATCCAACAACACCTCTACTTAAGAATAGATCAGGGCCAAGACACTTCCCGAGCTCACCCTCATGATATTAAGTATCTAACATAACGAACAAGTCTTAACATAGCATGGATAAAATAGATCTTGTCCTCGGAGTTGAGGACTTATCAAAAGCTTTCTTTAGGAACCGAACTAGCCACCAATATTGTTGTTAAACTCTCATTTTGGATATCTTGAAATTCATCTCAAAATTCACAATAGTTCATAGTTTTCATAGTTCACATCATGTGTTACTTCAATTAATATGAATCAACTCATTGAATGAGATTAAAATAGATATTTATGCATAACCAATCAATACTTGATAAAAACCCAACACAATTTACATTCATAATAAGAGATACCCATAAGTAATACAATTTGAATTCATGCAATTTTCATAAAATGAGAATGTTGGGCTCTATAGGTGAAAGAACCTATAGATGAAGACCCACATACTTTAAATCTTGAATTTTCTTTAGACTGGATTGAGGAAGACTTTAAGCTTGTGATGTGTTCTTAAGTTCTAAAACTTATGCTTGAATTCCTTGAATTTGAATGGGGCATTTGATGATGTTTTTTGGAGAAGTTTAGAGATGGTTTTGTATGTTCTAAAGTTGAAAAAATGGCTAAGTATGGAGAATTTCACGTTTAAATAGGCATTGGGTTATCACCCTAATGCCCTTGGATGAAATAAGAAAAACAAGGGACAAATTACACTGGTCCACATCTGGTTCGCAATGCGAACCATACACGAAAAACATTTTGTGCTAGTCCGTGCGCAGGCCGCATCGCGCCTGGGGCGTGGATGCACACCAAAAATTATTTTCTTGCAAAAATTATTTTTTGCTACAGGTGTTCTAAAAAATAGGGTTTACCCATTTTCCACTCAAATTTTGTCCCCAATCAAGAATATGAAGTCAAATTTTTGAAATGACATATGTTTTTTAAGATATTTGAAAAATACGATTATGGGGAATTCCAAAGCAAATGAGGGGTGTTTCAACTCCTGAGAATCCAGAATTCGATCTTTGCTAAATTGAAAATCATGATCAATAGTATGGGCCATGAAACTACTTCTGGGCCATGGTTGGACTTGTAGACTCCTTCCACACATACCCAAGTTTTCTTCTTATTCTTGATCTCATTCCAAAAAATCATGTATATGTTGTATCTTGGTCCACGGTTCGCTCGAAAACTCATAAGTCATCTTCTAAGAACATCAAATTTCTTTCATTTGTGGGGTCCTATTTATGAACCCATCTACGGGCTATAAGATTTCCTACAAGCTATAACTTGGTCTGTGTGTTACCTCACACTTGAAAACTTTTTCCCTTCCAGAAGTTCTATGTTTAAGAACCAATTCTATGGGTCATAGAACAACTTATGAGCCAATACGTTGTCCTATAAACCAGATTTGAAGTTATTTTTTGGGCTAACCTTTCTATACTCAGGGCTCCTAAATTTGGGGTCGTTATAATATTGAAGTAGGACATAGCATCACTTTTCATTCTCAAGAAAAGGAGAAAGTAGAGAGTTTGATTAATAGTATTTAATATTTGTATGATGAAATTACAAATAATTACCATCAACAATTGTAAAGTAAAATGAAGAAAACAAAAGTTTTCCAGGCTGAGGTGCGGATATCTCGCTCTCTTTAAGAAGATTCAAGTCCGTTGTAAAAAAGTTTTTTCATTTGTCTAATACTACTCTTTTTGACTTGTCCCCTCTAGGATACAATAGCCTAAACACAAAGTGTAACTTAAAAAACTCTGGACAAGAGTTGAGTCTCATGCTACACAAAAAGATCACCTCTCTTCAACTAATAAGAACTTTATTTTTGACAAACGTTATGCACTCCATATTTTTTCTCTTATGTTGTGTACCCAAAACAAATGAAGACCACCACTATATATAGCTGTGGAAGTCTTCCATACAATGAATAGGAAGATAATTAGGTAGTCAAAAGAGAAGATAATAATTTCCTATAAGGTACATAGGTTACAAGGTGTAATGGAGGATCAAAAGAACAAAATAACAAGGGGGCAACAAATTCTACTGATGAAGTAATCCAACGGCTGCAAATTCAATGGTAGAACTGCACAATCAATGTGCAAAGTAATGCATAATAATGAAGGCGTGCATTTAACATGCAATACCTTCCAAGGGACATAACTATTTTGATCCTTAACATTTCTAATGTTAAAAAATATTTTAATATTAAAATATAACCAATAATCCCCCAATCATTTTAATATTAAATAATATAGTTTATCAGCAGAATGAAGACTACTATGCATAATGAAGGTGTGCTCTACGTTGAACCTCCAATTATTGATACAATAACTTTTACTTTAGAGTCGTAGTGGTTTAAAAAATGAACTATGACTTGTTAAAGGAAATAAAATATTACTACTTATATGTAGTAATCAAGGTGTTGACATGAGCTTTATTAGCCCGCACATTACAATGTTGTGCTATCCTAGCTTCATGAGTGTCTTTGAGAATGGGCCTAATTCTCATAGGAAGTGGTCTACTTCACACTCGTATAGGTGAAATTTGTCGAGAGTGCTCCTGTAACTTTAACACCCCACCTATACGAACTACTAATTTTTCATTAAGAGTTTTTAAACTCAACCTCAATAATTCACTACAGAAAACAATACACTCAGATCATAAAGAGGGCATAAAAACTAGTGTATTATTTACGAGTCATCTTATGATTCATTCTTCCCATTGAATTTGGTGTTAAGATCTTAGTCCCTAAGTTGGGTTTCCTCATATATGATTCAAGCATTTATAGGCCTCAATCTCATTCCCCTCGATGTGCTCAGACCTTTTCTCTTGTTAAGATGTTAGTAAGAGGATCTGCAAGATTATCACAAGAATTTGACATAATCAATGTTAATGGTACCACTTGTCAAATATGATCTTACATAACTACGTTTCCTTCTTATAGGTTTGGATTTACAATTATAATAACAGTTCTGGACTCTACCTATTATAGCGGTGCTATCACAGTGAACTAAAATAGGAGGAATTGATTTTTCAAAATAAGAAATTTGAAATAACAACTCTCAACCAATTTGCTTTCTCACTAGCTGAGGCTAAAGTAATTAGCTTAGACTCCATGGTAGAGTTAGCAATGATAGCTTACTTTTTAGATTTTCGACAGATAACACCATCACCCAAAGTAAAATATAGCTAGTGGTGGAATAAGAATCACTTGATAAAGTGTTCCAATTTGCATTAGAAAAGCCTTCAAGTACAATAGAATATTTTTTATAGGTTCCAATTAAATATCTCACAACTCTTGTTATAGCATACCCATATTTATTCCTAGACTTGCTTTTAAACCTGCAATTTACTCTTACCGCATATACAATATCAGGGCTAGTCTAATCAGTCAAATATCTCAAACTTCCAATTAAGCTAGCATATTTCTTGAAACACCCAATATGCTTTGGAATGCTCCATAATCGTAATTTTCATACATCTCAAATCCTTGCATGATTTCAAGAATCTGATTTCATATTCTTAATCAGGGATAAAATTGAGTGAGAAAGAGATATAACTTTGATTTTAGAAGACCCGTAGTGAAAAATAATATTCACTAATTTTTGAATTCCAGTGGTTGTCCGTGCTCAGACCGTGATGCGCTTAGGGCGCGAACTAGTGTAAATTGTATTGCACGTCTGATCAACGTTGTACCTGGGGCATGGAACTATGTAAATTTGTTTCTTCAGTTTTCTTATTTGGTCCATAGGCACTGGGGTAATAGCCCCATACCCATTTAAATGTGAAATCTTCTATACTTAGCCATTTTTTCAACTCTATAATTCACAAAATCATCTCTAGAACCTCTCCAAGACTTTATGAAATCTCTCATTCAAATTCAAGGATTTCAAGCTCAATTTTAGATTTCAAGAACTCATCTCAAGCTTCAAGTATCCTTCGAGTTCATTTCAACAAATTGAAGGTTTACGGTATGTGGGTCTAATCCATGGCCTTCTCTTTTATTGAAAATTGCATGATTTTAAGTTATATTTATCATGGGTATCTATTATTATGAATGATGAACATAAATTTATATTGAGGATTGATGAAATGACCGCAAAAGGTGCCCAAAAATGTGCCTTGAAATGCCAGAAATTTTAAATTCCTTATATCTCAAATCTGTGCAGAATATCAAAATTCTGACTTCACATTCTTTTTCAGGGGGTCAATATTAGATGGTAGAGAGTCTAAACCTGATTTAAGAGCAAAAATTTAGCAATTTCAATTTTCATAATTTTTCTTATCCAGATTGATCTGCAACAACACCGCGACGCGCGACTGTTGGGGATGTGTGTTAATATAACCTCCGCAATAGGTCCATATCGTGGATCAGACACGTATCTGTGTATATTTTGCCAGTGATTTCTGTGTCGGTCCAAGGCTTTTGGGTCTTGGGCCTAAGTGTTCCCAATCATGTTTTTACCTATACTTAGCCTTATTTCACCCTCATATCATCCTAAACATTCTCCAATACTTACTAAAACACTTGGCCATATTTTCACTCCCAAACTCAAGTCCCAAACCCTCATCCTAATCTAAGGTTTTCCTTCAAGGTTCTTCCTCAAGCTTCAAGTCTCCATCTGCAATCTTCACTATGTTCATCTCCAAGCTAAGGTATGGGGGTTTTCTTCATGGGTTCCTTTCACCCATGATGCGTAAGCCTACTTTTACTCAAATTTTATGATTTAAAATGATTTATAAATGGGTCTTGCTTATTATGAAATTCACTGCACACTATGTTAAAGCTATGTGAAATTGTGATTGTTTTGCTATGTATTGAGCTATAAATCTTTGATCTATTGTAAGATTTGAGGAGGGGTTTTAATGTATGTTGCTTGAGGTCTTTGCAAGGTATTGATTGATATTTTATAATGGATTTTCTTGTATGATTTCATCTCTATATTTCATTGTTTTATACTAGCATTACACACCCTCTAAGTGTTTGATAAAATATCCGGATGTGATTTTTTGAGGAGATGAAGGTCCAAAGTATGAGATATGATATGATTGACTATAGGATCATGAAATAAGCTTATGTATACGATAAATTTTATATAAAGTGTTGCATTATACCATGCCTAATCCAAGGTGACTAAGAACCCGGGTAACCTAGATGGGTGTTTGTACTTATCAACTTAGTGAAGAGTTTGTACTTCTCCACCTAGTGATGGGTGGCATCATCACTAAGCTAGATAGGGTCTTATACTTGCCAACCTAGTGGGCGGTTTGTACCTCACCATTGAGGTGATGGGGCATCATCACCACCAACCTAGGGAGGGGTTCATATGTTACCACCTATGCGATGGGGTGGCACCATCACCAACCTACCAAGGGGTTTTTGCTTTGGAAATCTAGCTAGATCTATTCTACACATATGATAACCTATATGAGCATGAGCTACCAAAACATGTTTTACTTATGCATTTATCATACATACCATATTGTCATATTATACCTATTGCCTATTATAACACATTTTGACTATGATGCCTAATTCTTGTTGCATTGCATCATATATGCATAGTACATTCAAACATACTAAAGCATACTCTTGCCTATATGATATCACCATGTAGGGACCGGTGCTCAAGTTGTTCATCCTCCTCCTCCACGTGGCTAGTTCTATACTGCTTTAGCTTGTGGTGAGTCCTCCACTTCGGGTACCTTAGTCTATATTGCTCTTATTATGTATTGAGATATTCTTCTTTATTTTCTGTTTTGACTTTGAGGGTGAGCCCGATTGCTTTGTCTTGGCCCCCTCTCTTATCCATGTATTAGAGGTGGTTCTTGGACATGTTACGTATCTATACTAAGAGTCTTGACTCTATTGTTCGTGATGTTTATGATGTGAAAGTGGTTTCCCTTAACCCTGGTTGCCCCACTTTATTATCTGTTGATACTTGTTTAAATTGTTTTCGTTACCAAGCATATGTAATGATGTTCTAAGAGGATTGCTTGGGGTCTGATTGGGTTCCCCTTACGCTATGTCACATCTAGGCCCTAGGCTTGGGTCGTGATAAACTTGGTCTTAAAGTACTAGGTTGATAGATCCTCAGATTCCAACACAGTGCATCAATTAGAGTCGTATTCATGGCTATGAAGTGCGCCATGACTATGAGTAGGAGGTTATGAGACATTTAAGAAATGTTTTCCTTCTTTATGTTCTAAGTTATGCTATAGAGTTGTGGTACGTTTTCCCCCTAATGATTGTTCTTTGCTATGCTAGATCATGCCAAACTTCTGAGGATCAACCTACCAATGGTGTGCTCCCAGATGCTCTCACTATGATTTTCCAAGTTGTGGCCAACCAAGTCAACCAAGGGACCTAAGCCCCTCATGCTAATACCTCAGGAGCTAGAGTAAGAAACTTCATGAGGATGAATCCTTTGGTGTTCTATGGGTCAAAAGTAGACGAAGATCTACAAGAATTCATTGATAATGTCTACAAAATATTGAATATAATGGGTGTTGGACCGAATGAAAAGGCGGAGTTGGTGGCATACCAACTCAAAGGGGTAGCCCTAATATGGTATGACATATGGAAGAGTGATAAGGGAATTGGTAATGTGGTGCTTTGGGAGGAGTTTAAATTGGCTTTTCTTAATCGATTTTTCCTTCTTGAGCTTAGGAAAGCTAAGTTGGTAGAGCTTATGAACTTGAAATAAGGTGCTATGAATGTGAGGGAGTATTCCCTCAAGTTTAATCAAATTTTAAAGTATATTCCTCATTTGTTGGTCAATCCTAGATCTAGGATGAATAAATTCGTGATGGGGGACGCCGGCTTGGTAAGTGAAGAATGCTGGTCTGCCATTCTAATTAGTGACATAGACTTGTCTCGGTTAATTACCTATGCCGAGCAAATAAAGGAGGAGAAATTGAGGAAGAGAAGGGGGAATGAGGCCAAGAGGGCCCGATTTAAGGGTAAATTCTAAAAGGGTGCTAGATTTTATCAAGGCCAAGGGCTTTCTCATGCTACTAATAGGGGGTTTGGCAATGACATCCCTAGGCTTCAAGTTGTTAGTGTTGTGACTCTTATTGTTTTGTGTCCTATATGTCGGAAGAGTCATAGGGGCGTGTGTTTAAAACGTTCTAATGCATGCTTTGATTGTGGGGAGCTTGGTCATAAAAGGACGGATTGTCTAAGAAGTCGTGGCAAGGAACGGGGTGCAAATGTTATTCCATTAGGTAGAGGTGGTCCTTAAGGTGGTTCCCTAAGGCATAATCATTTTTATACTGTACATGGGAGGCAAGAGGTTGGAGAGGTTCCCCATGTTGTTACTAGTATATTGAAAATCTTTGACTTTGATGTATATGCTTTGATTGATCCGAGTGCCACTCTTTCCTTTGTTACCCGTTTTGTTGCTACAAAGTTCCATGTTAACCCTGAGTTGTTGCGTTAGTCATATGAAGTGCCTACTCCTACTGGTGCCTCTATTATTGCTAGGAAAGTTTATAGGAGTTCTCCTATTTGTATTTTGCATAAGTTATTGCCTTGTGATCTTGTTGAATTAGACATGGTAGACTTTGATGTCATTCTTGGGATGGATTGGTTGTATGCCTACTATGCTTCTATTGATTGTAGAACCTGTAGGGTTAAATTTCAATTCCCTAATGAACCCATCCTTGAGTAGGAAAGTCAAGATGTGGTGGTCAAGGGTAGATTCATTTCATGCATTAAAGCCTTTAAGTTGATCTCTAAGGGGTATCTTTATCATCTTGTGAGGGTTAATTAGAGATGTAGAGTCTAAAGCACCTTCTATAGAATGGGTTTCGGATGTAAATGAGTTCCTTGATTTCTTCCCAAATGATCATCCCGGTGTTCCTCACTAAAGGGAAATAGATTTTGGTATAGACCTCCTTTCCGATACTCAACCTATATTCGTTCCCCTTACCGTATGGTCCCGACAGAGTTGAAGGAGTTAAAGGAACAATTGAAAGATTTGTTGGAAAAGGGATTTATTAGACCTAGTCAATCACCTTGGGGTACTCTGGTGTTATTTGTGAAGAACAAGGATGGGTAACTTAGAATGTGCATTGACTACCGACAACTCAATAGGGTTACTATAAAGAATAAGTATGCTCTTCCAAGAATTGATGATTTGTTTCACCAATAGCATGGTGCTAGCTATTTCTTTAAGATTGATCCTAGGTATGGTTATCATCAAGTAAGGGTGAGGGAATGTGATATTCCTAAGATGATCTTTTGGACTAGATATAGGCATTATGAGTTTGTTGTGATGTTGTTTAGGTTGACTGACGCACTAGCCATCTTCATGGACCAAATGAATAGGGTTTTCAAACCTTAATTTGATTCCTTTGTTGTGGTCTTCATTGAAGACATTTCGATCTATTCACATAGTAGGGAGGAGCATATGGGACATTTGAGGGTTATGTTGCAAAGATTAAGGGAGGAAAAATTGTATGCCAGATATGACAAGTGTGAATTTTTGTTGAAGAAGGTAGCATTCTTGGGTCATGTGGTTTAGGAGGATGGTATAAAAGTTGATCTTAGGAAAACTGATATGATTAGAAATTGGCCTATACCATTGACCCCGTCGGATATTAGGAGCTTCTTAGGCCTAGCGGGTTATTATAGAAGGTTTGTGAAAGGGTTCTCCTCCACTACTCCCCTATGACCAAATTGACTCAAAAGAAGGTTAGGTTAGTGTGGACTGATGAATGTGAGACGAGCTTGCAAACATTGAAAGACATGTTTGTGTCCGCTCCTATATTGTCACTACCGGATGGGCTTGAGGGATTTACGGTGTATTGTGATGCTTCCCAGGTTGGTTTGGATTATGTGTTGATGCAAAATTATAAGGTCATAGTACATGCTTCATGACAACTCAAGGTACATGAATAGAACTACCCTACCAATGATCTAGATTTAGCTTTATTATGTTTGCATTAACGATTTCGCATCACTACTTGTATGGGGTGCATGTGGATGTGTTACCAATTATAAGAGCCTCCAATATGTCTTCACTTAAAAGGATCTTAACCTGTGGCAAAGGAGATGGATAAAACTTCATAAAGACTATGACATGAGTGTATACTATCATCTGAGTAAGGAAAATATGGTGGCGGATTCTTTGAGTAGGGTTCTAAGGGTAGTTTAGCCCATATTGATAGTTGTGATAAGGAGGTGGCTAGGGTGGTGCATCAATTGGCTAGATTGGGGGTTAGGTTGGAAGAGGTTGTTGATGATGGTGTTGTGGTTGTTGAAGGGTCAAAGTCTTCATTAGTTGATGAGGTGATAGCAAAACAAGATCTTGACTCCTCCTTGCTTGAATTGAAGGTCTTGGTGAAAAAGGGCAAAGTAGAGGTTTTCTCCAAAGGGGGAGATGTTGCTCTTAGGTACCAAGGTAGGTTATGTGTGCCTTGTGTTGATTGTTTGATGGAGAAGATCCTTGATAAGGCCCACAATTCTTCATATTTTATCTACCCTAGATCCACCAAATTGTATAGAGATTTGAGAGAGCTGTATTAGCGGGGAGGCGTGAAGATGGATATTGCCAAATTCATTTCCGGTTAACATAGTTGTCAACAAGTCAAAGCTGAACATCAAAGGATGGGTGGTATAACCCAAGACTTAGATATTCCCACTTGGAAGTGGGAGGTGATTAATATATATTTTTTTGGTCGGATTGCCTAAGACTAGAAGAGCTTTTGATTCCATTTGGGTGGTGGTTGATTGGATGACAAAAATCAACCCAGTCTCTATCGGTTAAGAACACATATGGGGATGAAGAGTATGCAAGGTTTTACATCCATGCGTTAATGAGGTTATTTGGGGTTCCTTTGTCCATCATATCGAATTGTGGTTCACAATTCAATTCACACTTTTGGAGGTCTTTCCAAAGGGGTCTTGGTACAAAAGTTCGCCTTAGTACGACCTTTCACCCTCAAATGAATGGCCATACCGAAAGAACCATTCAAACCCTTGAAGATATGCTTAGTGCATCTTTATAAGAGTTGAGGGGTAGTTGGGATGACCATCTTCCTTGGATTGAGTTTTCTTACAACAATAGCTATCAGTCTAGCATCAGTATGGATCCTTTTGAGGCTTTTTATGGGATATGTTGTAGATCATCGATTGGTTGGTTTTAGGTTGGAGAGGTGGCTTTATTGGGACCATATCTGGTTATGGAGGCTCTTGAGAAGGTTAGGATGATTATAGTGAGATTGAAGATAGCCCAAAGTCACTTTAATAGGCACATTGGGGTGACTAATAGTGGTTTCGAAGAGGTGCATTGGGGCTTTGGTTTTGGTGAAAGGAACGATAGTGGGACCGCTCTCTTGTATTTCGCCAAAGCTTTTGAGTTAGTTATTGCTAACTCGTATTTCCCGAAGAAGGAAAGCCACTTGGTTACCTTTTGCAGTACGGTAGCTAAGACGTAGATAGATTACCTTCTTATACGTAAGGGTGATCGAAGCCTTTGTAAGGACTGCAAGGTTATTCCTAGTGAAAATGTC
>JAOTQR010000097.1:5651939-5665348 GCA_025774065.1 Solanum ossicruentum | reverse complement strand
AAAGGTAATTGAAAGATAAAATATATTATTTATTGATGGGTGGTAGCCCAAGGGGTGGAAAAATCACCTAGCCAGGGACGATCCTATCATGGGTAGTAGCCCAAGGGGTTAAGGAAAAACCTAGTCAGGAACGATCCCGATAAAGATTTACCACTGATCAGCTGGTCATTTGTATTACATGTTGTGCACAGATTATACAATAAAAGTAAAGTAATATAAAGAACATAAAGTACACTATCCCAAAGTATACCAAAGGTGGTCTCTTCTTCTATACCAGTGCATAGTTTCATTTGAGTTGTTACTTCATATACAGTATTTCCTGCCTTACATGTTTAGTACATTATCTCGTACTGAAGTCCCTTATGGGGGACCTGCATTTCATGCTGCAGGTACAGGTGCTAGTAGATCTCTCAGTAGGAGTACAGGATATCCAATTGTTGATACCAAGCTCCAGGTTGCTTCGGGGCTTTGTTTGTGTCTAGAGCTTATATGTTTGTATTGTACAGTTAGTCGAGGCGGGGCCTGTTCTAACCCTTATCAGATATTTTTCCTTATCTGGAGGCTTTGTGGACTATGTAAATTAAAGTATGGTCATGTCTCGTACTTTAGACATCACGGCCCCAACGGCCTAGCCATATGCATTTCCTTTTGGCTTGTTATTACTGTCTACTTTCTTAAAGACATGTTGAATGTACAATCCCTCATAATATGTATTGAAAGCTCATAGATATAGGTTGGTTCTCGCGGGCCTTATTGGCAACGACTGTCAGTCCGCCCTAACGGGATTTGGGGCGTGACAAATGACCAGCCAGATCATTAAAATAATCCATAATTTCAATATCTTTGTGATTTGTATTTATAACAAATAAATCATAGTGTCAAGCTATATTAAAAGTTGCCAAGTTGGACTATATTTTTCATGACATTATGTTTCATATGGGTAAATATATTTTGCACGTTATAGAAAATTTTTTATAACGACAACAAAAATTTTATCATGTTAAAATAACCAAAGCGACAAAAAAAAAATAAACCCAATAAATTATTTGTAAAAAAAAAAAAGTAAGATACAACAGATAATAACATATTTGACATATAATATCTATTTATATCATTTAAATAGATATAACGTCATTTTAATATCAATTACTACTTTTAAAATAATTTTGTTCATATATACAATTTTAGTGATTAATGTGAAACACACATGCAAAGCACGTATTCTAAACTAATAAATCCTAAAATTGCAAGGGTGAACTTAGTGTAAGTAAGACGTCATTTGTTTCCATAAAGATTAAGACAATTGAATTTAAATGTACATTTGAATATTAAGATGTACATTAAGATTTAGATGATTGAATCTAAATACACATTTGAATATTAAAATGTTGCATAATGCTTTTAAATACCAATGGTTAAAACTATTTGTTTTATTGAATGTATAAAAATTATTCTTGTCTAAACAATAATAGATTTAAAATTTAAATAAAATAATAAATTAATCTAATGTTGTCTTAAATATTTTAAAATGGCAATTAGTGGTGGTAATGACTAATAGTGGAGATTGTGTGTGTCGATTTGGGATGGTGTTGATCGATAATGACAGTTGTGGGTAATAACTTATGGTATAATGATTGGCAATAATGATTAACTGTGGTTGTTGTTGATGACTAATAATTAGCAATGAATTGATATTGATAACTAACAACAATGATGAATGATGATGGCGATTAGTGATATATAATGTTGACTAAAGGTAGTAATTATAATTATTAGTGTTGGTGGTGATAATTGCACATGATAGTTAATGGTAATGACTATTTATATTAGTAATTGGCAGTAGTTATTGATGGTAGGTGGTGATAATTGAAAGTGATGATAGTTGTGGTTGAAATGATGGTTGTGGATAGAGCGTGAAAGTAGATAAGTAGCAATGAATTGTCATCTTTATAGAAATTCTTAAAATAGACATCATAATAATGTTATGACATTGTTATAAATCTTAATCATTCAGACCTTTTTGACTCATAAGTGATTGTAAAATAATAAAACAAAGACACTTAGGGGTCATTTGATAGGATGTATAAAAATAATGCTAAATAGAGTATATTGGTAATGCTTGTATTAGTTATACTTGCATTAATTATGATGAGATATTTCTTATGCATTGCTGGGTTTGGTGTGTCAAAAATATCATGTATTGCATAATATTAAGAAATAAATATTTATTTACAAAGATACACTTCACCAGTGGTGGATCCAGGATTTCTGGACTGTGGGTGCTCAAAGGGAAAAAATTTATTGCCAATGGGAGTCAAACCCATGTCTAGCAACTCATCCTGAACCTTAAGACGACATGGAGAACCACTGCATCCACAAAACTTCTTGCTCAATGGATGTTTAACCTTATACTTATACCATTTTTTTATATTTTATATATGGATATACAAAAAAATTTTCGAGATCAGTAGGTGCTCGAGCACCTGGAACCCAACACGTGGGTCCGCCCCTGCCCTTCACAAATATGATGAAAAAGATGTAAAAAATGATTTTGAGGGGCAAATGAGTCTTTAACTATGCTAATACATGAATTAAATTTCCTTACATTACTTCCTAGAAATTGATGGTATTAGTAATGCACTCCTTAAGACACAATAAAGTGTATAACTAATGCAATCATTGATTATACATATCATGAAAAAATGTATCAAACAAGGTACTACTAATAAATATAACAAACGCGTGTATTATTTTTTTAATACACTCTAGCAAATGACCTTCTAATGATTCATATGGATGACTAATATTAGAACTTTAATTAAGTACAAACAAATAAAGACTTTATGAATGAGAATTGAAAAAAAGTGCGTGTGTGATTCTACATATCATCAGGAGCTAAAAGGTGGGACATGTGTCACAAACATAAGAGTTCATTAATTAATTAGATCAAAGGACATGATTAAGCTAAAGACAATTTTTAGATCATACATAGTGAACAATTCAATTGATTATAATAAATTTTAGATGAGCGGGAGGAGACTCTAAAATGACCCTTATTTCTATATTTTTGTGGTTTTTGCTGCTAATTTGAGCTTATGTATAGTAATTTCAGACCTTTTATAGCATACTGGGACTGTTGGAATGGTTATGCAAGTTAACGAGGAGTTATAACTGTAAAAATGAGATTTCTAATAAAACCATAGCAAATGACCTTGGAATGGGGTTATGACGATTCCACTAGCTCTAGAACGACTTATTTAGGGAAGGAGGGTGGTCGGACCGAGGGTGGAGGGTCTCGGTATGAATTTGAGCCAAAAGTTGCAAAATGAGTTCAACCAGAAGATAAAAAGTGCATTTTTGAAAAAACCTAGCTAAAGGCACACAAAATGAAAATCTGATGGCGTGGTCAGCTCCGGAACATCAAAAGTAGTTTAAAACAAACCTTCGTTGCTTGATGGGGGCTTCCGGTTGCATTTTGACCTCCTTAGTTCTTTCAGCTAAAATTAGCCCCCAAAAAAAATGGGGCTCTCATTTTCTTTGGCTACTCCGTTGGGAATTTTGACCATATTGTTGGACCCAGAATGTCAAACTCCATGTGGTTGCACCATTTGTTTGTGTAAAAAGGACATTGGACAGCCCGAGAATGCCACAAAGAAGTTTTTACAACTGCTGGTGCAACACCGCGGATGGCTAGGCGAGATCATGGAAGACAACAGGGGCAAAAGCCCTTCATTCGTGGCACCTTGGCCGACGTTCATCGATGCTTGGCATGTGCCACCTCTCATTCGCGGCTGGGCGATGTCGTACCTATCTAAGGCTGGTCATGACTACCATTTGCAAGAACTTTCCCAAGTCATAACTTTTGTTAGACAACTCTATTTTCGATAATTCAAAAGCCTACGTGACTCAAATTATCACAAAGAATGTTGTGGTCAAGGTAAAAATATTGTTTTAACTGGTTACGTTCTCAGAAAGTGCCAAAAACTTTACATTTTAATATCTCGACTGATTCTTGACGGAATTGTTGGGTCCCACGCAACGGAGTGGGCAATAAAATTTAGGAGGAATAAATAACGCAAAATGGACATCAGAAAATTTAACGTGGTTCACCCGAAACTTTTTGGGCTACGTCCACGAATCAACACTTCAACTATATTTCATCTACTATTACAAATAGTAGGCACAAGTGTACAATTTCATCTACTATTACAAATAGTAGGCACTCAGAGAAAAGTATTTCATCTAATATTATAAATAGTAGGCACTCAGAGAAAAGTATTGCATCTACTATTATAAATAGTAGGCACTCAGAAAAAGGTATTTCTTCTACTATTACAAATAATAGACTATCAGAGAAAGATATCAAAAATAGTGACACACTATTTCTTTTAGGAAAAATATTTTCCTAAGCACACACTCTATTTTTCCTTCACAGACTATTTCATTTTATAGTCTATGGTATAGCTCAAAGAATAAATAAATACACAGTATTTATTTATCCTGTGACTCCCCTTTTTTCTCTCTACATTTTTCTCTCTTCTCTTGCATTTAAATAAAGGCCTGAAGCCCTCTATTTATAGGAGTGAGGAAAGTGTCCACCTCCTCTCTTGACCAATCAGAGAGGAGGATTACTTTCAATTTGCAAATTGCAAATTGCAAGTCGGTTGCCAACTTCTCTGCAGCCATTTTTGACCCCCAAAAAAATGTGTGGGCCCTCCAGTTGGAGGGACCCACCCAACAGGAATTAAGTAAAATTTGAGTCCGAGTGGTGTTACCATTCCAGCTTCCACACTAGCTTGCAATGCACTCCTTTTAAAGCTCTATGTTGATACTCACTCCCTCAAATGTCACTTGGTCTCTTAGTAGAGACTACGATTCCAGCTATTGAGGATGTTGTGATGAAGAGGCAACAACTCTTATAGCTTTTGAAAGAGAATTTGAGCAACGGGCAAAAGAAGATGAAGTTTTTTTACTGATAAGAAGAGGTTTGAGAGGAAGTTTATGGTTGGGGACATGGTTTATTTGAAGCTCATGTAGGGATCGCGTGCGCCCGCACCCCAACCCCGCATTAATATGATATTGTACGCTTTGGGCCAAGCCTTCACGGATTTGTTTTTGGGCATCTCCCAAAAAGTCTCATACTAATGGAGTTGGGTGATCACTTATATATTGCTACAATTGTTCTTCATTTTTCGATGTGGGAGAGGAGTTTGTATTTTTTGAATCCCAACAAACCTCCCCTAAAACTCTGATCACACAATCCTGTAGCCTCCCCTCCAGCGATTATCGATCTACCACCATCTTACACCGCCGCAACAACCTGCGGGACACGCCGCCCAACCCTCATGTCGGAAAGACTTCCGACACAAGGTATTACCGTAGACCTCCCTTCAGTGATTATCATTTCAGATGTGCCATCATCTTGTATATCTGGAAGTTACTTGACTTCTCCCCCTCTTTTTAGTAATCAGAACTTCTGATTTTGAGAAAGAGGTTGAACCTTGAGATCTACGTCTTATTTCTTCATTTTGCTTGTCTTTACCTCCATAATTTATTCCCGCAAAACTGTTTACCAAAGTAATTATTTTCTGATGTGGAAGTTCAGACTATGCTGCAACCACAGAGCATACTCAGACAGAACCTTGGCTCTGATACCACATGTAGGGACCGCGTGCGCCCGCACCCCAACCCCGCATTAATATGATATTGTACGCTTTGAGCCAAGCCCTCACGGATTTGTTTTTGGGCATCTCCCAAAAGGCCTCATACTAATGGAGTTGGGTGATCACTTATATATTGCTACAATTGTTCTTCATTTTTCATATAGGAGAGGAGTTTGTATTTTTTGAATCCCAACAGCTCCAACCCAACAGACACACATCTATAGCCTTACAAAAACACTTGAAGCTTAGCGTTAAGTTCTATGGACCCTCCAAGGTGTTGGCTAAGATTGGCCTTGTAAGTGAAAGAAACTAAAAAGGACATGCGAGATGCTTATCTTCTCCTTTAAGACTAAGCACGTCGAAGGCTATGGACCAAGACAGCCGAGGGAACTAAATCAAAGGCAGTCCGAAGGACAGAAGTAAATCTTTCATTCCCCTTTGCCAATGCAAGGCTTTGTTGAAGTGGACTAGGAAGGGGTGCCCTTGGCTGGACAGGGGGATTGTTGTCTCAACAAAAGAAGCAGAGAAAAATGAGATATTTTGTGTGAAATGAAATAAAAAAGATATAATAACATTAGCAACAAGAGGAAGAAGTTAGCTTCTAGACTAGACTTGTCCCCTGTTTCAAAGGTTCATCCTGTCTCTATTGAAGAAGAAGGTGGTTGCGCAAATAATGATACCTAGCACCGATGGGGATGGTCAATTCCAAGTTACACCTGTAGCTATTTTGCAAAGACATATGGTCAAGAGAAACAATGTAGTAGCTGTGGAAGTTCTGGTCCAGCTTATCTTAATATCAGAAATTGTATTGTCCTATTGAATTAGTAATTTCATTATAGATTTCACAGAAATTGAGTCGGATCCTGACGAAGACAATCCACTGGGGCCCCTTTCTTCATATCAAAACCATGGATGAAAAGAAATGAAGACCGACTATTGTATGTACATGAGCTTAGAATACAACAGCGGGGATGCCCAAAAATAGCAAATTCTTTGTATGGAAAATAAGTCCCTCTAGTATTGCTTTGGACAAACCAAAATAATCCTAATGACCCGACCTTCCTGCACAAATATACAAAATGTGATGACACAAGAACGGTTGGATAAAACGATACCAAGACTAGCCGGGGAAAATTGTGCGCAACAATATGTAAGGTATCATTTCATGTAGGTCCACTTGAGACTTCAGAAAGATTGGATTGGAATCCACAAGAAATGTCTGTTGACGATGGCCATCCGTCGGGCACCATCAGAAAATATGTAGACATTGCTTTCCTGAATCTCATTTTGTATTGCTTTGGAGAGATCACCGTTGGCGATGCATTCTTCGACCCACCTAGAATGCCTGAAGCCTTTACCCAAGTCTCAAGATGCTTGTCCCATGTATACTGTCTCATGAAATCAATAATACCAAGCACCAGTTCCTGCTTCTCCTCATCCACACCAACTAGTAATGAGTAATCCATCACATCTATTGACTGCAAAACCATAGCTCTCTATTAATATACAAGACCAGGGACTCGAACATACATTGCCTTTAATACTTGTGTTTAAAGAGCATGAAGTCACACTTTGGACACTTCCACATATACTTGATGCTGGTAAATATCGACTAACAAAAAAGTTGGAAAACCTACTAACAAATGAGAGAACAAGTGCGGTGACAAGGTCAAGGGCATCTTGCAAAAGAAAGGAGAAACAAGAAAAATAGAAGATGTGGCGTATGGCATAAGGGAGAAAATGGGGGTTCCCAGCAATCATGTACTTTAATCTTTACTGAAGAGAGGCAATGACAAACTAGTAACCCCTGCTAGAATTAAGAAATACAGAACTCTTTTATAGAACACAATTTAACAAAGTTATAAGTCATATCGGATACTATTTCAATGTTTACCGCTAGAAATGAAGTATCATTCCACACAGCTCTCTGCAGCAGCCGCTTAGCCTTCGTTCCCACAAAAATTGGAGAAGTTGGCATTGCTTCAATCAAGTTCTGGTCGAGTAAAACTTTGTTACTTCCACTTGAATCTGGATTATAGCGTGATCGAGATGACCCTTTAAGGTCATATAGTTTAGTAATATTGCGCTTAAAAAGAAGATTTTCCATAACAAGCACATCCATTTTTGATTCTTTCCCACTTTTGAGATGCTTTGATGTAACCTAACAATAATTCAAAGGAAAATGATGTAAGGAATCCGGTAAGAAGTATTTGGTGGGGGTGGATGGGGAAGTGAAACTACCACAATGCTGCTAAAGATTGGGGGGCAAATAAATTTCAGGGAGTCAATTTTTTTTTTTTTTTGGCAAGGAAAACCAATAAGGGCAAACCAAAGTGCGGAAGCTAGATCAGTCTTATGAACTAATTTATAAAACTTTTTTGGGTGACCACCTAGTTTCTTTTAGGGTACAGAGAGGAGCAATTCTGAAGCACAGGACTGACTATGTTGGAAACTTAGCTCTTTCAAGAAAAATACGTAACTTTAAAATGGGAGGCTTAACAATAATAGTCTTACACATTCTTCAAATATTTTGACAATAAGAAGTTGCATCAGGAGGTCAGATGAACATAACAACCCACCGATACAACTTAGCTACAAACCCAGACTGCCAAACCAGATTAAAAGTGCTCCACTGCAGACAGATATCAGAAAGCTGAAAATACTGATTATAACAGTGACATTGGCTTAATAGAAACGAAATACAGCAAATGATACCTGGTAGATACCAAGAATCTTTGCCAAGCAAGTTGGGCTCCCACTAGATATTGAGTCAGATAAATACTTAAAGTAAGCTGGTGCAAACTTGATAAACGACTCCAACTCTGTCTTCGTTACCTGCTTGATGATAAATCGGTCGTCCAAGGTTTTGGCAAAGAAAACATTGCTCTTCCCACCCTGAGCACCCCATTTTTTGCATCGGCTAAGGGAACGTATGAAGTCTGACTCATGGGGGCAACAAGCCTTTCTTAAGGTCTCAAATTGCTTCGCATAATAGCAGGTGACTGTGTACTTGACCTTTCCCAGAGGGCCATCATCTGAGAAAGATACTCGGGCATGCAAAGTATTAATATGTGCAGGTGAATCCATGTTTGAGCTGCGAGAACTAAAACTCGATGACACGCTTTCGTTGGTAGATCCAAAACTTCTTGGAGATTCCGAAACTATTTCATCCACAGAGGAGAGTGAAAGTAGATTTAATGAATCCAGAAACGACAAAGAAGCTGAAGATTTCTGATTTTCTTTCAGGTTTTGAGATTCATCTGACATTTGACTGTGGTAATCTGGTGAGACAAGTGCATATGAGATAATACTTGTTGGCTCATCATCATAAACTGGAATAACTATGTCATTTACACCAACAGCCATCAGAAGCCTGGCACCACCTTGATGCTGCAATTCACTGAATGACAAGATATAGACAGGATTATGCTCATTCAGTTTACCAGCATATTGTGGATTTGCTGTGATATTCTTGTTGAAGGAACGATAAAAATTTGAGAAATGTGCTGTTGCCCAAGTCAGGTAGTCTGTGTTGTCAGACTTTGCAGATAAATAAGGTGTTTCAGCCCCATTTTTGTCACACAGAGACCTTTCGACATCAGAATTTGCTGCAACTCCAGTCAAAGCAGTAGAATCTACAGTGAACGAAGCTGGAAATGCACTGCTATGCTCCTTAATAGCCAGGTGGCTTTCACCAGTCCATGCAGCATCAAGAGTGTCAGATAAACTTTCCGCAGAAGGGAAATTTGCACCTGAATGAACGTGTCTGACATTATTTCCAGGTTCCAGTACATTTCCATCTCCTGTACTACTTATAGAACAAAAACCCTCGTCTTTCCCATGAGTTAGGTTCTCATCAGTAGTCAATCTTTCCTGAACCACATCACTAATCTGGCTTTGTCTTCCTTCATTGGATTTTATTTCGGTCTTCACATTCTGAAGAACTGAATCATAGCTCCCCAAGCTTTTTTCAGATCCGTAAATTGCAGTCCTTTCAGGAAGTTCCTTACTAGAGCAGAGGGGTTTCTCCTTCAGTTGGGTCAAACTGCCCTGAGTTTGGGAATTTTTACCATGAGAACTGGAAAGATGTATCAAGCGTCTGTCCCATAGATAAGCATGAAAAACCAACTGCCTTCTCAGTCGATTTATCTCAAGGATGTCAACTGCAGGCTGACCAATTTTGACCTCCCTGCTAAGTGCCTTGCATAACAATCCCTAGAACAATGGCAACACCAGTAAGAAATAAGTCATTTGGAGCTACATTGCTGCCTTACCCAAAAGAAAATGAAGAGGGTAAACAGAAGAAATAAAAGAATGAAAGGCTTTAAAGGATATAGGAGAACTTTTCAGGGGATAGTGTGCGCCGACAAAAACATGCTAAACATTAACTTTTGAACTACTTCTATATTAGGAGGGCTCGTAAGCATCTGCTTATCTTCCGCTGTGACTTAGAGGATGGTCTCAAGCAACCTCCCACCCCGGGGGGCACGGTGGTTGTTTATAAGGGAAGGAAACTTGAGGTCTGATGCCTTGAATGACAACTACCACCAGGCAGATTTTTAATTAGACGAAAGAGTTCTATTTCGAGTTATGTGCCCTTTCCCGATAGCTGATACATCTACTGAGGGAATTGAACAGCAGCGATTATAGAGCAGCCCTGAGGAACAGTCCTCCAGTTAGGGAGTTCCTAATTGCCCCAGAGGAAGGTTGTAAGGTCGAGGATCTAGACTTAACAGTTGTCTGGTGTATGGTCTCAAGTACTCAAGAATAAGAAGCATTCTTCCTGAGGTATTAGGAATTTGCTTTTGAACTGCAGTAAATTTAGTTTTGCACTTTTACTTCTTTTGGTTTAAATAAGACTTAGTCAATTAGTTGTTAGCTTTGTGTTCCTTTTTATTTAGGAGTGGCTTAGTTAATCTAGGAGCCATGTGTTTTCCCTTTTCTTGTTCTTCTTCTTTTTCTTTTTCTTTTCTTTTTTTTTTTGGGCATTTTCTAGGTCTTATATATGTAAACCTGCAGACATTAAGAAAAGCAATTATTCTGCTTCTTTCCCGTCTCTATTGCAGCGGCTACTGTTGGATTTTCCTTAGCTGTTTTATTCATCTTAACAGCTTACTTTCAGTGGAGAAAGTTCGAATCTGCGCTGTCAGAATGCAGGCATATCTGGAACTTTGGATCTCTGGTAGGCTTTAGAAGATGAATACAAGATTGCTTCCTTGCCAAACAATCCCATGATGGTGCAGATTAAAAACCACCAAGAGAGGAAAATCAGGAAATCAAAGGCAAGGGCATGCTTATTTGCTGTAGTTTCATCCAATATCTTCACTCGTATCATGTCTCTGAAGTCAGCAAAAGAGATATGGGATTATCTCAAAACCTAGTATGAAGGAGATGACAGATCCGAGGCATGGAAGTGCTGAATTTGCTGCGTGATTTTGAGCTGCAAGGATGAAGGAAAGTGAAACCATAAAGAACTACTCTGATCGACTTCTTAACCTGCAAATCAAGTCAGAATGTTGGGTCCCACTTTTAACGATTCAAGGATCGTTTAGAAGATCCTTGTAACGGTACCTGAAAGATTTGAGGCGACCATTACAACCTTGGAAAATACTAAGAACTTGTCCTAAATTACACCAGCAAAGCTCTTAAGTGCTTCTCAAGCACAAGAGCAACGATGTGTCATGAGACAAGAAGGAGCTGTTGAAGGAGCCTTAACAGCCAAGCATCAAGATGATGAACGGTATAAGAAGAAGAACAAAAAGTACCAACAATTGATAAAAGAAGGTGCAGCACGCAACAACAAAACAAAACAGTTAGCTTCAAAGGAAACTACCCTCCTAGTAAGCATTTTGCCAAGCTCGAACGTGCACCTTTCAAGTTCTGGAGAAGGCCTGATGCTAAGTGCAGCAAGTGCAATCAGTTTGGGCATGAAGCAATCATTTGTAAGAACAATACTCAGAAGCAGGATAGAGATGCTCGAGTCGTTAATGAATAGGAGGAGGACTGATCTTTCTTGCATCATGTTTTGCAAGCAATGTTTCAAGCGAGACGTAGCTGATTGATAGCGGGTGCACAAATCACATGACACATGATAAAGAAATCTTCAAAGAATTGAAACCCACTCGAACTGCAAAGGTTAGAATAGGCCATGGTGATCATATTCCAGCAAAAGGAATAGAAACCATTACAGTTGAGACTCAAGAAGGTACTAAAACAATAGCAGATATGTACCTGACTTAGACCAGAACTTGTTAAGTGTTGATCAATTATTAGAAAGGTTTCAAACTTTATTTTGAAGATAAATATTGCTTGATCAGGACAGCACTTGTTTAAAGTAAAAATGGGAGGAAAAAGTTTTTCATTAGATCCATTTGAGGATGAGTAAATGTTGAATTCAGCAAAAGCAAATGACTCTGAGTTATGGCATAAGAGACTCGGGCAATATCATTATAAAGGGCTAGTCAAAATGCAAAAGATGATGGTGGAGAACTTAGCTGATTTGGAAGTTAATTCCATTGAATGTCATTCCTGTCAATTTGGTAAACAACACAGAAAGCCATTTCCTAAATCAACTTGGTGTTGGGAAATATCCCTCCTACATAGAGGAAGAGTCCAATTAATTTTGGGCTCATATATTTTAATTTGGACTCTTTAAACTTTAAGCCCAAATGTTGATATTTATCTTGGCCCATTTCACATCTATTGCAGCAGTAGAAATAAAAATTGCTCCAGAAAATATATATTAGCAGTCAAAGAAATCAGTCAGCAGAAAAAATCAGAAATAGAAACAGAAAAGCAGCAGAAAAGAAACGCAAAAAACTTCTTCTTTGTCCACTGTTCTGGCAGCTGGTTTTCCTTTCAGATCGAAGGCCAAACGGAGTCCGTTCGTCCTCAAATTTTAGTATGTTGTTCGTGACACTTTCCTCTTCAAGTACACTGATCAGTTTCTTGTTTTGATGCCTGGAAGGTTGTTTTCTACTGCGTTTCTCAGACCTGCGTTTTTAGAACTCTTACTCTATTTTTGGTGAAATTGTTGAATGTTGTCTTGCCAAGAATGTTTCTTGATGATTGTATTTGCCTCTAGCGTTTACTAGAGAGGAGAACTTGTTGTACCCACTTGGTTCTTGGTGATTAGTGGAAGTTGTAGTACCGTTGTTGATCGGTACCGTGGTTTTCTCCCCGATTTGGGGTTTCCACGTAAATTGTGTATTCTCTATTTTGTTTTCGTTGTTTTTACTGATCTGTTGCTGCTGAAAATTTGGAGTTCATTGTGCTTTTGTCATTCATCTTATTATTTGGGGAAAAGATTTAATTGCGCTTCCGTTGTTTTTCGTCGTTGCTTCCCCAACAAAGTGGTATCAGAGCTTGGTTATTTTTAATTGGCTTCTTGTATTGTTTATAATGGATGACAAAGTAATTGTGCAAGGGATGATTAGTTTGGACTCCACGAATTATTCTATTTGGAAAATTTATATTGAGGATTATTTGTGTTCTAAAGAATTGCTTGACCCAATTTTGAATAAAGATCGTTCAACAAGTGTTGCTGAGAAAGATTGGACTATTTTAAATCGAAAAGTCGTTGCCTCCATTCGACAATATGTTTCTTTAAGTGTGTTGTAACATGTTGCTAATGAAACTCATGCGTTTGATATGTGGAAGAAACTTGAGGCCATGTATGAGAGAAACAATGCTATGGGCAAAGCTTCTTTGATTAGGAAGCTTGTTAAATTGCAATACAAAGATGGT
>JAOTQR010000097.1:5637441-5651839 GCA_025774065.1 Solanum ossicruentum | reverse complement strand
AGTGTTTACTAGAGAGGAGAACTTGTTGTACCCACTTGGTTCTTGGTGATTAGTGGAAGTTTTCGTACCGTTGTTGATCGGTACTGTGGTTTTCTCCCCGATTTGGGGTTTCCACGTAAATTGTATGTTCTCTACTTTGTTTCTGTTGTTTTTACTTATCTGTTGCTACTGAAAATTTGGAGTTCATTGTGCTTTTGTCATTCATCTTATTTATTTGGGGAAAAGATTTAATTGCGCTTCCGTTGTGTTTCGTCGCTGCTTCCTCAACACTTGGAGAGTGTCACAAAAGCTACAACTAGTTCACACTGATGTTGCAGGTCCTCAAAGAACTCCATCACTACAAGGTAGCATCTATTACGTTCTTTCCGCTGATGATTTTACAAGAATGTGCTGGATTTTTTTCTTGAAATTCAAGTCAGAAGTTGCTACTGTATTCTGGAAATTCAAGAAATTGGTTGAAAATTAAAGTGGTTGTAAGTAACAAGCTTTGTGGTCTGATAATGGAAAGGAATACACCTCAACAGAATTTGATTCATTCTGTGAGATGGCCAGTATTGTGCATCAGCTTACAACACAATACCCACCATAACTAAATGGTGTTACTGAAAGAAGAAATAGATGGATAATGAAGATGGCCAGATGTATGTTGCATGAGAAGGAGCTGCCTAAAATATTTTGGAGACAGCAAACGCTGCAGTTTTTATACAAAATCGACTTCCAACGAAGGCTTTGGAAGATAAAACACCATTTGAAGCTTGGTTCGGGTTTAAACCTTAATTAATTTTTCTTAAAGTGCTTGGTTGTGTGTGTTTTGTTCATGTTCCTCAGGTTAAACGTGACAAACTTGACAAGACGACGATTACACCATCCTTGTGGACTAGTGGAGTTTCTAAAGCTTATAAGGTCTATCATCATCAAACAAGAAAGATGACAATTACAGGAGATGTTTATTTTAGTGAGAACGAACAATGGGACAGGATGAATTCTCAGAAGCAAGGAAAAATCTCATCAGAAAAAAAGACTATCCCTCCTAAAGAGTAAAAAACTAAACTATGATAGCAAGAACTAGATGATGATCATCCAGACAAAGGGAGAAGATTGTTGTCAAATATCTATCAGAGATGTAATGTCGCCATCTATGAAACTGTTGGACCAATAGAAGTTCTTCAAGACCCAAAGTGGAAGAAAGCAATGGATGAGGAGATCTCCATGATTGAGAAAAATAGAACTTGGGTGTTCGTCGGCAAACCTGAAGACAGGAAAGTCATTGGTGTGAGATGGGTCTTCAGAACAAAGCTAAATGCAGATAGTTCCATCAAGAAACACAAAGCTAGACTTGTAGTTAGAGGGTATGCACAAATTTATGGTGTTGATTACTCCAACACTTTTTCTCCTTTTGCAAGATTAGATACAATCAGATTGTTGCTCGCAATGACAGCACAAATGGAATGGAAGGTGTTCCAACACGATGTCGAATCAGCCTTCTTAAATGGCATACTGGAGGAGGAAATATATGCTGAGCAACCATCAGGATTTGTGAAACAAGGTGATGAAGATAAAGTTTATCTGCTAAAAGGCTCTTTATGGTCTAAAGCAAGTACCAAGAGCTTGGTATAGCAGGATAGATGATCATCTATTAAGCTTGGGCTTTGAAAAAAGCTGATCTGAATGCACTCTGTATGTAAAACATAAAGAAAATGATATCCCTATCGTGTCTCTTTATGTTGATGATCTTCTGGTAACAGGAAATAACACAAGACTGGTAGAGGAGTTTAAAGAAGAAATGATGCAAGTTTTTGAAATGACAAATCTTGGTCTTATGGCCTATTTTCTTGGAATAGAGATCAAGCAAAGAAAAGGTGAAGTGTTCATTTGCCAGAAGAAATACAGAAAGGCAATTCTAAAGAAATTCTGAATGAAGGAATGCAAGCCGATGAGCACGCCAATGAATCAAAAAGAGAAGCTCTGTAAGAAGATGGAGCCGACAAAGTTGATGAAGGTTACTATAGAAGCTTGATTGAATGCTTAATGTATCTCACTGCAACAAGGCCTAATATTCTATTTGCTGTAAGTCTATTATCTCGTTTTATGCACTGTGCAAGTGAAAGGCATTTAAGAGCAGCAAAAAGAATATTTACAATATATCGTAGGTACTATTGACTATGGTGTAAAGTTTGAGAAGTGTCAAAGCTTAAAGTTGCTTGGATTCTTAGATAGTGATTGGGCTGGATCCGCATATGATATGAGAAGCACTTCAGGCAATTGTTTCAGCCTGGGTTCAGGAATCGTCTCATGGTCATCTAAGAAACAGAAAATTGTTGCACAATCCACTGCAAAAGCTGAATTAATAGCAGCAACAGGAGCAGTAAACCAAGTCTTATGGCTTAGAAAGATCATGTGTGATTTACATTTGGACCAGAAGGAAACTGCTGATATTCTTGTCGGCAACCAGGCAGCTATTGCAATCTCAAACAACCCAGTGTTCCACAAGAAGACCAAGCATTTCAACATCAAGTTCTATTTCCTGAGAAAACGTGCAGCAAAGGGGAGAAGTGACTCTAGTCTACTGCAAGTCTGAAAACCAGCAAGAAGACCTGTTTACTAAGCCTTTACCAGTCAGCAAATTCGATCTTCTCAAACAGAAAATTGGAGGTTGCAGTTTCCAAAGCAAGGAAATTAGTAATTTGCTTTTAAACTGTAGTAAATTTAATTTTACTGCTTTTGGTTTAAATAAGACTTAGTCAATTAGTTGTTAGCTTTGTCTTCCTTTTATTTAGGAGTGACTTCTTAATCTAGGAGTAGTGTGTTTTACCTTTTTTAAAAAAAAATTTCTAGGTCTTATAGGATGTGGCTAGAGATGGCTCCGGTGGCTGATAAGATGAGGGAAGCGAGACTGCGATAGTTTGGACATGTGCAGAGAAAGAGTACCGATGCTCCTGTTAGGAGGTGCGAGAGGTTGGTTTTAGGAGCTACACAGAGGGGTAGAGATAGACCGAAGAAGTACTAGGGGAGGTGATCAGACATGCTATGGCGGAACTTGATCTTACTGAGGACATGACCCTAGATAGAAAGAAGTGGAGGTCGTGAATTAGAGTAGTAGGTTAGTTGGTCGGTAGGTTAAGTGGTTATCTAGTCATGGAGTATAGTAGGGTAGAGGAGTAGTAGTGTTTTATAACAATGTTGTCATTATTTATTGTTTATGTGTTAATCGTATCATATTTACATATTGTCATGTGCTTTTGGTTATTAGTCATTTTTTGTTGTTCACTTTCTTTTACTTTTTGTCATATCTACTTCTATGAGGTAGTGATAAGGTCTGCGTACATTCTACCCTCCCCAGACCCCACTTGTGGAATTCCACAGGGTATGTTGTTGTTGTTCTAGGTCTTATATATGTAAACCTGCAGGCATTAAGAAGCAATTATTCTGCTTCTACTCTTCTTCTTTCTCATCTCTGTTGCAGCTGCCACTGTTTGATTTTTATCTTAACAGCTTTGAACCTTCATGAGGAAACCCATCAAAAGGAAGGGTTCTATATCACACATTTATAATGGATGTTTACATCCAACTTCAGGGTTGACTGCCTAGTCAAAGCAAGACCCTTTCTCAGTTAGAACCAAAAGAACCAAGGACACATGTTCATCTTGGGACTGTCATCGCTCTTCAATCAGTATACCTTGTTTCCCTTTCTCAACTCCTCTCATATTCCTTTTCTACTGCAATTTCTTATAGCGAACCCTGATAATTTCTTCCTTCTCCAAATTGTTGCTGTATTAATTTTCACATATCTTAAAGAGTGATGGAACGTGCCTCTGAATTTTCTCACATACTATACTGAAACTCTAAAGTTTTTTTAAAAAAGCTTACAAGGTTTGAAACATTATACCCCCACCAAACAGAGATACATTACTTTGGTAATCGTTTTTCAAAATAGTTGAACGTCAAACAGGTTACCAACAGCCACCTTTCCAATATGCCAGATTAACAAATTTGTTCATATATCACCAATAATGCAGATGATATAACTTAGTATCTTATCAACAGGAGAGAAAAAACAAGGAATCACCTCAAACTCAGTTTTCTCCTTCTCTAATATTTCTTTCATCTCTGCGATCTGCTCACTTATCTTGGGTGCTTTTAAGCTGTTATCAACAGAGAATTTTTCCAACTTTACATGAAGAACTTTGGAAACCTCGGCAAACAATGCAGTAGCCCTGCTGCGAACCTTCTCTTGCAGAAGACGAGTACATCAGGAAAAAAGCAGGACATAGAAGTATCAAAGCTAAGGAAAAAATTCAATCCAACTTACCTCATCGCCTTCTTTTTGAATCCACTCCTGATTATCATAGCTAAATTCAAGTTTTGGAGGTGGGAGAGAGACAGAATAAACATGAACAGGAGCATATCGAAAACAAGCAACCATTTTCCCAAACCTGCGGCAACAACCAAAGATGAAGTGCAGAACAAGCATTGTTGAGCAACAGGAAATAAATACTTTATGGTCCCATCACACAAATAAATCTAAGAAAGATTGGACCAGCAACACCTGTTAATTATACACATGCCATAACCAGAATCGAGCACTAGATGAAGCAACACCCACTGAGAATATTAACCCAGAAAATGGAAAAGTCACTATTGAAAAACTACAAATGGAACAGTAATAGAACTGACAAGAAAACCATACACCTGTAAGATTTTCCTGATATAGCCTTTCCCATGAATGCAACTTATCCATTTGTCAAGTTTCCTGGAATCATTCTCTGGCCGTATGTTCTCTTATTAACAGAAGTTCCCTTTTCCTATCAGGGACTCCATACCTATAGTTATGTATTCAACAGAGGGCAAGAGAAGTAGCATCACATGATTTCTCATAGAGCAACACAACAAGTCCACATTGTAAATTCCAGGTAACAGAAACATTAGGAAACGAACAAAATAATTCTGTAAACCCAAATGTATTTTTTTAAAACAACTAGTGTGTGTGTGTGTACACACACACGCGCACACACACATATACATATATATATAAACAAGTACATGGGCAATATTGAAACCACATTTTACAAGTGTACTCAAGAAACAAAACTGATCTACCTCTATGTAGACCCTTACAACGACCAAAAAAAAAAAACCAGTGGAATCCCACAAGTGGAATTTGGAGAGGTTAGGATGTTCACAGACCATACCGGAAGGTAAGGAGATTGTTTCCGTAGGACCCTTGGCTTGAGTATAAGATATCCGAATAATGAAAAAGGAAAAACTACAGCTGATAAACAAAGCAACTAATAAGGAAACCACCACCACAAAATAATGCAATAACCTAAACAGAATCAACAAGCGATGTGGAATCAAAAGCAAGACAATACAAGCCAATGGATAAACCCCTCTAAAAACAAGACAACACTCCATATCTACTCACCTTCTACTCTAATATGTGACCTCCACATTGTCTGATCTAAGGTCATGTAATTGGTAATCTGGAGCTCTATTCTGTCCTACATAATCACCTCTCTTTAATACTTTTTCCTACCTCTATCTCTCCTCATACTTACTACAATCAACCTCTCGAACTTTCTCATTGGAGCATCTGCTCATCTCCTCTTCATATGTCCAAACCATCTTAGTCTTGCTTCCCTTATCTTGTCCACCACAGGGGCCAACCCCGTCTTGTTCCAGATATCCTTATTTCTAATCGTATCTCTCCTAGTGTGTCCACACATCCATCTCAACATCCTTAGTTCTACAACTTGCATCTTCTTAACATGGAAGTAGTTCTTATCACACAAGACTCTGGAGGGAAGCCTCCACTTTCATTCATGCCGCAACAATATGATGAATGGCATCATCATTGATGTCCCCACTTAGCTATCGATGTCCCCATGTTGCTCGATTATCGACCCAAGATACTTGTAACTCTCCCTCTTAGAAATAGATGAACTATATCGCTGAATTTACAAACTAACTATTTCATTTTGGTCCTACTCAATCTGAACCATTTAGACTCCTGCAGTTGTCTCCACACCTCCAACATCTATGTAGAATCTAGAACATCAATATTAGAGTAAATATCATCTAAAATAGAGCCAGTATCATCTGAGTGTATCTGCTTACACCAAAAAATACAAGAGAAAAAAGAAAATTCAATTTAATATTTTGCATACAATTCTCTATATTTTCAAAACGTCTTGAGTTCCTCCCTTCCCAATTGTCAGGATGCAAGCTGGGACAGTTCTCTGTCTACCTCTGTTCTGCACCATAGATCCTGCTTTCTCCCAACTCTTTAAAGCTTTTGTAAACTTTGCAGGCATGATCGAGGATATGCCTTTAAGGTTTAAAAATAATTCTCTATAGCTGTTCTGTTACTTTGCAATGCAGAATTAGATGACTAATTGTCTCTACTTTAACTCCACACAAAAAGCATTTGGAAAACATTATGATCTTTATTCTCATTATATTGTCCCAAGAGAGGACAGCTTTCTTTGCCAAAAGCCACACAAAACAAGCTACTTTGTGTGGTTCTCCAGATATGTTTCCAAGGCCAATTACCAATTTGCTGATTAGACTAGTTCATCATTCTATATGCTGCATTGAGCTTGAAAGCACCACTACTATTACCTTGCCACCTCAATACATCTTCCCCTGACATTCCATGACACCAATTTGAAATTCATGGATCAACATTAGTCAAACTTCTCCCCTTATTTCTCCTTCCATTGCTTTTGAATTTGAGATTAGAAGGGACTAGGCGTATCATTCCTGGGCATCTTTGAATATTGTCTTCTTGCATTCAGAATCTGCCACCATCCTTCTAGCTTGCCGGCTACTATCAATATGTATTAAAAGTTCCAGTTCCTTCTCTTCATTCCCCAGGAAATCTTCCCAAGTAATTTGTTTATCTTCATCATATTTTGATGTACCCATCCTGTTGCATCAATTTCTTTGTCTAGAACTGATTGTTGTTGTTGAGTGAGGAAAGGCTAAGCCTCCTCCATTACCCAGTTATCTATCAAAGTCGCTGAGTTTTGCCCTGCCCGAACTTTCTCACTTTCCACCCAAATTCTTCCTTCATCTTTTCCTTATTCTGGACTTTTGACTCTCCTCCACCTCCTTGTCGTATAAGACCCCCAATTTCCATTCCCTTTGTGTTCAAAACCACCTCCGAAATAGATTTTGTGTCTGGGTGGAACTGTGTTTGATGCAACGAAGACTATTCAAGAAGCAAAAGGTCGAGGACTTCGACACTTCTGTTGTCTGTGTTATCTACCCCTTGGTTGTGTTGAAGACCATTAAAAATACTTTGTCCACCTAAATCAGGCCCAAATTTTTCTTTAGAAAAATTCAGTACCAATGACCATGAAGAATCTTCTCAGCCATGAACCTATTTGGGAACTCAAATAGATATATAGGTCATCATTCATCTCATAAATATTTACCACAAATGATGATTTCAAGTTGACTAATGTCCACCCCCTCGTTTCAGCTACCGTAGGTTTCTCTTCTGCTTCTTTCCCACAACACCTGACTTAGCATCTTTTCAGAAACCCATCATCCTTGGCGCATTTGAATCACTGATATTAATGTTCCCCTTCTTCGTCTCTCTTCTGCTTCTCTGAGGTTCTTGGACTGCCATTTGATTTCTTGTCCTGCCTTAGTAAATGGATGGTTTCAAAAAGAATGCCTTGAAGGAATTATCATATCCTGATTTGGAGATCATTTAACAAAAAATTCTATCTTAAATGCAATATTGCAATGTTGTACCAACCAGCATTATAAGTTGTTTCGGGAGGAAAAATGACAGAGCTCCCACCACCATTTAAGGATAAGATATTCATACACCTCCCTTCTTTGTTATATTTTCTGGTGCAAAAATGTTCTGACACTGGTCTGTGGTTTTCCATCTTCTTACCACATTTTTCTGATCGGTCGAGGCCTCTTTAAGAACAAAGCATATTCATTCCATGATCGTACTGCTAATGGACGATCTTCTCATTATATTATGGCTTCTCTTCAACCATTCATACCAAATGGTGTTGTCAGCAGTCCATCTAGTAATGTCAGAGGATTTAAAACAAGAATTCAAGTAAATACACTATTATCCCCCATCTCTGGAAAATAAAAACACTATCCTAATGGAAAATGAAGAAAGAAAAGGCATAAAGCTATCACAGAAGGTGATGACTTAAGTTTAGAAAACAGAGAAAGGTTTTCCAAGATGAAAACCACCGGGAAAGATGCTCTACCCTCCTAAAAAGTAGAAGAGAGAAAGTTCTTGGGAGATGTGCCTGGGAGCATTACATTCAGGATAGTTAATGCATGCTGATGAACTACATCATCAGAGGATTCATGCAAATAACTAAATGCCAAGGACCCATACAATATTAAGAACCTCAATCAGTCCGGAAAATGGTAAGCAAAATGATAACACCAACGACCTAGTGGCAAAAGGGAGTTTGTCATCAATAGCTGTTGCAGAAAGTCTATAGTAGTCAATTCAAGTTAGAAAACTTTCACATGAAGTGGGGTTAGGCACCAACTTTAGCAACGTAGGAGGTATTGTTTCCACTACTTTATGTAACAAACAACAACAACATTACCCCAGTGCCTCAAAAGCTCCCGCCCATTGCGGGGTAAGGGGGGGTCGGGTGTACGCAGCCTGACCCCTATGTTTAAAAACATAGCGCGACTGTTTCTGGATGACCCATGATGAGCGTCGAAAGTTGCATTGACTAACTGCTACTTCACAATTGAAAGAAACGCAGACAGTTTAAAGAGCCATCTTGCTTTATTCCATCATACCCCAAAGCCATTTTGTTTCCACTACTTTATGTGAAACTGTCTATTTGAAATAGCGTACTTGCTTACAGATTTAGAAGGGAAACACGTCCGACACTCTTTATGAAAATTTTACTAATGCATCGGGTTTCTGTCTGTCTACATACATTATATGATATTAGGTAGTTGATTAAAGAAAAACACACACTCATCAAATAGGTTAAAGCATTACAATCCCAGTGTGGAAAGTTAATGCACAAAAGTGGCTTACAGTAAACAACATACCCATAGAACCGGACACAGTCTCGGTGAAGAAGATGACCACAACTAGCAACCCTGCTCGCTGCTGCATGATTTGAAAAACTGAGTTCCAAAAATTTCCCAAATGATAATCCACAAGCAGCATTAGACATCACTACCCTCTTGGTTGGAGGAGGGAAACCATTGGTCCGAGGACATCGCAGACATCTGTGCCACATCCATATCTTTCCTTCCCGTTCTCCTGGCAAGATACATTCAGTTAGCTTCTTTACAGAAATTGTGAGGCTTCCTTGCCGATGAGTATAGCAACGAACATGTGCTTCTGGGGGCATTTCACATGAGGGACACCTAAAATTCTGGAAAATGTATTACATATATCAGAAAGGAGACCAGAATAAACCATGCATGCATAGAATGTGTCCAGTGCAACTTTAAAAGAGGTAGAGAGACATTACCTCATCAAACAGCCGGTCCCGTAAAAACCGTCCCAAAGGCATATCAGTGATCCCATAGTATTTTATTCGAGAAATATGAGGGGGCTCACAAACAGTTCCTTTCCGAACACAGCGTGTTGAAAGGCACACTACAATAATCAACTGGTCGGAAGGTGAGGAAGGATAATCTTGCTTCAGTGTCCCTAACTCCTCAAGTAATGATTATCAAATTCTGGTAGCACCAATTCTGAAGATAAGTGTGCCGTGAGAGAACTTCCCACAACATGAGAAAAGCTACCAGCTTCCCTCAAAGCATTGCTAGGAAAATTGAGAGTATATTCATTTCCTGCATCTTCACCTGTGTCTAGTGGAGACGCATCATGAGGGTTATTTGGAGCCATTTCATTCCTCCCATCAGCTTGATCTGAGAACTGAAGCCTGGAAGGACAATCAGAAAAGTCGACATTATTTGAGGCAGTTGTAGCACTAGCTAATGAGTTTGAACACTCAGGAAAATTTGACTGTTCAACAAGGATTGGAGCACTGTTGGATGGTGATGTGATGCCAGACAACAGTTTGGTTGAGGAATGAGATGGTGTGCCAGGGCAATGGTGATCGAGCGGTCTCTGGGCTACTGGTAGGGAGAAACCAGGAATCATAGAGATGGATCTTTGAATAGGTGTTGGTTTATCAGGCAATGCAACTTTAATAGGAGACTTCAAAGGGAGCTCTGGCAAGGAAGCACCTTCATCTGCAAGAAAAGATGTCTCCAGAGCCAGGTGATAAGCAGCAAAAACTCCATACTGGATAACGCGTTTTATTTTCTTCAATTCGTCCCCATTGGCACCTTTGAGCAAAATCTGAGAACCCACACACACACCAAAAAAAAAAAAGGAGGTCAACTTCCATGCTTCTGACATTTGCACCAGGAGACTGGTCAAGAACAGAACAATAGGTGCACCATTCTCAGTTCACATTGCTTAGCATCATAAGCATTAACATTACCTATAAGCAATAGAGGATATGTGTAATGATAAGTCGAATAATTCTGACTCATATAATTCACATACTAATACTAATTGATTATCAAGAAGAACAAATCATATCCATAGCAAGTTTATTTAAATATTTAGACAAAAGATTAACTGTAATATCATATCCTACCAATGAGTATGTTCTGCCAAAGGAATAGTCTTTCTTCATTTTTCAACTAAGAACAGTTTTGGTTACTCCTTGTTAAAGCAACAAAACAGAAATATAACCATGTCCACCATAAAGAAACTAAGTGTACAACCAAAACCAATAGAATGTAGTTTCCCACACGATTCAGATTTATTTCATGCTCCAGCTAACGTACAAGACATTAAACATGTAACTTACTGTACAGCCAAATGGCTTTGGGCATCCTTCGAAAAACATCAAGGTCTTTGTCATTTTCTTTCCAGCTTGCCCAGCACTGCCATGCTCTTCCACGAACTTATCAACATGGAATGAATCACAGTACCCTAACTTTGGCGTTGTAAGATTATCAATTGAAGGGACTACTTGAGCACCTGTACAACGAGCAATACGCTCTAAAAGAGGCCGTTTCACATTAAGAACCAGCGATATGTCTTTCACAAGCAGGTACTCCTGTGCAAATCGAGATACTGATTTCTCTACTAACAAGATGTTTGGATGATGAGCATCAATCTTTGCAACAGCCATCTTTAGATGGTCCATTTCCTAGAAGAAAGAAAGAGCCAGGTAAAAGTGATGAACCAGACAATGTTAATCCGAATAAAAGTGATGACCCGAACAACACAATGTGGCCTCTTTAGAAAGCCTTCTCTTAGTGGTCACACCAAGATAACAAGAAACTAGAGCATTCTGGCTAATCTGAATGGTTCGAGAATGAGAAACCAATGACATAATGCTGAAATTTGCTTCAGTTACTGAAGCATCTTTTAGCATAATAAGTTGCTTAATTTTAGGACGAATCTACTTTTTTGACTTGTTAATTTCCATTAGACTTTTTTAGTTGAGATATTTTAGTTTTTAAAAGATTTTGTTATATAGATTTTCCGCATATTATGTTTTCAAGTTGGCTATTCAAAGCCCTATATACTTAATAAAATTATTGACACATTTTTAATTATTCTTCCAATAGTTTTTGCTGCACCATCTTTTAAAACCAACAGTGATACCATAGTTTCATCAATCTTGTGGAATCTGTGAATTCCTCTTAAGAAGCATTTCCAATCCATTTTTAACCAATACTAATTTTCAACCTATTTTTCAAACATGGCAAGCTGCATATCTCTCTTTGAATGCCCCACAAAGTTTTGGGTGAGATCTATCGGATTTAGTCAGTGAAGATGAAATCTTATTTTCATGTTTTTGAAAAAATCAAATGAAGTTCTGATCGTTGCAACAGATAAAGACAATGAGAAATTAGTGAATACAAGATTAAAATTGTTGAACATTTTAAATGTTAATTTTGGACCTACTGCTGGTGTTAGTATTACACAACTTTGGTAAGCATGGATTATTCTTCTGGAAAATGTCTTCCTCATCGGTCCAAGATCTGGGGAATAATTAACATTTATTACCAAGTTGAGATCTTTCGACTAGTTCCTTGTGTGAAAGTTTTTAAGGTTGGTTTTTTATGCACAACCAAAAGAGAAAGGTTTATGTTACAAATGTCTGGAGATTCAAAACACACAAAAGGATCCACAAGCACAGATTGAGGAGAGGAAAATCTTGTTAGATTGCAGTAACTGAAGCAAAGGAGAAGTGTTGAAATTTTCTTCAGTTAAAGCTGCATTTAATCATAATAAGTTTGCTTAGTTTTAGGATGAATCTACTTTTTTGAATGTAAAATTTCTATTAGATTTGTTTAGTTTGTTGACATATTCTGGGCTTTTTGAATTTCCGTTATGCAGATTTTATGTCGATTGTGTTTTCAAGATGTCTATTTAAAGTCTTCTATGCTTGATAAAATTATTGAAAGACATTTTTTTATTATTCTTACAATCTTTTTTGCTGCACATTCTTTTCAAAAACACACATACCTCCAATAAGAGTGACGGGCACCGCAACACCTAACTATCATTCTAGTTAATCCCTTGAAAAAATATTTTCTCCCTACAGTCTCTATTGTATTATCTAGTGAATATTTAGAAAGTACATAGTATAAGTCATCAGAAGAACTGATCTACTATTTTGATGTGAAGGACGAATAAAACCAGAATAAACTGATAATAGAATAAAAAGAAATTTAAATAACAGAAATATAAGGAAAAACATGATGTACAATACATAAACACTTGCACATAGAAGAGACCTCCTCTAAGGAAAAACTTAAGTACAATACATAAACACTTCCACATAGAAGAGCCTTCCTCCTCTATCTCATTTGCTTAGCTATCATAGACTCACCGACCAGCTTTCGCCTTTGACCTACATCCTCTTATATACATGCCTTCCTCATCATTAACCCCCACCCCACCCCACCCCCAAAACCCAATCCTTATTACCCTTCCCCAACTTCGTCATATAATTTTTTAAAATGTTACAGCAGGTATTGCAACATCTCATTGAAGATGATTAAGCTGATTGACAACATGTATTGGCCAACAAAATTCAAATTTTAGGTTAGACTATGTTTAACCAGAATATGAGGGGGAGGACTCTTTGAGTTACCTCCATCAAGGGATTATCTCATAACCCCTTAGTACCAGCTGGAAAGGAACTAGTATATACTTTTTCTTCCTTCTTTCCAATTTTGGAAAGATCGGAAGTATATGAAAAATGAAGTATAACCCTCCAGTTTTACCTTTACTTCTAGTTCACTTGCTAAGTGAACAAGGAAATACCTCTTGGCTCTTACCTTTCCACTCTCTCACCCTCGACCAACTGCTCCTCCTTCCAACCCCCCCCCCTGCCCACTCCCCATGCCCCCCTCCCAAAAAAGCCTTAACGAAATCTCAAAATTTCCCAAATTGAAGTACTACCCCACATTCTAGCGCCTCCCCCCGAAAAAAAAAAAAAGAAACTTAACAAAATTTCAAAATTTCTCAAATTGAAGTACTAACAGAAAATGAATGTATAGGAAATGGATCCTAGAAACTCAAGAGCTTCTCCAATGGAATAGCAATGAAAGTGTTCATGTAAGATTTCCCAGCTTCTTTTAAATGGAGGATTCTGGGAAAGCAATAACCGGCAGATTTGAAGGCATTAATATGAACTTTAGTTGGTTTCTAAGTTCTTTAAGTTGAGCGCAACAAAGTTATCAGAAGGGAATTGTGGACGGATCTAATCAATCTAAAGGAGAAATGCACTGGTCCTTGGTTATTTTGTGGAGATTTCAATGTGGCAAGATATCCCTCGGAAAGATCAACTGGACAAAGGTTGACAGGGGCTATGTCAGAATTCACAGATAGGATTAATGAACTGGAGCTAATCGACCCTCCATTATTCGGTGGGCTATATACCTGGAGAAGGGGTGAAAATCATTTGATTGCCTCCAGATTGGACAGATTTCTTTACTCACATAATTGGGATGAAACTTTCTCACAAATTAAACAAAGTTTGCTACCAAGACTGGAGTCTGACCATAACCCAGTGATGCTAACGTGTGGGGAGCTACATTTGACGAAATCCTATTTCAAGTTTGAACAATGGTGGATGCAAGTAGAAGGTTTTAAGGAAAAGGTGAAGGAATGGTGGTGCTCCTTCTCAGTAAATGGGACCCCTTCCTTAATCTTAGCTACCAAACTGAAGTTACTGAAAGGGAAGTTAAAACAATGGGACATGTGAACTGGAAACAAAAGGAGGAGGAGGTACTTAACCAGATTGCTAGTCTGGAATAGATACAAGAGCAGAGAACATTGACCGAGGATGAACTTCTACAAAAGGTTCATTTATTTAGGGAGTTTGATGAAGTA
>JAOTQR010000097.1:5608847-5624923 GCA_025774065.1 Solanum ossicruentum | reverse complement strand
TGGTTTCTAAATCGACAAATGAGATTTCGACTAAGGTTTTACCAAATTCACACAGAAACAATTGAGGATTGAAGTTTTTCTGGCTTTCTCTCTCTCGTCTCCCTTATCCACTACTGAGAACGAAGAAGGAAAAGAGATTATATAGCTTCCACAATTAGGGCGAATTCAGAAACTTTTGGGGTCGGATTTTGAAAAGAAATCTTTGGGATTTGCTGAAAAATCCTCGACGGATTGAGAACCACCATTGATTTTACCGAATTTGTTGGGAATGTTGAACGTTGGGGATTTGGTTGGGGATTTGATTGGGAATTCTTTGTTTTCTAGTTTTGGTTTTTGGGGTTTTTTTTTTTGGTTCTGGGCGGAAGAAGAGGGAAAAGTGATTGGGGTTTTGAGCGTGAGGAAGATAAAGAGAATTGGGGGTGCGTGGCCCCCACGCGCTGGGTTAAAAGTTTTAATTTTTTTTTTTTGAAAAAAAATGGTTGAAAAATCATTAAAACAAAAAATAAAGCTCGATGACTAATTTGACACCGTAGAGGGTAAAAATTGGGTGTCAACATTTCTCATTCTCGATCTTTATTTCATGTGATTATGTGGAATTTTTCATATTATCTTATTTATTTATGTATGTATTCTATGTTTGTTTATTTCATTAGTGTGATTTTATTAGTATTCTAATTTTTAAATTAAAGTTGAATTCATTGTTGAATAAAGTTATAAAGTTACCTTCTTTTTTTGTTTTAAATCACATATATCGTTCTGTTGAAATTTCA
The DNA here is from genome assembly GCA_025774065.1 of Solanum ossicruentum. Lineage (NCBI taxonomy): Eukaryota > Viridiplantae > Streptophyta > Magnoliopsida > Solanales > Solanaceae > Solanum > Solanum ossicruentum. Next base: position 5,624,153 of record JAOTQR010000097.1, on the reverse strand, counting down.
CATTAAAATATAATGTTAAATTTTTTTATTTTGAATTTAGAACTTATGTTATATTGTTAGTTTCATTTATTCATTGACTTGATATTTCACATTACAAGCCATTTATTTTTTAGATAGATTTGATAGATTATCTTTTTGTCAAATGTGTTAACAATTTTTCTATGATATTATATTTATAATGTTAATATTTTTTATCAAACATGTATTTCATGATATTCGTATAAAATTTGTAGTTTAAATTTTTATGATTAATTTAATTAAAATATACTAATTTAAAAAGTATAACTTATTTTTCTTTTAAATATTCATTAAGAACACATGTTTACTGATTAATATATTTTCAAAAGACAATATATATCTTAAATATTTAATTTAATATTATTTATAAATAATCTTATCTATCTAATATAATTTTTAAAATTTAAATAATTAACTTTTGTTGTTAAATTTTGTAATTACCCTTGTACAACCAAACAACAAGCTTGTAATTACACTGTAAGTATATTGTGCCAAAGAAACAAATCATAACAACTACTAGGTTATATAATGGAAAAAGTACATAAAATAGACCTACTTTGAATTTTTTTTACCCTTAATAGACCCCATACAAATTATTTACTCTTAATGAACTCATGATCCAAACTATTTACTTTCTTACCCCACCTCCCCTTTTTTATTTCGCGTGACGTTATGCTGACGCTAGCATAAAATACTATGAAATATACTCCGGCGGTATATATATATACACACTATATCTGTATCATATAGAATAAGTCCAATCATCTATGATACTCTAGTAGTATACTCATACCTAATTGGTATCATATAAGATTATGTTATTTTTTTAAAAGAAATAAATAAGAAACAAATAAAAAAAATTATTAAACTCTAAATTAGTAGAAAATATGTTCGTTGTGATACTCCATCGGTATATTTATACCATATCGGTATTGTGTAGGACTAGAAAATTAGTAAAATTACAAATTTATGTGTATATTCTTGTGATACACCGTCGGTATATTGATACCGTATCAGTATCATATAATTTTGAGTTATTCTTTTAATAAATAAAGTAATTAAAAGAAAATTATTGAAGTTGCAAACTAATTTATTAAATTCAAAATTAGTTGAAAATCTTTGCGATACTCTATAAGTTATATTGATACCATATCGGTATCATATATAATTGAGCTTAATCTTCCGTGATACCCCATCAGTATATATATCCCCTATTGGCATATCATATAAGGTAGGTGCTGACATCAGCATGACGTTGGCATTCGAAATTTAATATTAATGGGGCAAATTTTAATAATATGGGGGGCATGAAATGTAAAAGAGTATATGAATGTAAATAGTTTGCTTTGAAGGGGCATTAGCTTACTTTACCCTTATATAATTAGTAATAGGTTTGTAATTACCATCCTAATAATTACACAGTTTAATTATCAAGTGACTTATTTCAACCTCAACAAGGTAAGGACATAATCTACATCCACTCTACCCTTTCTAGACCTTATATGTGAAATCTCACTAGATATGTTCTCTGTAGCACATCTTACTCGAGCTAACTACCTTACATCCACTCTATCCATATTAAATTTTATAGTAGAATATTATTTATTCATGAAAATATGAGTAAAGTAATATTTTATCCAACCCATTTGTGAACAAACCTATATTTACCCATATAAAATATGTACGAACTGAATTATTACTCTCTTTGTGTTGACCCATTTTTAATCCACTCAAATTTAACTCAACCCACCCATTTGCCACCACAGTTGTTTGCTGAGGCTAACTGCCTAAAGTTGTGCGTACCTACAATTTCAGTGGCTTGATGTTTATATTATGGAAAAAATAATCAATTTTAGTATGTATAAATGCCGAGGCATTATCTGATAAATATCCACCCTGAAATTTGACCCCAAATAATCCAGAATTACAACTGTATATGACAAACGGTATTTATGTAAGTATAGATGTTTATAGCCAAGGAGATAAGATATTGTCCTGTTTCAAAAGCAAATTCATTTTACCCTATTAAACCAAAGTACTGTACATTTCTCATGGTATGAAACAAGAGACTGGCTCAGAAATAAAACGTCCCGCCATCTTCATCATTGAGAACTCCCTTCAATCGTAGCGGAAAGCTTTCGTATAGGTCTTTGAGGGCTGCATATAAGGGTTCTCCAGCCTTGGGTCTTTCTACAGATCCAAGAAGAATGTCGGCTGTCGTGAGGTAAGGATCCCCATAGAATTGGAGGTTAGTATCCATCCGTGTTGTGACGACATTCCCCTCAAGTGAGACTCCCACAAATGCACCTGAAACATACAAATCAAATCCAAAGTAGTTTAAGCACACATTTGGCCACTCAGCCAAAAATATACATATCTTATACATTTGTCAGCTATTTAAGTGAACATCCATTAAGAAGCAATCACAGTACTGCTGATAACATCCACACTTGCAAGAGGTACCCATCAAAGAGATCAAATGCTTCATTACCTTTACTACAACTGTAAGTATAGCAAATGCCAGAACCTTTCTCTCCAGCTCGAAGATCTGCCTCCACAACTCTCCCAACTGGACCAGCTGCAGCACTGCAACCAGCACCAAGAGAAAAATGCATGCGGCTGCAAAATGTCTTCACGGCCTTGGAGTCATGTAGCACAATAATGAAGTCTGTCAACTCACCTCCAATCTGTAAAAGGACGAAAATCAACCTTTTAGAGTAAGGACGAAGGGGGACAAATTTAAGATAACAGTGCAAAAAGACCATCCAATAAAGATGTGCTTAACTATTCAGCTGATTAGGAGAACAAGTTTCATTCAGTTTAATTGACCCAAATGGATCAAATTCTTAATAGAGGAAGAACAAAAACAATGTTTGTCAATTGAAGACAAAACAAAATGCAGATGATATGCCCATGGACCTTTTTTTGCTCCGCTACAACATAAAAGACCTTCAGAGACCCAAGCTTTGTCGAAAACAGAAAATGCATCTGATTAAGGACAAAATGAAATCACTCAATTCAACTAAATTTCTAGCATAACTGTTCTATACGATCTGAATTAACTGCATTCTCAAAACTGGAGGAGAGCGTCATTAGCAAAGACCATTGATTTAGAATATACCTGTGCACCCCATCCCAAACCGGCTGATAGTATAGCAGATGGTGCAGACCATGAGCCATCAGACCTTCGTGCAACCACCAGGCCGGAGCCAAATTTATAAGTTAGAAGCATCCCAGCTTTGGCAACCGTTAATATTGCCAGACCTTTAGCTCCTTGTAAAACTGCACCAGGTATGGACCTCTCAGGATTCAATCGAGCAACCTGTGCATTACAAGATTTAATCAGCATTACAAGGTAGAAGTTGCACATTGGGGTCAGCAAATCAATCACAGAAGAATCTGAAGATTCTGATTGTAGTAGCATCTTCTAACACTACCATTCTTGTTCCAACCTTAAAGGAAGAGGAATGATTGATGATCTGTGTGTGTGAGTGAAGAGAGAACAAGGTTTTTTTTTTCTCTCTCTCTCTCTTTTTTTTAAAAAAAAAATTAAAAAGAAAAAAACATGGAAAGTTAAAGTGAAGAGAGAACAAGTATAACAGTGAAACTAAAAAAGATGATAAATATTCGAGTTCTTTGAATTTTGCACCTTTAAAATGACCAATTTTTAGCTTGCACCTTGTCTTATTTTTTTATTATTACCCTCCTAACTTGTTTTAGCCCCTTTTTATTTGCCTTCGTTGATGAAATGCCGCATATCTAGGAGGAGGTCACGCAATATTTTCTATTTGCAGATAGCATAGTATTGATTGATGAGACATGCGGTGGAGTTAACAATAGGCTAGAGGTTTGGAGGCTTAGACGCTAGAGTCTAATGACTTAGGTTGAGCAGGACTAAGACATAATATTTGGAGTGCAAGATCAGTGACGCAGCTCATGGGAAAGATGTGAAAGTGAGAATCGATACACAAGTAATCCCCAAAAGTGGAAATTTCACGCATATTAGGTCAATACTCCAAGGAAGTGGGGAGATTGATGATGGTTTATTGGGTGAAGTATCAAACGACAATGATGTTACATGTCATATAGGAGCAAGCTGGATGAATGGAAGCTCGCATCAGGTGTCTTGTCTGATCTGATCAGAAAGTGCAACCAAAACTTAAAAGGTAAATTTTATAGAGTGATTAATAAACAAGCTATGTCATATGGGGCAGCATGTTGGCCGGTAAAGAACTAGCACATCCAAAATATAACGATAACAGAAATAAGGATACTGAAATGAATATTTGAGCATACTAGGAGATATATGATTAGGAACGAAGATAATCGATACAAGGTGGGAATGACCTCCATGGTGGACAAAATGAAGCAAGCAAGATTAAGATAGTTCGAACATGTGGAAAAAAAGTAAACATATGCCTAGGTTGATTATGGTGTGTCTAAGGACAAATGAAGGCAGTTCGAAACCATGCTGGGAAGAGATGATTAGCTAGGACATGATAGACCTACAACTTACCAAGAACATGATCTTAGATAAGAGAATATGGAAGTCACCGATTAAGGTGGACCATAGAAGTTTAGCAGATAGTCAAGCGCTAACTAGTTTTCCTTAACAGTATTATTATTATTCTCTAATTATCTTTGTACATGGCTACACTAAGGAGGTGTAGGAGGTTGGCTATAACATGTTTTCAGAGAACGGTTGGAGGTCCTCCATAGGACATGACACTAGATAGAAATGTATGAAAGTTGAGAATTAGTGTAAAAGGATAGTAGGTACGGAGTGTTGTCATACTTTGATATGGGAAAAGTAGGGGACTAGTCTCCTCTTCTCACCTTCTCCTTCTTTGATAACATTTTTTTAATTTTAATGATACACTTCTTTTGAGGATTCCCATTTGGAAAAAAAAATTGATAGTCTCTATTTTTGTTGTATCAACTATCATTTAAAGTGTATGTTATTCTTCAATTTTTACTACTGTGTGTTGCTCATCCAATTCAATTACACAAAAAGAGTTCATTTGCTTTATTTATCTTGCCATTTTATTGTCTTTACTTTCCCTCTTATTCTTCTCTAATTATACTTATTTTGAGCCAAGGGGAATATTTTGGGCACGAAAGTCGCCGAAAAACGTTAAGGGTCTACCTAGCCACAAGGCTAGCCGCTCAACTTTTTGAAGTGTGGCGCCAATTAATACCAAAAATTAAAATATTTAATTGCATATATAAATAATCAAAATCTCAATAGCAATAACATATTAGCAAATATTTCAATTCAAAACCTAACCATAGATGGTAGATACTAAGTCTAGAACTTGGATGAAAAAAAAACGAAGAAAAGTCAACAATGAGGGAAAAATAGAGGTAGAAATAACTCTAAAGTCCGAAGAAGGAAAAAGAATCAGAGCAAGAAGAAATGTAAAGAAGAAATACGTATTTGTTTGACTTGGGAGTCGGGTCGACTGGTTGGAATTGCAGTCTAAAAGTGCAACTATGCAAATTTGAAAAGAGAACCCTAAAATTACCTTTAAACCCGTAACTTGGTCGTACCTTTTTTTAAATAAATACAAAAGGCAACGCCTTTGTCGCCTTTCAAAGATTCCAACGCTACATAGCTAATAGGTGATGAAGGTTCTCGCCTCTCACCATTGACAACACTGGGCACAAGTCTATTGGAAACAACCTTTCAACCCCATAAAGGTAGGGGTAAGATTTCTGTACTTCCTACCCGCCCTAGACCTTGTCTTTGAGAGTACACAAGGTATGTTGTTATGACCTATTATCTTAATCTTCAATTTTATTATTACGCGTTGTTTCTTTTGTTTCAATTATCGTATTATTTTTTTCTTTTTACTATTCTTTTCTCTATTATTTTCAATATGGTCTCTTCACTACTGTATTTTCTTTCCAAACCTACATTAAAATGGTTAACTTGAGTGAAAATCTATCAAAAAATAATTTCTCTATCTCCACAAGGTAGGAGGTAAGGTCAGTCTATCTGCTTACACACCACCTTCCCCAGAGTCCACTTATGGAATGACATTGGATATTTTGTTGTTGTACCCTCCTAACCTGTTTGTTTCTTTGCAAAATCACGACATAGTATTTTATAAAAGGTAAAAGAGATTTTGTGTGTGTTGCTTAATTATTTAATAAGTTTTTAAAAAAGAAATGAGTTTATATCTAAGGAAAGAGTATTAGGACCCAGAAAAAAGAGAGCTAGGGGATGCACAATTTCACCTAAAGGTTAAGCCTTTGATTTGAATAAATTAAGAAATGTATTATAAACCTGGTGGCTTTATTTCTTTTACAGACTGTTTAGAAAGTCACCTAATAATTGGAATTAGTGGAATTACTAAGATAGTAATTGCACTCATCTATCTATTTACCATAATATAACTACAATATAATTATGAACGTATTATTTGGTTGGACAAGTGTAATTACACAGTTAGATTGAATTTTTAAAATAAAAATTATCAAAAATCAAAGTGAATATTTGACACACATGTACTTCCATAAATGATATTAAATTAGAAATTTAGGATACATATTGTCTCTTGGAAATTTATCAACAATATATATTTGTAACTAATATTGTAAATATATATATACACACACACATGTGTGTTGTGTCTCAAATTAATAATGTTTAAATTTTAATTAATTATAAGAACTAAAATGCAATTTTTGTAAGAACATCATTTGCATGTTTGAAAAGAAAATTAATATTATAAATATAAAGCCATAAAATTATTCAATTTGAAATAAAAAAATCTATCAATTCTAACTAAAAATTGGATAGCTTACACCATGAAATGACAAGTCAAAACTACTAAAGCTAATAAATTGAAACTGAAAATATAACATAATCTCCAAAAGAAAAACACGAAGTTAACACAGTCCTCTTATGTTAGATTTCAACATAACATAAAATACGTTCTAACATGACTTAGTAAATAATTCAAAAGAAAAGGTATACATAAGTCTATAACCTCACTCAACAATGAAATTCTACTTTAATTCAAAAACTAGGATATTAACACAATTATGCTAAATGAATTTTTTTCAAAAGAATTTGAGAAATTACATGGAATCACAAAAACTCAAGGTTGGGAAACGAGAAAAAATGAAAGATAACTTCATCAAAAAGAAAAAATGAAAGATAAATAATGTAAGATGAAATATATTTTTAATTTTAAAAAAATAGCAAAAGAAATTAAAACAACAGAAATAAAAAATAAATTAAAAAGAAAATAAACAAAAATAAAAACAAAACGGAGGAGATTAAAAATTAACCTTGTAATTACACCCAATTCTTAATCTCCTGTTGTGTATTGGAGATTGTAATTATCCCCTCCAAATTCCCTACTAACCAAGTAATTACTTGGTCAAACAAACATGTCAAAAGATATAACTTGGCTCAAATCCAATTCCCTTAGGCTTTCCAAACAAGCCCTCAATGTAAATATGGAGTAGGCCATGCATTGCTTGGAAGATATGCTGCACTATATCTCTGATTCCACTTCGAATACTGAATGATCAAAAACTAATGTACCGAGAGAAGGTACAAGTTTCATAAAAGAAATACATCACCAAAATTGATTGAACAATACCCTAAATCTGTATATTCCAAAATAAAAGAATAAGTATCAGTTTAACTCTTTTTTTATAACCATGAGCTAACTCACTTATTCATAATAAATTATTTTCAAAAAGGGGCAACAGTAATTCCTACAACCACTTGGTGAAGACCTTGCTAGCCATTGGATGTGATTCTCCTCCACCCTTAGGACTATATAATTCTCTTTTTTAAGAAAAGAAAAGAAGAAAGCACACACAAAGTTTCTCTACCCTTCATCGAATGAACTCTCTTATGAGTTTGCCAAAAAAAACTAGATTAGGGGGAAAATTATATAAATAAAATAAAATAAGAGGAAGTTAAAAGATGATACATGGATAAGGCGTGGAAAATAGAAAGAACTTACAATATTCACCACAATAGTAACAAAAGGCCCAGTGCTGATTCTTGAGGTTAAGCCAACAAATTCTTTTTTTAAAAAAAAAAAAAAAAGACTTAGCAGTAAAGAGAATTGACCTGTGCGTATGTCCTCAATGTGCTTGACGACTTGTATATCTCATACTCCATGGATAAACCCACGGGAAGGTTCAACCAACCTCTTGTACAAGTCCAATCCATAACATCATGCTTTGCAGACTGCACAGCATTGCTGATGGTGTTGATGAGAACACCTTGCACTGGGTCAAGCCTATCATAGCAGGTATCACATACTCTCTGGGGGTTCTTCTCCCGAAACTTAATGGGCAACAGACACCTCCCTTTTGTGCATGTCCTACAAAAAACCCCTCCACAAAACCGACAATGGTGTCTTCCACGAGTGAATGCTGTGAAAGGCGCAGTACATTGCATACAAATAGTTGTTGAGCTGTCTGGAAGCCACTCTGGAGGCTCAGATTCCAAGACATCCTTGTAAGCACTGTAGTTAAATGCACTTGGCTCAACTAGTGGTGGAGCACTTGGTATGTAAACTGATGAATGCAAGAAAGTATCTCCATTCGTACCAGATCCAAGAAAGGAAACATTAGAACTAGGTAACTGTGGATCTGTATTTGAAACCTGACCTTTATTCTGCCCTGTAACAATGGCAACTAGCCCACTCAAGACATTTCTTAAATTGACCTCAGGAGGACCACTTTGTGGCACAAAGTTATATGGGTCATTACGAGAACCATAGCCCCTATCCATTACATCATCAGATTCCATCAGTGGGTACCCACATGGATAATTGTTACCTGCAGAATGGGAATCTTCTGGGACTCTGCCCCATGAATCCTCATCAACTTCATCTTCAACAAATTGAAATTTTGCATTGTCCTTTTCCAAATTAGCAAGCGAAGAATACACAACTTTGCCTTCAAATTTCACCATGATTCCAGAAAATCAATATAACATATCAACAACAGACGGGCTGCAAATAGATAACACCAGTCAAAAGTAAATTTAACTAATAGTAACCGCTTAAAAGATCCCCATTCATCCTAAAAAAATTCTTACCCTGCTTTACATAGAGGGTTTTAATTTTTTGAATACCATAAAAAACTTTTGTTAGATCCACTTTACCTCCCTTTTTTTCTTTTTTTAAAAACTCTTCTCACAATTTTATCCTTTATTCTATTCTTTATGCATATAAAGCCAGATGTGTTTCTAAAAATTCTCTTAATAACTGTGGCAGGCGAAAAGCCTACAAGAAAATATGGAGGAAACTAATTAAATAGACAATCAAACCAACTAATCCCCAACCCCAAACTAGTTGGACTCAGCTCAATTCCAAACTGAAATATAAATGAACTTACTCACACCAAAGGGAATGAGGACTTAAAGATGCAAAATTAAGTCACAGAACCGAAAATACTAAAAAGCATGCAATTTTATAGCAGAACATATATTAAAGAGAGAAAGACAACCAAATAGCAAAACGCAATAAGAAAATAAATTCGGAGAAAGAAAATGTAGGGTTTTAAAAGCGAGAGCTCAATAGCTAGCTAGAAAACTTCAACTTACATGATCCGATCAAATTCTAGAGGAAAACCTCAATATTCCAATTTCAATCATCTCTATACCTAGGGTTACCAAAAAAAACCATACACGCACAGCCAGAGACAGAACTGCAGAGAAGAAAAATAAATCAATTTTGGTGGAAGGAATTCGGGAAAAAAAGGGAGTGAAATTACCAGATGTTGTTTGCTTGGTGATCGGCGAACGGTGATCGACAATCGATAGAAGGAAGAAGGCGATAAGAGGTTTGTGGTTTCGTGGGTTCTCTGTTTGCTTCGGAAGCCGGGGAATATACGTCCTGTTTGGACCTATAGTTTGTATATCACGAAATATAATAATACTAATTCCAAAACACAATTATTTTAGTTTTATACTATAATAGGGGCGAAAATCCGTGCAATACAAATTATTTTTTAGTTTTAATTTATGTGATGTTGATAGTTTTTTTTTATATATATATATATATTAGAAGATACTGTAAATTATAATTAAAGTAGCTAAAGAAATATTATGAAGTCATTGAAACAGACACGTTAATACGCAGCTGCCTTGAAAAGATTAAATTATAAAGCACATAAATTATTTTTATTAGTCCACCAGAAGCTGCTCAAGCAAGTAGCCAATATAAATTATCTTTTATTCTCAATTTATGTGACATCGATAAATTTTTTATATATATTTCAAAAAGTATGGAGTGGCTAAAGAAATATTATGAAGTTGTTGAAACAGACACGTTAATATGCAGTTGCTTTGAAAAAATTAAATTAAAAAGTACGCGAAATATTTTTGTTGACCCCACATAATAAAAAGAAGAAGAAACAAGCAGCTAAAACAGGTAAGACAACCGAAGCAGGTAAAACAATCGAAAGTTGCTCAAGTAGGCAGCTACGACCAGAAGCTCCTATCTTATTTCCTTATATATATATATATATATATATATAAGTAGTAATGACATGTATATCATTATCAAAATTCTTTTCATCATGACATCCATCATATTCAAAACTTACTTATATGTTACTAGGAATGGCAATCAAATAGGTTGGGTCAAATTTGAATTAGTTATAATGGGTCAAAATTCAATCCAAATTCAATGTGCTTGGGTCAAAATTAACGGGTTATAGAGCGGGTCAAAATCTAATTCGATGCGATTTTTGATAAGTTTTATTTATTTTATTTGTTCTTTTTCAATATTTTATTACTTAATTAAATTATATTTTTCTTTATTATATCTATATAAAACATATCAAATTTTTTTTTAAAAAAAAAGTATTTTGAAAATATTTTAACACGATCTCTCTTGAGTCAATTCGAGTTGCATATCAACCCAATGGTTGGATTTAGCTGAGTTGAGCTAATAATAACCAGCCCAAACTTCAACAGATTGGATGAGTTAGTCTTAATTTTGTCCCTTTTATATGCTACTACTGTATCTTATGAGGGGATTAATTAATATACACTGATTATGATGTTAAACTATTTTTATATATAATCAGATAAATTTAAAGCTTATTTCAATAACTTCTCACGTATAGTCATTTTATAAGTATTGTTTACATTTTAAATAAAGAAATTAATAGTGTAAGGAAACTTGAAATTCCATAACAATTTAATAATCCACAAGTGAAACAGCGCACACTTTTTTTTTATTTGGATATTGAAATAACGCAATATAATTAAATTTAAAGTGAGTTATTGTTGGTTTATTTTTTGGACTTTGAAATATAATATTCTTTCCGTCTCATTTTTAATTGTATTTGTGAGATAATGTATACATATTAAGAAAAACATTCAAAGACAAAATTTATACCATACTTTTCACTATTGCCCTTTGTAAAATCATAAATATATAGTGTAATTTATCTCCTAAAAAATATAAAAGTTCAATAAATGAAAGGACAAATATAAAAAAAAATATTCAAACATTCTCCTTGAACTTTGAATAATTTAAATATTTTGACATTGAAAAAACCCTAAAAAAATTCAATAAATTTGAGACAAGGGAAGTATAAGCACAAGTTTATAGTTTTAAGTTACAAATATTTTGTAAAAACTTTTAAATTTTTAAAAATGAAGCAAAATATTTTGTTCAAATTTGAAAAGTGAATGAATAGACATAGCATAATATGTACTAAATAGAACAAAGAATTGCAAAAAAGGAAGAAAAATATCAAAAAAAGAAAAAAGGTGTCACAATTCAAATTCGATCGCAACTAAAGAAGAATAAAATAAAGCGGAAACAACTCATATAACACAAGAAATCTCCGAAAACCTAGAGTCATGAGTATAAAAGCATTTAAGCTAGTACGATAGCATATATACAACTGTCTCAAGTGAAATAAAAAGTTGTCTCATAATATTTGATAGAAGTCTGAAAGAATACAATAAAGAAAATCCCAAATATCCCCGGCGACCCGAAGTCTGAGCGTCACCAATAAGATCTGGATGAAAGCAAAATAACTCAACTAGAGTGATCAGCTACCCCGTGCGAGACCCTGTACTTGATCTGCAGGGAGGAACAAAGTAGGGGTGAGTACATCGAAATGTACCTAGTAGCTTCAATCGACTGGGTAAGTATCCTCAATAACCCATAGTACCATACATTAATAAATGTGAATAGGATGAGCAACTTATCAATTCATATGTCAAGTATTTCACAGCCTTGCCACCTGCCCGTGGTCGAGGTAATATCATAATGCATCAACCTTGCCACCTGCCCATGGTTAAGGAGTATCACAATATCATGTCCTTGCCACCTGCCCCTAGTCAAGGGAATATAAGATATGTATCTCGCCTTTACCTCCTGCTCGGGTCAAGGAGGTGGTACCAATGTGGAATATAATACCTTGCCTCTTGCCCAGGTCAAGGGGTGTCACAAACAACATACAATAGGTGCAAATCAATGATGTAATCCAGAAGTGCATGTAATATATAGAATGACATATTTAAAATAAGAATATTGATACATAAATCACATATAATCATATGCACATAAAGAATGATATCAAGAGTCTCAGCTAATGCCTAAACCATCATCATATCTCAGATCCTCATAAATATATCAGTAGTCAGGAATATCAACAACACTAGACCTCACTCATCTAATTATGCAAGAATATTAGTAAAACTGGACCTTACTTCTCCCAATTATGCAAGAATATCAATAATAGTAGACCTTACTCGTCCCAGTTATGCAAGACTATTAATCATACCGGTCCTTACTCATCCAAATTATAAATATACATCTCATAATTATCTCAACAACCATCAATTACCACATAATTTACTCATTTGATCTCCCAAGTCTCATATTATCACATTTTATCCCAACTCGTCATAATCCACAAGATTTCATCTAAGTTCATCAATGGAATTGAAATTTACATCATAATTTGGCTCAATCAGAATCAGAATACCATCAATATCTCATTATATCAACGTATTACTCATGAATCAGTCTAGACCTCACAACTATCACATAAACATGATCAATAATCAAATTCAGTCCTAAAAGGTTAGTCGAACTTACCTCAATGTCAAAATCACTCTTGGACAAGCTCTCAATCAACTCAATCCACAAAACGATCCTCAACTTGATCCATCATTATCAACAATAGATACTACGCATCAAAAGGAGTATTTTGATAACCATATTGGCATAAATTAGGCTTAGGGGCAAAATGATCAATTTTAGGGCTAAAATCCAAAGTTTCCCAATCTAAAATTTAACTTTGAAATCAAGTTCTACGGGTGAAAATCCAACTAAAATCTAGCTTAGATTGAATGAGAAATCAACATTTAAAGTTTGAAAATCATGGTCTTAAATTCCTAATTTTGGACATTCAAAATCATGAAATCAAAGACAAAATCAAGATAAAGCTTATGGAATATTTTAGAATAGTGTTAGAAATACATACCCAACAAAATCCTTCAAAAATCTTCCTTCAAAATTGTCCCAAAAGCTTTGAAAGTTTGAAAATGGAGTAAAAATGGTGACTTACAGATTTAACAGTGTTCAGTTATAAAAAGTACTTCGCGAACGCGAATGGGATCCTGCAAATACGGAGAAGGCTGGTCAAAGTGAACTCCGCGATCGCGGAAGTAAATTGGAAGGGGGCCACACCACATTCCACGAACATGGACCAATCCTTAGCGAAGGGAAGAGTAACCTCACCTAGACCTCCGCAAATGTGGAGAAGAAACCTACCTACACTAGATATCAGTAAAAATCAGCAAACCAAGCCCAATTCCCTACTCAGATGGACCCTCGGAACTCATGCAGAATAAGAATTTCACAAACTTTATATGTATCCTTACCATAAACAGTGATGTGGACTCAACAAAGCCATCAGAAATTAATTCAAGGTCTCCTCGCCACATTTACCAGTACAATCCAATATAATTAGTTTAAAACTAAAAATATCAAACTGCCCTCGGCAACTCCAATAATTATTACAAAATCATTTGTAGCGTTAGTTTCACCATTCGTAACATGTTATCCTGCTCAGCTTTCTACCTAGTCTCCACAGCAAAATGGTTTTGGTTCGAAGTTACAAACATATCTGGCTGCAAGGGCCGATAAGATGCCATCAATTTCTATTTCTTATTTTCTGAGACTACTTCAATATTGATACATAATATTAGATGTATTAATTAACAATAACTTTAGTCCAAGTCAGCCAGGAGCCTTCTAATGCCTAATATGTATTGGGATAAGTTTTTCCTTCCTACAAAAATGCGTGACACCCTTAATTCTTGGCACTTCTAAATGCACAAAGTCACCTTCTTGGATTTGAGGTCCTAGTGTCTTACGTCTGATTATGATTTCTTCCCCCTCTAAATTATTTCGACTTGTTCTTGTCCTGTGCATCTTGAACAATTTTCCCTATGACTTGTTTCATGTAAGTTCCAAACCATCTTACAAGTGAACCACATCGTCCTTCATATAGTCTTCTTAGAGAATAAATGGAGATATCTAAATACTTGCATGGTAGTTGTCCTTCTACAAAGAAACAGAAAGACCATGCTAATGTCTCGGCATTATATATGGGGGTCGTAGGAAGGTAAAACCTGAAGATGACATAGAAAAGAGCTGAAAAATCAAACATAATAGTTCAACTACCTCAGGTTTGATTCCCCACATTGTAATCCCCCTCCTCATTTGCCCTTCCCCTACCCCTAATTTTTTTTTTTTGAAAAAAAGATATATATAAACCTAAAATGATATCATATGTAAGTTTCCAATGACTACCTGTAATAATTCCATCTTAACTTTAGGGTGTATTTGGTATGGAGGAAAATGTTTTCTGGAAAATGAGTTCATTTTTAACTCATTTTTTCATTTTTGGTTGGTGAGTGAAAAATATTTTCTGAAAACTATTTCTTATTGTTTGGTTAATAACAACAACAACAACATACCCAGTGATATCCCACAAGTGGAGTCTGGGGAGGGTAGATCGTACGCAGACCTTACAACAACATACCTCATTGTTTGGTTAATGAATAAAAATATTTTTTAGAAAAAACTTCCTATTTTTAGTTAGAGAATAGAAAAAAGTTTGTAGGAAATTAATTTCTAACATAAATATATTTTCATAATTTAAAATATTTTTAAAATAAATATTTAAATTCTTTTTTGGGGTGGAGGTGGGGGCAGGGTGGAGTAAAAAATTAAAATTTGAATTTTAAAAAAATAATAAAATTTTGACGTT
>JAOTQR010000097.1:5577330-5592117 GCA_025774065.1 Solanum ossicruentum | reverse complement strand
TAGTTTTTGTGTGACTTATTCAATAATGGATGGTATGCATTGAATTGATTGTTCATTCATATTGTTATGTGGTATGACCTCAGTCATGCATTGACTCATCATTATGCACAAGAGTGAGAATGGTAAAATAGTACTCTATACTACTGATATAACATTGATTTGGATTGGCTTTCTGTGATGAATATCTACTGGATTGTTTAACTGGTTTTATAGGGATTCACATCACTTGAATCATATATTTTTCTAAATTTTGATACTTCAAGATGTCGATGACTTACTTTTTTCTACCTGAAATTATGAGAGACATCTAGGATGACCTTAGTTTCTATTATTTGACTAGGTAGCATGTCAATGCCCTTTGGCATTATGGCTAATACTATTCCTCTAGTATCACTGACAGAGATGATAATTATGATATGACCTAGTGTGGGCTCAGTTTATGCATATGAGTTTCTTGATCCCTTGTGGGGCTTTATGCGAGTAGATATTATACATGGTCAAGAGCACTACTGGTCCTACCTTGCTAGCTAGGTTAGGATAGGTTATGTGACACTTATTATTATACACGGTAGAGAGAGATATCATGCATCACATTCACATGCATCACCATCCCCAGTATATTCCTTATTCCTTGCTCCCTAGTAGTATGTAATGTTGGTCAGGGTTCTATTTGCTATTTGTACCATCGGTGGTATGTGAATCGATAGGTTATTGTTTGTTTATGCCTGCACTACCTGTTTATTTTGTTTGTAGTGATTCTATAACCGTGGTAGGCGTCATCTGTTCTTTCGAGTTGAGCATGTACCCTTCTACATTGGTTAAGACCAGTTCCTAGGTTGATCTATTAGCCCATATTCTTTATTTTTCTTTCATTGTCTACTGCCAATATGACTTCATAACCTATTTTTCATTCTAGCAGTTTATAGACCAGATTCTCCCAGGTATGTTTCTCATTTCCTCCTTATCACCTCGTATAGTTGATTTGGGTGTTATTTGGGATATTGGTTCATTACTTGTTCTATATTCCTGTTTTATTTTCATTTAATTTATACTTCATCTCTGTAGCTCAGTGGACTATGCCTGTTGAGTACCATTTATTTGTTACTACTGCTAAATTTCCACCCCCTACAGATCCTAGTGCGAGTCCCTCTATTATTTTCCCTTTGTGCAAAGTAGGCTGAGGATTTTGGAGATTATGGTTAGTTCTTGGCATCCAAACTTTTTGATTTCCTTCTTTATATTTGGACTTACCTTTTTTTTGTATTCAGAGATAATCAGTACTGTTATTTATATTTGAAAAAGCCTTATACTCTCGATTTGTATATCAGAAGCTCGAATACTGACTAATGCTAGGTCTTAGGGTAGGTTTTGATATGTTATGTTTATTCTTAATTCATATCAGTTATTATTATTAAGGAAGCTTTTACTTAGAATGGTTGTCTTCCATTGGATAGCTCATTGCCCACGGTTCTAGGCAAGGGGATAGACTTACCAATTGGTGAGTTGGGTAGGTTCCATTTTAGCCTGAGAAAATGGATTGTGACATGTTTATATCAAAGCGTTAGGATAACTGACATTGTTGGTATGTACGCAATGCCTAGTAGAGTCCTACGAATCTGTGTGAATATATTTGTATCCTATCTTCTGGAGGCCATAGGGGAATTGATAAGGAATTCAGGTTCTTGATCCCTTATTGTGTTCTTTGACTTTGAATAATCCCTAAAAGTATCTCCGTGAATTCTATTCTCTTTTGAGCAACCCAAAATCATCATGTTTGGTGATTCTCATACTACTCAAGTGCTTGGAACATAAGATGTCGAATTGTATTTTACATCTACAAAAGTATTAACATTAAAAGATGTGCTTTATACCCCTTCTATGAGAAAAAATTTAATGTCTAGTTTTCTTCTTAATAAAGAAGGTTTCAAACATATTATTGAATCTGATCAATGTGGTATTGTGAAATGGGGTATGCTTGTGATGGGATGTTCAAACTAAATGCTGAAATGAATAAAATTTCTAATTTTGTTTACATGTTTTATTCTACTAATTTTTGGCATGCTCGTTTGTGTCATATAAATGATTGATATGTTGGAATCATGAGTAGTTTAGGACTAATCCCAATGGTAAAAAGTATTTTGAAAAGTATGACGCTTGTAGTAAATCAAAATCACTAAAAAGCCTTATATTCAAGTAGAAAAAAATCTGATTTATTAGAATTAGTTCACATTGATATTTGTGAACTTGGAAGAATTTTAACTCATGGAGAAAATAGATATTCTATCACTTTCATTGATTATTTTTCTAAGTTTACATATGTTTATTTAATTAAAATAAAAGTGATGCTTTTGAATATTTTAAAGTTTATCTCCATGAGGTTGAAAATCAGTTTAAAAGAAAAATAAAAAGAATTAGAAGTGATAGAGGTCGTGAATATGAGTCTAATGAGTTTAAATCTTTTGTTAGATCATTAGGAATAATACATGAAACTCTTCCTCCTTATTCTCCTGCATCTAATGGTGTAGTAAAAAGGAAAAATAAACTTTGGTTAAATTGGCTAATGTCGTGATTATTGAGTCAAGTGCACCTTTAAATTTTTGGGATGAAGCTACTTTGACTACTTGTTAGGTGTTAAATCGTGTGCCTCATAAAAAGTTCAAACTAACACCTTTTGAGTTGTAGAAAGGTCATAAGCCAAATTTGGGATATCTAAGAGTTTGGGATTGTCTAGCCTTTGTGAGGCTAATGGATCCCAAGATTACAAAGTTAGGTAAGAAAGTTATTACTTGTGCTTTCTTGGCTATTGTCATGTCCCGGGAGGGTACCTTTGGCGCGGTCGGCACTTGGAGACTATCACTAGCCCCCGAGAGAACCACTTGGCCTCGTCATCACATCAAACTCAATAACGGAAGAATAACTCAATAAATAAGAATCACATATGTGCATATGTACATATAGAAATAACTCTACTTTATCATAATATCAATGAAAATAATTTAGACATAGAGACTCATCCAAAACCTCTACTCAAATGTCTATAAAGCCTCTATTCATCAGTCTAGAAATGTGTCATGTCAGGCCATGGGCACCTCAATCAAAGCAAGCATTAGGTGAAAGATGCAGGTGAAAGATGCACCTCAATCAAAAATAATGAAAGATAAAAGGCTCCTCCAGGATATTAGGAGGGGCTCACCAAGCTCCAGGAATGTACTAATCCAAACCTCAACGATGCACATGCTGAAATCCTCTATCTGTTGTATCTGCTTCATAAAATGATGCAGACCCAAATGGATGTCAGTATATGAAATATACTGGTATGTAAAATAACTCAATGAGAAATAAAGCTCGACTCAGTCATCTCGACTCAATGCTCATGCTCAAATCGTTTTATGCAAGTTTAAAGTAAATTAAGCTTTTAAAATAATCTCAGCATAATATGCTCATTTTGAAATCTCATGCTCAATCAATGTTGCTTGGGAGTTTCTCTTAACCGACATCCTAATCTTACCACCTTAAGTTAGGTTATGCACAACGAATTAGCATCGTTGTCACGCCCGTCCTTAACTTGCCACGGAAAAGGGCGATCAACTCTCTTTTTGATCCATAATAAGTGTCCACTTGTGGGACAAGAGCCATCAAACAAGTTGTAATGACTATCCTACGCTAGCAACTTAGCCTTGTGAGTTGAAGTAGATGTATACTCACTCCCCACTCGGTGCTCGATACTTGTCCCAAGACTAAAATATGCTCAACTCATCAATTAACTCATCATCGACTCATCATCATCATAACTCAACTCATCATCATCATAAATCAACTAATCATAATCTTATTATTATCTCATCATCAACTTATGACTCAACGCAATAATTCAACCAATAAATGCAAATGATTAACTCGGCTTAGACTCAAATGGTCATTTAGACTCAATCAACTCGTCATGCAATATAATCAAGATATCATATATCATATTGTATGTGACTCAATGCAACACACTCCTCATGCTCATGTAAACTCAAGTTACTGAACTCAATGTGCATCAATCCACTCAATTCAATATGCTCAATTTACCCAACTCAATATGCTCAATTATGCATAAAATTCCATGGAAACATGTTAATTAGGGTTCACCCTATCAAGAATGAAAATACATGTATACATCTCACATTCATGCTCATGAAAACATAGGAATTACCTCATGTAATGCAATGTAAAATAATATCTCATGATAAATACAAAGATATAGTATTAAAATAGATGAAATTTCGCAAAAAATCTCAACTCTCCTCAAATCTTGACTCAAGATAATGGAAAGGGCATGTGAAGAAAGGAATTCACACTTTGGTAAGCCTTACATATCTAAAAATTGAAGGAACAATCAAACCTCAATGGATTCTTGTGGTGAAATCAAGAGTCTTACTCCTTCTCCTTTCTCCTCTTCTTGCTCAAGAAAAATCTAGGTGAAAATGGAAGAAATATGCCACAACCCAAGCCTAGAGCCTAAACGTGACACAGCGAATGGGGAGCCCGAATGGACCCCAAACAAGCCTCTTAGCATATTATTCACACATCCTTGGTTGCGGAAGCAATTAAACAATAACAAAAAATAAAATAAGGATAAAGGGGCTAAGGAGTCTTTCATAGCTTAAAAAATCATATAAGAGTCAAGAGAGTTAAGGCTCAAAGCATCATTACTTAACTTGTCCAACAACACCTCTAAGGTTAGATTCGAGCAGGGGCCAAGACAATTTTGTGGGCTCACCCTTTAGTATCAAAGTGCAACATAAAGAGATAGCAAGAATAAAAGAGTAAAGCTAGTGTCCCCGAACTTGAAGACTCACCAATAGTTTATCTTTAAGAGAATCAACTAGCCACGAGGAGGAGGGTGATCAAATGGGGCTCCAATTCCTACATGGTAACATCATGTAGGCATAGAGTATGCGTTAGTACATTTGAATGTACTAAGTATGTAGGATGCCTATGCAACAAGAGATAAGCAGCATAATTGAAATGCTTAATCAGGTAATGAATGACCATAATAGCAATATGGCATACATGAATGATGCTTGAAGTAAAACATACTTATATAGAAAATATTACACAAGTAGGAAGAGACTATCTTTATAGACCAAGTAAACTAGTACTTGGAATCCAAGGTTTGACCACCCCCTTGGGAAGTGATTGAGAAATTTATCCCTCAATTGGTAGATGGGCATATCACCCCCTATTATAGTGGTCAAGGTATATATCCCTCAACATGGTAGATGAGTATGACCATCCCCTATCAAAGTAATTGAGGAATATACCCCTCAATAGGTAAATGAGCATGACCACCCCCATCAAAGTGATTTAGGAATCTATCCCCCGCCCCCAATTGGTAGATGGGCATACCACCCCCCCATCATAGTGGTTGAGGCATAACACCTCCTCAACTAGGTGTGGCCAACTTACAACACTATTGATACCCTTCATGAAAACAACTCATATATATACATTCCTTCATCATCATAAAGTTACTTAACTCATAAACCATGTAATTGGCCTTTAATAGCTCAAGAAATCATAACCAGACATTTTATCAAACACTTGGTGGATGCATCATGCTAGTTCAAAATCATGCAATTGAAGAGTGAAATCATGTGAGAAAACTTAGTGTAAATTCACCCACCAACACTTGATAATACCATCATGCAAGTACATTAAAACCCCTTATCAAATCTCATGGTAGATCAAAGATTCACTGTTCAAAACATGCTTAAACAGTCAACATTTATGGAACCCCAATATAGTTCATTGTCAAATTCATAATAAGAAGTATCCATAAATAAATCAACTTGAAAACATGTAATTTGCATAAAAGGAAGGTTGGGCACCATGGGCGAAAGGACCCAATGGTTGAAACTCACATACCTCAACTTTGGAGATTTCCTTGTTGAAGAATTGAATGAGAACTTGAAGCTTGAATAAATTTCTTGAGATCCAGAATGAGTTTGGGACACTTGATTTTGAGTTAATGGCTAAGTGTTAGAGAGGGTTTTGGAGAATGTCTTGAATGATATGGGGTTGAAAAATAAGTATAGGTGTTTTTACGCATAGGAAGGCTTAGTCCCAAGACCCCAAAGCCTTGGATTGAAACAGAAAAGCTGGCAGCAAAATACACATCTCCACGATGGCTTCATATCGCGGAGCAAACGCGCACCCTCTTTGAAAAAGAAATTTTTACAAAATTCATTTTCCGCTACGGGTCATCTAAAATTCATGTTATACCCATTTCCCACTCAAATTCTTCCCCTGAACAAGAATATGAAGCCAAATTTTCAATATCACGCACGAATTTTGAGATATATAAAAATAATGAATATGGGCATTTTTAGGCACATTTTCGGGCACTTTTTGGAGTCGTTTCAAAACATGCCTAAGGGTCAGCCTTAGGACTTATATTTTTCCCCAAAAATGGCTGAGGGTTAAAGAGAAATGGGTGAAAAGGACCAAAATAATCCTTATTAAAAGCTGTTAAAAGCCCGTTACGGGCCCCGTTATGACCCCTACACAGTATTACAACTCGTAGGAACCCTAGCATAACCCTTGGCTCAATTTTAGAACTTTAGAAAATTGCTACGAGCCCAAACTACTACCCGTACCCCGACTTACGACTCGTAAGGGAGGTCTTGTAGTGCAACTCTGCACTGGCAGTCTCCAATAAAATGGTCATAACTTTTGACTCCGAACTCTAAATGAGGTGAAACCAAGTGCATTGAAAAGCTAACTCAAAGGGATTTCATTTGGTATATTATGAAACCTCCAGTTCTTTGTGTACTAATATTATGGTCATTTAAAGTTGACCCTTTCATAATCCAACACTCAAAACTCAATTTATAAGAAAGTCTTGTACTCGTCTAAGTATTAGAGGTCTCTTATGACTCTAATACACTTTCCACGTATAGGAATGAGGCTTGAAATATAGGTACATATGGGGTTAGAGTTATGAGGCATCACAGTTATGCTTCAAATAGTATAGCTTATAGATTTTTTAATCTTGAAGATAATATTGTTATTGAATCAAGTGATGCTATTTTTCATGAAAATAAGCTTCCTTTTGATTCTAAAAATAGTGGGGGTCAAAAGGATTGAACAAAATATTTTGTCACTACCTATTTCTTCTACTTCTACTTTAAAAAATAAAGAAACTGATAATTTTGAATTAAGAAGTAAAAGAGCTAGAGTAGAAAAGAATTTGGTCTTGATTTTTATGTTTTTAATGTTGGAGATGGCCCTCTCACTTTAAAACAAGATTTATTTTCACATGATGCAATTTTCTGGAAAGAGGTTGTAAATGATGAAATCGAATCACCAATTTCTAATAAAATCTGGAAGTTACTTGATTTAACACCGGGTTGTAAAATAATTGTTGCAATTGGGTCTTAAGAAAAAAGTTAAAACCAAATAGATCTATTGATAAATATAACGCTATACTAGGTGAAAAAGGATTTAAGCAAAGGGTTTAAGCAATTTGAAAGACCTAGATTTTTTCGACACATTTTCTCCAGTAACTAGAATAATATCCATTAGACCTTTAATTGTTATGGCTGCAATTGTTTATTTGAAGATTCATCAAATGGATATAAAATTGCTTTTTTCAATGGTGACCTAAATGATGAGATTTATCATCTGGAACAACCTGAGTTTTTATTGAAGCGGGCCAAGAAAGTAAAGTATGTAAACTTACTAAATCCGTATATGACTTGAAATAGGCACCCAAGTAATGGCATGAAAAGTTTGATTCCTGCATGATTGAAAATGAATTTAAAATAAATGAGTGTGATAAGTGCATATATCATAAGTCTTGGCATAATTCACATGTAATTATTTGCCTATATGCTGATGATTTATTGATCTTTGGCTCTAATATGAATGTTATTGATGAAGCAAAAAATATTCTTAAAAGCCATTTTGATATGAAAGATATTGGTGAGGCAAATTTTATTCTTGGAATAAAAATAACTAGAACATGTGATGGAATTTTCCTTGACCAGTAACATTATGTTGAGAAAATTTTGAAAAAATATAACTTTTTTTTATTGCAAGAATTTCTTAACTCCTTTTGATTCAAGTGTTCACTTGTTCCCTGTTCAAAGTGAAAATGATATGATAAATCAAAAGGATATGCTAGCTTAATTGGAAGTTTGAGATATGTCACTGATTGCACTAGGTTACAAGCACTTTTTACCTGTAGTCCTCGATCGAAAGTTAGCTCGGCTCAAGTCGACAGGCGAGAAACAAGGTTGGGTGAGGGTACAAGGCATCATGTGGGATCTACGATCAATTGTGCCCGTTGTTGGCTTTGCAGATGCTTTCAAATACTTTAGCAGTATATTCCATTCATTGTGCATATCCCTTTTGATATTTAATAAAATAAGAAAAAAGAGAGAATGCCACGTGTGACAGCGAGTTTAAACTACATACCTAAGAATACTACGAAAAATAGAAAGAACAAAAAAGCGAAAAGAAAAATAGAACATTTGCATATATGGTAGGAGTACTTAGAAGGTTTACTAGGAAGCCAGGTAATGAACATTGACATACTATAACGAGAGTTATGAGATATTTAATTAGGACAAAAACTTGTGATTTGTTCTATAAAAAGATATCTTGTTGTACTTGAAGGCTTTTCTGATGCAAACTGGAACACTTTATCAGGTGATTCCTATTCTATCACTAGTTATATTTTTACTTTGGGTGGTGATACTATTAGTTGGAAATCCAAAAAGCAAATTATAATTGATAACTCTACTATGGAGGCTGAACTAATTGCTTTAGCTTCAGCTAGTGAGGAAGCAAATTGGTTAAGAGATTTGTTATTTCAAATTTCTTATTTTGAAAAATCAATTCCTCCTATTTTAATTCATTGTGATAGCACTGCGACTGGTAGAGTTTAAAACTATTATTACAACGGCAAATGCAAACCTATAAGGAGGAAACACAGTAATGTAAAATCATATTTGACAAGTGGTACCATTAATGTTAATTATGTCAAAGCCTGTGATAATCTTGCAGATCCTCTTACTAAGGCCTTAACAAGAGAAAAGATTTGGAGCATATCAAGGGCAATGGGGTAAAGCCTATACATTCCTTGAGTCATATATGAGGAAACCCAACCTAGGGACTAGAGATCTTATAATCAGGTTCAATGGGAAAAACGAATCATATGATGACTTGTTGTGAAAAATGTACTTTTTTTTATTCCACCCCCCCTCGCCCCTATGATGTGAGTGCATTATTTCCTGTAGTGTGTGTAGAGAGTGAGTTTTAAAAAACTATTGATGAAAATTTCTAGCCCGTATAGG
Source organism: Solanum ossicruentum (assembly GCA_025774065.1). Classification (NCBI taxonomy): domain Eukaryota; kingdom Viridiplantae; phylum Streptophyta; class Magnoliopsida; order Solanales; family Solanaceae; genus Solanum; species Solanum ossicruentum. Next base: position 5,582,773 of record JAOTQR010000097.1, on the reverse strand, counting down.
TGGGGTGTTAATTTTATAGGAGTACTCTCAACAGATTTCACCTATGTGAGTGTGGAAGTAGGCCACTTCCTATGAGAATTGGGCGTATTCTCAAAGATACTCATGAAACCCAGATAGCACAAGACCGTAATATGCTGGCTAGTAAAGCTCATGTCAACACCTTGATTATTATGTGTGAGCAGTAATATTTTATTTCCCTTGAGCAGCCATAGTTCAAGTTTGAGATCACTATGACTCTGGAGTAAAAGTTACTGTTTTACTAGATGGAGGTTCAATATAGAGCACACCTTCATTATGAACGATAGCTTTCCTTCAGCTGATAGATTCTATAATATTAAAATGAACGGGGGATTGTTAGTTGTATTGTTATATAAAATGTATTGAATCATATGTGTTTAATACCTTTAGTGGGCATTAATTAACATTCTTTGTGGCCGTTAGCCATTTGCTGTAACTTTCCAATTGTGAGTTACTAGCATTAGAGTGATTTATTATTACTTGTATTCATGGCACTCCTTTAGGTTAATGCTTTTTTTTCAGTTTGCACTTTGGATTACTTCAAAAATTGAAGTAAAAGAGAACGTGCAAACGTTTATGGCATTGGTTGTCCCCTCCTTTTTATTTCATTCTATATTTTTCATTACACCTTGTAACCTATATAATCTCTAGATCATTTATCTATCCTAATAATTTCTTATTCATTGATTTTTACAACTATAAATAGTGGTGGTCTTCATTTGATTTGGAAATACAAGATATGAGTAAAATATAGAGTGCATAAAATGTGTTAGAAAGAGAGTTGTTTTTAGTTGAAGGGAGATATTCTTTTTGTGGAGCTTAAGACTCAACTCTTGTCTAGAGTTTGTTGAGTTATACTTGTATGAGAAGGTTGTTGTATTCTGGAGGGGACAAATCAAGGAGAGTACTGTTGAATCGGTGAAAATTTTTGTTACAATGGACTTGAATCTTTTCTAAAAAGAGCGAGACATTCGCACCTCAGCCTGGAGAACTTTTGTTTTCTTCATTTCAATTTTCAATTGTTAATTATAATTTTTTTTTTTTGTAGTTTTTCCAACATCTATATCGCTTTACATACATTTTCTTCGTAACACGTGCAGCTTTTTAGCTCTTACCACTTTTGACTTAATTTATTAACTGATTAAAAGTTACCTTTATATAGTTCAGATGTCAGGGATTTGAGGCCAGAAATTCAGCCTCTTACAAAAGGGGCAAGGTAAACGCTTCTTATTGCAAATCCAATATTAATGTGATCCTTTATATGATTTGACACAGTGAAATCTTAGTTCATTAAATTGCCTTCAAAACTGATAATCCAGTCCAACCAACATCTGGTTGCCTTCATTCCAGAAAGCCTTGAATCATGATATTCTGCTTTCACCCATCAACTATTCCATTTTTAAAATCATTTTTATATATTAAGGTAGCGGATAGAGACTCGGGTAATGACAGAGGAAAGTGACTCGAATAACTTTTTGGTTTTGATGGGGTTGTACCATGGATAAGCCCTTAGCATTTTTTTGTTTCTCTTGGTGATACATATTGACGTAAACATTCAGTGGGAGGTATCATGGTGTATATTAATTGCAAATGATATAATTTTGATTGATGAGCCTCGTGATGAAATTAAAATAACCTGGAGATTTAGAGACAAATCAACCTTTGAGTCGAAAGAGTTCAAATTGAGTTGAACAAAGACACAATATTTGAAGTGCAAGTTCAGTGACATAATACGCAAGGCGGATAAGGAAATTATGTCTTGATGCAGAAGAATTCAAAAGAGAGAAAGTTTCAAATATCTTTGGTCTATTTTTGAGGAAATTATGTCAGTTACCGCATTGATGCAAGGTAGATGAAATGGAGGATCTCATCTAGAGTCTTATGTGATTAAGAAAGTTCTATTAAAATTTAAAGGTAATTTCTATAGAGTGGTAAATCAATTATGTTATATAAGACATAGTATTGAACAGTGAAGAAACATCACATTCAAAAGTTGAAAGTTGCAGAAATGAGAATGTTGTGATGGATCTATGAGCTCAATTACTAGGAGAAATAAAATTTAAATAAGGATATCTGAGATAAAAGTTACTTTGGTGGTGAAAAGATGTGAAAACAAGACTGAGATAGTTCGGACATATAAAAAAGAAATATTTGGATGCACCCCAAATGGAGGTGTGAAAGGCTAACTATATATGGTTTCAGGAGCGGTAGACCAAAGAAGTATCAGGGAGATGTGATAGACAAGACATGAAGCAACTCCAACTTATCGAGGACATGACCTTGAATAGGAGCTTGTGGAGAACGCGAATTAGGATACAAGGTTACTAGGTACTAGTGTGTTGCCTTGTTATGTGTCCATATCCGTAGTTGTAGTATTACTTTTGTAGTATTTGATCCTTTGCTTTGTACTTTTGACTGTAATACTATTTTATTATAGTTATCTTATTTTCGTTTACATCTATTACTTCTTTTTATGAATTGCTTTGAACTATTTTTTCAATGAGTTGAAGATCTACCAAAAACAATATCTTTACCTCTAATATAAAGGTAAGATGTGCATATATTCACTCTTTTCAGATCTCACTTTTGTGGAACTGTACTAAGTATAATGTTGTTGGAAAGAAGATAGATAGGATGGTAGTCATCCATCATCAAAATATATAAATTACTAAGGATCTGTTTAGAAAGTCACCCTGGTAATTGAATTTACTGTATTGCAGTGTCTGACCTGTTTGGTAAGGCAGGTAATTAGCACGTAATTGGATGTAATTACACTTTTCAATTCACGAGGAGAAACTGTGAATTGCAGATAATTACATGGTGTAATTACAAGCTGATTATTCTTTTAGTTTTTTCCTTTTATTTCTATTTTTTATTTTTAATTTTATTTTTATAATTTTAATTTTTTATTATTATTTTTAAAATTTTCAAAAATATTTTGATTTCATAATATTTATTTTTCGTTTCATTCTCACTCTCAACCTTTACTTTATATGATTCCATGCAAATTTTGATATTCTCTTTTATATTTATTTATTCTATGTTTATTTTTATTTTCATTAATATGATTTTAGTATTCTAATTTTTAAATTAAAGTTGAATTTATTGTTGAATGAATTTGTAAATTTATATTTTTCATCAAATCATATTTATTTACATTATGTTGGAATTTGACGTAAAAGTATTATGTTAAATTTTTTGTCTCGAATTTAAGCTTGTGTTATATTTTTAATTTTATTTGTGTTAGTAGGATACGACTTAATATTTTACATTACAAGACATTTATTTTTAGTTAGATTTGATAGATTATCTTTTTGTGAAATATTTTAATAATTTTTCTATGATATTAATATTTATAATTTTTGTCAAACATTGCATCTCATACGTTCATATAGAACTTGTATTTTTAGATTTTATGATTAGTGTAATTAAAATATGCAAATTTGAAAAATATAAATTGATTTTTTTATAATATTAGTTAAAAACATATATTTACTAATTAAAATATTTTCAAAAGACAATATGTATCTTAAATATTTAATTTAATATTATTTAAATATCTTTATCTAAAATAAAATTTTAATATAACCGTATAATTATATTTATACAACTAAATTACACACTTATAATTACAATGCAATTATACTATAATAAACAAATATAACATAATAACTGCTAGATTATATAATTACTAGAGTGGTAATTTCTATCCTAATAATTACAGAGGTAACTTTTCAAGGATACCTAACAAACCACGAAAAGAAATCATGATAAATGTTCCTTTATGATTTACAAGTGCAACTCAGAATAGCAATATCTTTTTTTATCAGGAAAAGAAATCAGAACAGCAATATCTTTTTAATACCCTTTCTGCCTACAAAGAATAAATTACAATATTTCCCACCTTAATTCCATTAAAGAATTTCACATTCCTATCTACCCCCCTCCTTTTGACCCTTAAATATCCCCCAAAACAAACCAGAAATGAAGACTATAGGGATTTTAAATAGAATTGAGTATTTATTTTTGTGCACCGTGGATGTTGGATTCGATCCGAGTCTTGATAGGTTTGAGTTTTAAGCCCATGTTTTCCGGAGAGAGGAGCTCAGGAGCAATGCAAGATGGACTGAGAGGACTTCTAGGGCTGCTACTGAACTGATTTGGTCTATATAGCCCATACCCCATGAGGAAAAACTCCATTGGTATTAACATAGCATGTGGCTGCTCTTCTGTCACCAATGATCCACACGCCTGTACCTGCAATCATACTCATTCCTTATTCACTGCATTTACAACAAGCAACAACAGCAAATCATCTGCTTAAGCCACTACCAACTGAATGGGGTTAAACTAGTTATCCCTCTAGATTTGAAAGCACCTAGGGTGTCTTAGTAGCCACAAATATTTTTCAAGTTCAACTTGTTTAGTTCGTGTCAATTTAAAAATTATACATACATAGCATTTGCCAATAAAATAAATGCATATGCATATACACAAAATTAATAAATGCTATTCATTTGATGCAAAAATTTAATATATTATGAACGGGCAAAGATGAGATAATAAATTTAATTTATAGAAATATGTTAATAATTTATGAATACATAAAAGAATAATTTGGAGTTGAGTAGTTAGAAATTAAATAATTAATTGATATTAAAATTTAATTAATTTTAAAAAAGACTCCAAAATATAAAAGGAGTAGTTTAATGTTTCAATATAATTTTAATTACTCTTTCTTTTTAAATTTGTTATATTACATACTTTTATTAACCAAAATAGTTGATAATCAAAATTTCAATTAATTTCAAAATCTTAAATATTACAAAAATAATACTAGACAATTATTTATATAAAATAGTCCTAAGTCAAGAATGAATTTTAATGTAAAGAAATTCTAATTTAAAAGTGAATTTTGAAACTAAATAAATAAAAGATAAAATAATAAATTAAAAAAATAGTGAAAAGATGATGTTGTCTTAAGTAGAGTATTTTAATGAAAAGCAAAAAGTTCAAACAACATTTCTAAGGGCATTCATGCTTTTTAATATAGTGTATAGATTAAATATTTTGAAAAATATTTTCTCAAATCAATTTATTTTTCTCAAATTTAAGGAAAAAATTTCTTTCCAAAAACTAAGGTAAATATTTTTCAAAACTCTCCTCCAACATCAAATTAAAATATTCTTTTCTCATCCCACTCCAACCACCATCCTCCTTTCCCGCAAAAAATTAAATGTTTAATTTTTTTTAAAAAAATGAAAGTTCATTTTTGAAAACTATCACTATGCCAACCCACCTATCCCCCCCCCCCAATACACACACACAAACAAAAAGAAAAATTAAATAATTTATTTTTTTGAAAAATATTTCAAAATTTAAAAAAAGTTATATTTTCCCACCCCCTACTTGGACCCCTCCCCCA
>JAOTQR010000097.1:5559368-5577230 GCA_025774065.1 Solanum ossicruentum | reverse complement strand
AATTAGGTCCCAAACTTTCCTATTTTAATCCCATTGAGGACTTCCGACTCCAATTAATTGTTATCCTTAATTTAACGAGAGTATGGGGTCTAACAGTTAGGGCTACCCTTGGCATAAAGTATCACACATATATATCAGTACGTATTATATTTTGTTTATGTACTAAATGCTATATAATTTGCTTTATTTGTATCGTTTGACTTATGTGTTTAAATGCATTTTTGCTTCAAACATGCTTGGTCCATTATTTCATTCCCAAAGTCCTAGAATGTGTTAGCTATATATTCTTTGAGTCCATTATCAAAAATGCTTAAAAATCAATTCTTACGTTCAATTGAGTTAACACTCGTATTCATTTTGACTTCGTTATTCATGGAAAAAATAGTTTATCATGCCAAAATAGTCGGAGTCAATAAATACGCCACCAGTTTCAAATCAAATTTTTAGAACACAATTATTCTCAGTTGAACTTTTCAGAAAGTTAATTTGCAAACACTTTATTCAAATCACAATTTACTAATTTTAGTCCATTAAATGATCAAATATTGTCTATTTGGTTATTCTTTTAGAACTTTCCATTTCCTAGGATTTTGGACTAGTCTGTTTATGCAAAACAAATATTATTTATTTTTTTGAATTAATTATTATGATTAATGGACTAACTCTTTCATTTTTTGATTTTTTCTTTTCTTTACAGAAAAGAGACTGGTTCGTGTTGGTTATCAAACTTGCTCACTTCACCAAGGAAAAGCATTTTTGAGTATCCGTGGATAGAACATTCTTATTTCACACGGTCTAAGGCCAAGAAAGTTGCTACAAACTCATCATTACTTACTTGGATTAGTAAAAAAATTTGTTCAAAAATTGACTCTAGTTTGATCAATATAGTCATATCATCTGAATTCCTTGCTTCATCTGTTGCGGTTAATTCTAGCACGAGAACAGAATCACATTTGGAAGTCATTGTTTGTCTAGAGCAACGAGTTGCAAAATTAAGTCTCATGGTGACACAATACCAAGCTACTTCTCAGAACCTACCTACAGATGCTCGCCAAAGATATCCTATGATACCTTCACTTTCGACCTCAAATTAAATGAGTTTGATCAAGGAAATCCTTTTTCCACTTCTCAGCAAATTCAAAGTGCTTCATTCACTCGTCTAACTTAGGGTGCTCCCCTCATGTACACCTTTGCTCCTTCACAGGCTCCAACTATGACACATAATACTATACTAGTGTACACTTATGCCACTGCTCTACGTATTGCCCAGGTTCTAGGATTTTGCCACAAAGATATTGATCATTATGTTGAAGCTGAAAAGTAGGAAAGAGTATTTGGTGATGAAATAATGAACAAGAAGCTCAAGAGTTTGGAAGATGCTATAAGGAGTTTGCGTGGGCTTGGTAGTAACTAAAGTGTAAAGTATGAAGAGTTATGTGCTTTACCTAAGGTAGAGTTTCCACCGGGTTACAAGATTCTCAAATTTGAAAAGTTTGATGGATCTAGAAATCCTTTCTTCCTTTTTAAAAGTCTATTGTGAGAAATTGATAAGCGTCAGAAAGAATGAACGGATTTAGGATCAAATTGTTCAATCAAAGATTAACTGGAAAAGCTTTAGAATGGTGCTTTAATCAAGATACTACAAAATGGCATACTTAGGATGGCTTGGCAAATTCTTTTGTCGATCACTATAAGTTTCATATTGAGATCTCTCCTGATAGAATCTTGATAATGAAGTTGAAGAAGAAATCAACTGAATTATTTCGAGTATATGCCATACATTGGAGAGAAGAGGCATCTAGGGTACATCCACCAATGGAAGAAATAGAGAGGATCACCTGCTTCATTCAACCTCATGACTCAAATTACTATGAACAAATGGTTACAATGGGTGGAAAGACATTTGCTGAAGTTTTCAAAGCTGGAGAAATGATTGAGGAAGGTCTTAAGATGGGGAGAATTACGAGTTTGACATCATCCCAATCTAATAACAGAGTTTTTCAAACTAGTTCATTTGGAAATGGAAAGAAAAAAGAGAAAGAAGTTATGGCAGTAATGACTAGAAGATCTATCTCATATAATCGTCACCCACCTCCAGGCTATCCCACTTCACAATATCCTATCTACAACATGCAAGCAATACACCATGCTCCACAATCGATGCAAAATAGTGCACCTCGTCCCAATTTTGATAGAAAATCTCCTCGAGTCTTCACTCTATTGGCAGAATCATTAACTGTTCTTTTCAAGAGGTTGAACTATGCCACCCAATAAAAGCTAAGGTTGAGAATACTTCAGCTAATTGGTATAACCCAAATAAGCATTGTGCTTATCACTCAGGGGTCGCTGGACATGATACTGAAAGTGTATAACCCTTAAACACATTATTCAAGATTTGATTGGCAACAAGACAGTTATACTTGTAGAAGCTTCGAATGTGAAAACCAATCCACTTCCTGAGCACAAGGAGTAGTTAGTGGCGAAATCAATTACAAGAAGAGATAATATTTTCTAGAGGCCACGTTTTTGGCATCTTCCAGTCCTGCATTTGAAGTTTCCTTTCCCTATAATCACATTTTATTGCTTTCTATCCTTTGTAATAGCGCGTTATGGTTTCATTTCCTTTGTAATGTTTTTTCTTTGTTGTGAACTACATACGACCTGATTTCCCTAGGGGAATACGTAGGCGGCCTTTATCGGCTTCGGTCACGTTTTCTAAAAAATCTCAATTTCCTTTAATTTTATAACTACGTTTGACCTGATTCCTGCCTTAACGGGTTACGTAGGTGCCACACCGACTTGATCACATTCCCCGTAAAGATTTATATATCCCTTTACAATGGAAACTGGGGTAGAATTTTTAGAGGATCTCCAAATTCCTTAGAAGAAGACTTTCTCCAGCTAGGCAGAGTTAGAGTCACATCAAAGTTATAGTTAGGGCAGAGTTTTTGATATTTTCTCAAAAAATCAATAAAAAATTACAAAAGAGTTAAGACTTCTTTTTTGTTCTAAGCTGGGGCAGAATTTTTGAGGAGGGCCCTCAAAAATCCTATCAAACTTACATTTCAAGACTAATTCAGCATGAAAATTTGATGGCAGACAAGCATTAAGATGACAAGGTAAACTAATACAAATTGGTCTCTCAAAATTAAAAATTTTTCTTTGGATGCAAGAACTATAAAGTCACAATGCATCATTAGACCCATAGTAGCCTTATCATGATTCAGATGACTTCTACTTTTACTCATTTCATTATCAATACTCTATTGATTTCCAAAATTTCTTCGTGTTAATCTATTGTGCTGTATAACATATTTTCTTAATGTTACAGGTGAGATAGCCCAGCACAATGGCCAAGGTTACAAGATTTCATCCATATCAATACAAGTGGAACAACTAGAGCTTTCAACTTATTCTCTATTATATCGTTTATCTTGATAAGTTGATTTTATTATTACTTAAATTGAACTTTCCAAGAACCGTCGCTAGAATTGAAGGCAATTTTCAAAAGATCATCTCAAATTTTGAAGAATTAACCAAGATTGTCACGACCTGGACCTAGGGTCTAGATGTGACACGGTGAGTAGGAACCCAAGGGTTTCTAAACAAGCCTCAAGATACCAAAACTCACATCATCGGTTTGCAAGCGTGTACAAAAGTAAACACATAAAGGATGGAAAAGTGGGACTCATGTTATGGGGGCATTTGAGAAAATGGATTAGCATGAATTCACATAACACATAATGATTAAGGGGCGGGTAAGAATGACTCACACTATGGGGGAAATTCGGGAAATAGCATCCTTCCATCACAGCATATAACCAAACCATAAATCACATGATCAACTTACATAATGATAGTCCAAGGTAGCCAATCAATAACATAGACTTTAATAGTAGCACGTAGCATATAACGTAAGGAATTTTACAAGGTGTCCAACAATGCCTCTACATAGATAGGCCAAGGGCGAAGACATTCCCTGGGCTTACCCTCAAGTACATAAAGAAACGAAATTGTCATAAGTAGAAATATGGTGGATCATCCTTGGAAGATAGGGCTCACCACTGCAAGTAAACTTGGAATCAGGCTAAGCATTGAGTGGTGGATGATCAAGGTCCTTAGTCCCTACATGGTGAAATCATATAGGCAAGAGTATGCGTTAGTACATTTGAATATGCCAATTATGCGGGATACAATGTATGAAACTTACCAAAACCTGAATACATTGTTAGATGGCAAGGACACATATTATCGAAAGAAATATATATAACAAGGAACATAATATCACAAGATGTCATGAAACCAATGATGCATGAAGTGCAAACAATGCTCTTATTTACAGTGGGGATGTGAGCTCAATCGACATGAGTAAGACCAAGCAAGTTATTACTTGGAATCCCAATGAAATCCCCTCATTAGTAAAAGGTGGTCTACTTGCCAAAGGTAAACCATACTTCAATGAGCACCCCCATTTCATATGAAGCAACCTTCCTTACGGGTAACCCAATTTCAAATAAGATTTTTAGATATAGAACACCATATCATATCACATAGTTTCTACTCCTTACGGAAAACCCCATTTCGGAGATAACTTTCCTTACGGAAACCCATATTTCGGAGAGGAACCTATGCTAGGCATATAGTTCGAGGAAAGAGATAGAACCCTCATTCCATCGATGATAAGTCATCATCCCACAAGAATACTTATAGTATACATTGCTATACACGCTTTCAAAAGAGTTGAGCAAGTCTTACCAAATCGTTTCAATGCACAAATAGGGCTTAAAAGCCAAAAACCTTTCACAATAATCCATACTTAGGCTCAAATGCCAAAGCATAGCTTATAGTCATAATACTTATGCATAGGAATAGCTCATTCACATAATTAGAATGGTGCATGCACCCAAAATGCTCCAAGAGCCACAATCATAGAATGTATGTGATCACATTCTTGTCATAACTAATATTTTATCAAAATCATATCATAGAACATAATTGGGCTTAATCCACTACATAATTTCCATAAATCCTCATGAGCATGAATGCATATGCTATGAATAATGTGAAAATGGCATGGGTAATTGAGATTCAATCTAAAATCAATAGCATAACATGAAGTTGAAGTAAATTCATAATTAAATCCACATTTAAAATCATGTATAAATCACCCATGCTCAAACAAGCTTTTAAAAGGGACATGCATGATCATAGATTCATAAAAATGATGAAATTCAATATTTCAAAGCTTACATCATCTTAAAATCAATAGATAAAAATAACCCATTCATTATTAGAATTTAAGGAATCATAATATTTTAATACCCCAAATTAAAGTAAGCAAAATTCATGTAGATTTCATTGAAAATAATTTGGGTCTCCTTGATTGGAAGTAATCAAGGATCAAAACACAAATATCTTCACCAAAATAGAGAAAACCCAAAGAATTTGAAGAAGAGTTGAGTTCCTTTGCTCCCAAATTGAATATTCACAAGAGTTCCTTTGAGAGTTGTTTTGAGAGAGTTCAAAATATAGGGAATGAGTTTTGAATGTTTGGAATAGGTTTTAAATCTTTAGATGACCATGGAATAGCATAGGAATCCCCAAAATACCAATAGAAATAACCAGATTTATGAAAATCCCATTAATGAATCGGAGGAAAAAATTTCCCTGAACCACTACACTTGAGGCCAAACGGCCTATGTGGCACTCCATGGTTCGTGTGGAGTGCCCGTGAACCCATACTTAGGCAAAATTTTCATGGAAAGTTACGAAATAATGATTCCATACTTAGAATATTTTCACTCTATTTTCACTCCAGAAGCTTCACGAAGGGCCTCATGGCCCGTCTCATGCCACATGACTTTTGTGACAGAGGCGTTGCGCCTCACTTAGCCCCAAATGGTGGGATGTCAAGCTCAAGCCATTTCACAGTTCCTCCACACGATCCGTGAGGTATCACACGACTCGTGTGGGTTGCTAGTGAGGTATGTCGTAGTTTTAACACCACACCAAGTGACAATACTCAAAAAAATGCATTTTTCAGTGGGGCCCCATGGAATACTATATTTCATATAGTATCCCATGGGGCCCCATTGAAAAATGAAATATAGTATCCCATGGGGCCCCATTGAAAAACCCTCTTTGAGGGAGCAATTCTTCCCCATGCTTTTGATAAATCTCACTAATATGAGAAGACTGATTGGTCAAGCCAAAAAGATTTGCCGCGAAAAAGAGAGACGAACATTTTTTATGGTGGGAAGATCGGCTTTTAGATCCTCGCTCTCCCTAACTAGGATTTGATTAGCTTTGTCATAATCAGCTACACAAGCTTCTATAATCTTTTATAAATCCACTTCTACCGAATGTCTGAATCTACCGCAAACTTTGTTAGCACGCCCTTCCAAGAGCTCGCCCCGACCTTTTTGTGCGGATCAAATAGGAATTCTCTCCGAATGAATGAAGCGGATAGAGATGGTGGTCTTCCTCTGTAGGTCAAAAACCTTCTCTCTCTTGGCCAAACCCAAGTGGAATGAATTACGCAGCTTGAAAGTCTCATTAAAGGCTATCAAGTCGAATGAATTAGGCTTGCTTTCATTGCCTTAAAAAAATGCATTTTTCAATGGGGCCCCATTGGATACTATATGAAATATAGTATCCCATGGGGCCCCATTGAAAGGAGGCCACACAAGTTGTGTGGTCCTCCCTTGGGACGAAACTTGGTCCAAATTTTGTCTGAAATAAAATTTCAAGTCCCAATGATTTCATACGATATCCGGATCATTACATAATCTCCTCCTTGGGATTATTCGTCCTCGAATGTGCAAGAACTAGGGTTGAAAGGATTGAATTAAAACATGAAACTTCCAAAAACAAGATAGCATACATAGTTCACCATTTAAAAATTACAAAGCCATTAAAACTTCTGCCAAACAAAATAAAATCATTCAAAACATCATAAAAACCATTTTATTGCACATGTAAACTTGTCATGCCATGAGACTTAAGAATGAAAGGATTGGGACCAATTAGAAAAGGAAGAACCTAATACCTTAGGCTTGAGTAAATTGAAAGAGATGGGGATATCGCTTCATCATGTCCAACTCTGCCTCCTATGTAATACTCTCCATATGTTGGTTCCTCCAAAGAACCTTCACCGAAGCCATATCCTTATTATGAAGTCATTTTACTTGTCTATCTTAAATTTCTACTGGGACCTCCTCATAAGACAAGTTTTCTTCGACCTCAATGCCTAGGATCACCAATCATCTTTCTCAACATAGACTTATGGAAGATCGAGTGGATAGAACTCAAATCCGGGGTTAACTCCACCCTATACACCACATTCCCAATCCGCTGAATAACTTCATAAAGGCCCACATACTGGGGACTTAGCTTGCCCTTCTTGCCAAAACACATCACTCCCTTCATAGGTGAGACTTTCACAAACACCCAATCTCCAACTTGGAATTCAAGATCCCTATTTATAGTATTAGAATAGGACTTTTGGTGACTTTGATCCATCTTCAACCTCTCTCTAATCAACTTCACTTTCTCCATAGCCTCTATCACCAAGTCTGGGCCAATAAAATCCACCTCCCCCAACTCAAACCACCCCACCGAAGACCTATACCTCGTACCAATACATGGCCTCAAAAGGGGCCATACCAATGCTAGCATGGAAGCTATTATTATAAGCAAACTCGATAAGTGGAAGATGGTCATCCCAATTACCCTTGAACTCCAACACACAAGTCGTCAATATATAATCCAAAGTTTGAATCATCCTCTCGGCTTACCCATCTTTTTGGAGATGAAAGACGGTGCTTAACTTGAACTTAGTACTAAGTTCCCTTTGAAGCGAATTCCAAAAGTGCAAAGTAAATTGGGTATCCTAATCTGAATGATAGATCTAGGCACACCATGCAACCTAACCAACTTTCGGATGTACAACCTTGCATAATCGTCGGTACCAAAAATAGCCTTAACTGGTAAGAAATGAGCCGATTTAGTCATCTGGTCGATGATAACCCAAATGGATTCAACTTCCATGTCCGAGGCAACAGAACCACAAAGTCCATATTTATGTCTTCCCACTTCCAAGTAGGAATCTTAATGTCTTGAGCCAACCCACTGGGCCTTTTATGCTCCACCTTCACTTGCTGACAATTTGGGCACTCAGGCACAAACTTGGCTATGTCCCTCTTCATATCATGCCACCAATACACCTCCTTCAAATCCCGATACATCTTAGTAAACCCCGGGTGAATAGAATAATGAGAATTATGGGCTTCACTCATGATCACCTCCTTAAGGTCATCCACATCGGAACACATAACAGGTCTTGATACCGAAGTACACCATCTCTTCCTTAGGAGAAAAGTTCAATATTCTTTTTAATAACCAATTTCTTCAATTTAACCAAGGATGGATCTAAATCTTGCTTAGCTTTCACATTAAACAATCACCAAGAATTCTGCCCCATTTTGAACATGTATACCAACATTATTAGAGTTGGCCACTCTAACACCTAATCTAGCCAAATGGTGAATGACCCTTGTTAACTCCTTCTTCCACTCCTCAACATGAATGACACTTCCCATAGAGAGCCTACTAAGAGCACCGACTACCACATTTGCCTTGTCGAGGTGATATAGAACACTCATGTCTTAATGCTTTAGGAGTTCCAACCATCTCCTTAGTCTCAAGTTAAGGTCCCTTTGAGTGAATACATACTGTAAGCTCTTGTGATTGGTGAAAACATCAACATGCACCCCATACAAATAATGTCTCCAAATTTTCAAACCAAAGACCACCACCGCTAACTCAAGGTCATGGATCAGGTAATTATGCTAATGCACCTTCAATTGCCTCGATGCATAAGCTATCACCTTACCATGTTGCATAAGTACACAACCCAATCCAATTCTAGAAACATCACAATATACCACCAACCCATCTAAACCATTTGGCAGAGTCAAATTCGGAGCCGATGTAAGTCAATCTTCAAAGTTTAGAATCTCCTCTCACACTCGTCCGACCACACAAACTTAGCCTTCTTTTGAGTCAACTTAGTCAATGGAGATGCAATGGATGAGAACGCCTCAATGAATCTTCTATAATAACCTGCTAACCCAAGAAAGCTTTGAATGTCTAAAGGAGTCAATGGTCTAGGCCAATTCTTTACCACCTCGGTCTTCTTCGGGTCCATCTTTATACCATACCGGACACCGCATGACCCCAGAAAAGCAACTTCACTCAACCAAAACTAACATATTGCTAAATTTGGCTTACAACTCCTTCTCTCTCAAGGTTTCCAAAACCAACCTCAAATGATCCATATGCTCCTTCTCAATCCAGGAATAAATGAGAATATCATCAATTTTGACGACCAAAAAACTATCAAGGAATGGATTGAACACATGATTCATAAGGTTCATAAACACGATCTGAGCATTTGTTAGGCCAAACGACATCACCACAAACTGAAAGTTCTTATACCTTGTCTGAAAGACAGTCTTAGGAATATCACACTCTCTAACATTTAATTGATGATACCCGGAGCAAAGGTCAATCTTTGAAAAGTGAGTAGCCCCTTAAAGTTGGTCAAACAAGTCATCGATTCTAGGCAACAGATATTTATTTTTAATAGCCATCTTATTCAATTGCCTATAATTGATACATATTCGAAGAGATCCATCTTTCTTCCTTACAAAAAACACTGGAGCACCCCATAGAGATATACTTGGCCTAATAAAAGCCTTTTCTAACAAATCTTTCGACTGGTCCTTCAACTCAACCGTTGCCATACAATAGGGAGGAATAGAGATAGATTGAGTATCCAAAAGAAGATCTATGCCAAAGTCTACTTCCCTTTCAGGAGAAATACTGCAAGTCTTTGGGGAACATGTCCGGAAGCTCATTCACCACCGGAACCGACTCAAGAGTAGATAATTCGGACTCCATATCCTTAACCCTCACAATGTGATATATACATCCCTTGGAGATCATCTTCCGAGCTTTGAGGTAGGAAATAAATCGACCTTTAATAGCGGAGTCACTACCCTTCCATTCAAGAACGGGTTCACCGAGAGGTTGGAACTTGATCTTTCGGGTTCTACAATCTATAGTGGCAAACGGGTTCACCGGGAGGTTGGAATTTGACCTTTCGGATTCTATAATCTATAGTGGCATATGATGCATGCAACCAATATACATTTCAAGTTTCACAAGATCACATGGAAATACCTTATGCAATATAGGAACAGGACAACCACGATAAATCCTACGTGCAACAACAGATTCACCTATGGGGGTATAAGCAAACTAAGGATCCCTCAAAATTTGCGAACTCAAACCAAACTTAACAACTAATAAAGGAATCACAAAATACAAGTTTTCACCTGGATCAAGCAAAGCATAAACATCAAAATCAAAGACTTTTATTGTATCAGTTACAACATCTGGAGCCTCCTCAACTTCCTGACGTGCATGAAGAGCATAGAACCTGTTGTTCCTCGAGGAAACACCTTGTGGAGCTGTTTGTTGGCCTTTTCCACCTCAAACCACCTATCCTTGACCCTTCCGAGGATCCTTGGGGCAAACAGTGACCTTTTGACCCTTATCAATGCACCCAAAGCAAGCACCTATATTCCTCCAACATTTGCCTGTGTAGGGCTTCCCACACTTATCACACAGAGGGTATCCCTGACCACTACTTATCGGTTCCTAGGAGGAGGCACCTTAGCATTAGAAACCCGAGTACCTGAACCTTGGCCCTTTTGAAGCGACCAAAACCACCACCTCGAAAGTTGGAGAACCCACCATCAAAATGGACCCTCTTAAGATCATGCATTATCCTCCCCTTGAGTTTCTCCCCTTCAATTTGTTCAGCATAAACCATAAGTATAGAGATGTACATATCTCGATTAAGCATGGTCGTATGGAATTCTTGTACAAGCAATTCAGAGAGACCGGAAATGAACTTGTGCATTCTTACACGAGGATCAGCCACAAGTGTCGGAGCATACTTGGAGAGCTGAATGAACTTGAGGGCACAATCCCTCATACTCGTGTTACCTTACCTAAGGTTGATAAACTCCTTCATGTTGGCTTCCCTAAGCTCAAGTGGGAAGAAACGATCAAGTAAGGCAAGATTGAATTCTTCCCAATTAACAACACCGTAATCCCTCTCCATAGACTACTGAGTATACACCTATGCTACATCCTTCAACTGATAGGCAGCCAGTTCAACCCTCTCCTCAGAAGTGACACCCATGATATTCAATACTTTGGACAGCTCATTAATGAACTCCTAAGCATCCTTGTCAGCCTTAGACCCAAAGAATTTCGGAGGATTCATTCGGGTGAAATCCCTCACTCTAGAAGCCAAAGTGGGATCCCGAGGAAGATTGGCCTGCCTAGTTTGAGTAGTCACCACTTGGGAAAGCATGGCAAAGGCCATACAAAATTAACCAATAGAGATGGGCTGATCCATAATCCCTTGAGGTGCTTGACCCTCATTAGTTGGGGCTGGTCTGGAAGCTCTACCATGAGGCATCTTCTAAAACAGAGCAAGGGTACCATCAAGGTCAAGAACTATACCAACTATTCACAGCACAACATAAGACATGAAGAAGTGAGATAATTTCTAGGACGTCATCATAGCCTCCCACTCATAGGCATGGTGTGCTTCACCCCCATAATTAGGACTCTACTTGACGTGGCATGCTGGACTCCAAGGATCATTTAAAATCCTAGGGATCTGATACCATCTATGTCATGACCCAAACCTAGGGCCTACATGTGACACGGCGAATGGGAACTCTAGGCTCCCTAAATAAGCCTCAAGATACCAAAACTCACATCATCAGTTCGAAAGCATATACTAAGGTAAACACATAGTTCTAAGGGACAGAAAAGTAGGACTCACGATATAGGGGCATTTGAGGAAAAGGATTAGCATGAAATCATATAACACATAGCACATAATGACTAAGGGGCGAGTAAGAATGACTCACGCTATAGGCGCATATCGGGACTATGGATCCTTCCATCACACCATATAACCAAATCATAAATTGCATAACCAACTCACATAATGATAGTCAAAGGTAGCTAATCCATCACATAGACTTTAATTGTAGCAAATAGCATATAATGTAATGAAGTTTACAAACTACATAGATAGGTCGATGGTCACGACATTCCCCGGGCTCACCCTCAAGTACATAAACAAATGAAAGTATCATAGGTAGAAAGATGGTGGATCATCCTAGGAAGATAAGACTCACCACTACAAGTAAACTTGAAATCTGAGCTAAGCGTCGAACGGTAGATGATCAAGGTCCTCAATCCTAACATAGTGAAATCATGTAGGCAAGAGTATGTGTTAGTACATTTGAATGTACTAAGTATGCGAGATGCAATGCATGAAACTTACCAACACCTGCATACAATGTTAGATGGTAAGGACACATACTATTGAAAGAAATATATATAATAAGGAACGTTATATAAAAAGATTTCATGAAACTAATGATGCATGAAGTGCAAATGATGCTCTTCTGTATAGTGGGGATGTGACCTCAACTGACATAAGTAAGACCAAGTAAACTATTACTTGGAATCCTGATGAAATCCCCTCATCGGTAAAGAGGTGGTCTACTTGCCAAATGTAAACCATACTTCACCTTATGAGCACCCCCATTTCGTATGAAGCAACCTTCCTTACGGGCACCCCCATTTCGGATAGGATTTTCACATATAGCACACCATATCATATCACATAGTTTCTACTCCTTACGAGCAACCCCATTTCAGAGACAACTTTTCTTATGGGCACCTCGATTTCGGAAAAGAACCTATGCTAGGCACATAGTTAGAGGAAAGAGAGAGAATCTTTATTCCATCGGTACTAAGTCAGCATCCCACAAGAATACTTATAGTATACATAGCTATACATGCTTTCAAAAGAGTTGCAAGTCTTTCCAAATCGCTTCAATGCACAAACAAGGCTTAAAAGCCAAAAATTCACAATAATCCATACTTAGGATCAAATGCCAAAACATAGCTCGTAGTCATAATACTTATGCATAGAAATAGCTCATTAAGATAATCAGAATGGTGCATGCACCCAAAATGCTCGAAGCGCCACAATCATAGACATGTATGTGATCACATTCTTATCATAATCAATATTTTATCAAAATCATATCATAGAACATAATTAGGCTTAACCCACTTCATAATTTCCATAAATCCTCATGAACATGAACGCATGTGCTATGAATAATGTGAGAATGGCATGGGTGATAGAGATTCAATCTAAAATCAATAGCATAACATGAAGTTGAAGTAAATTCATACTTAAATCCATACTTTAAATCATATATAAACCACCCATGCTCAAAAAAGTTTTTAAAGGGACATACATGATCATAGATTCATAAAAATGATTAAATTCAATATTTCAAAGCTTTTAATCATCTTAAAATCAATAGACAAACATAACTAATTCATTATTGGAATTTAAGGAATCATAATATTTTAAAACCCCAAACTAAAGTAAGCAAAATTTATATAGATTTCATTGAAAATACTTTGAGTCTCCATGTTTGAAAGTAATCAAGGATCAAAACCCGCATACCTTCACCAAAATGGAGAAAACCCTAAAGAATTTGAAGAGTTGAGTTCCTTTGCTCCCAAATTGAATATTCACACGAATTCCTTTGAGAGTTCTTTTGAGAGAGTTCAAAATGTGAGGAATTAGTTTTGAATGTTTGAAATAGGTTTTAGATCTTTAGATTGCCATAGAATAGCATAGGAATCCCCAAAAGACCAATAAAAATAATTGGATTAACGGAAATGCCATTAATGAATCGGAGGGAAAAATTTCCCGGAACCACTACACTTGAGGCCAAACGGCTCATGTGGCACTCCATGGTTCGTGTGCAGTGCCAGTGAACCCATACCTAGGTGAAATTTTCATGGAAATTTATGAGGCAGTGATTCCATACTTAGAATATTTTCACTTCGAAAGCTTCACAAAGGGCCTCATGGCCCGTCTCATGCCACATGACTCATGTGACTAGGTGTGGCACCACACTTAACCCCAAATGGTAGGGTTTCAAGTTCAACCCACTTCAAGGCTCCACCAAACGATCCGTGAGGCATCACATGGCTCATGTGGGTTGCTAGTGAGGTATGCCTTAGTTGTAACATCACACCTAGGGCCAATATTCAAAATCAAGGCCAAGTGTTACCTCACTAGAGGCCACACGAGCTGTGTGACCTCACATGAGCCGTGTGGTCCTCCTTTGGGATGATACTTGGTCTAAATTTTGTTCGAAACAAAATTTTAAGTCCTAATGACATCGTGCGATATCCGGGCCATTTCAAAGATGTTCACAAGAAAAGGGGACACAAGTTAATCTTTTAGAGAAGTTATTACATATGATAAGGAGTTCCAGCGCCAAGAACTCAATTCAACAATTTATCCATTATTTTTTCTAGTCCTTCATTATGTCAGTTTTCACACCTTTTGCTAACATATTATTCTTTGCAAATTTTGTTAAGTTTCAGAATATGGAGCGTCACTCCCTTCATGTGACACGTTACATTATTGGAGTGTCATTGGCTTCAGTGTGACATGTTACATTATTGGAGTGTCACTGGTTTCAATTTGACACATAATATTAATATTTGAGCGTCACTACCTTCAGTGTGACATGTTACATTATTGGAGCATCACTGCCTTCAGTGTGACACATTACATTAGTATTGGAGTGTTACTGCCTTCAGTGTGACACGTTACATTATTGGAGTCAGTGTGGTGCATTATATTATTGGAGCATCACTGCCTTCAGTATTACACATTACATTAATATTAGAGTGTCACTGTGTTCAGTGTAACACATTTATTATTGGATTGTTAGCTTCTTCAGTATGACATGTTAATTTATTATTGGATCATCACTTCCTTCTGCATCACATGTTACTCTATTATTGGAGTGTCACTGCCTTCAGTGTGACACGTTACATTGTTGGAGTATCACTACCTTCAGTGTGACATATTTATTATTGGATCATCACCTCCTTCAGTGTGACACGTTAATTTATTATTGGATCGTCACTTTCTTTAGCATGACATGTTAATTTATTATTGGAATGTTACCTCCTTCGGCATAACATATTATTTTATTATTGGATCATCACCTTCTTCAGTGTTACATGTTAATTTATTTTTGGATCGTCAGCTCCTTCACTGTGACACTTTAATTCATTATTAGATTGTCACCTCGTTCAGCGAGACATATTATTTTATTGTTGGGTCATCACCTCCTTCAACGTGATACATTAATTTATTATTGGATCATCACCTCCTTCAGCATGATACATTAATCTATTATTATTGGAACATCACATTCTTCAGCATGATATGGTAAAAATATTATTGGATTGTCATCTCCTTCATCATAACACATGAAATTATTATCGGATCATTATCTCCTTTAGAATGATACGTTAAACCAGGTTTGTGCGAATTGTATTAACATTTATGTTTAATTTACTACTAACAAGTTTTATCTCAGTCTTCGTTGAGAGCATCCGAGAGGATAAATTCTCAAACAAACCATAGGTGTGGACATCATCAAGTAGGATGTAGAACAATATAGAACTTTTTCTTAGCAGCGAACTAAGACATAGTCCAAAGAAAAATGTCAAACTCTTTGGACACAAGCTGACAGTGACTTCCACCACAATCCAACCACACCCCTGTCAAAAGGCATGTGGGTAATTCTTTAAATTCATTGGTTTCAGTTTCAATCCAGATGATCAACTCTCACCGGAAGCAATTCTCCAGTCTGAGTGGCAATACATCAAGAGCTTTGAAAATTATGTCCATGTAAGTTCTTACTTATGGGTGTGAAGTGCATCACTTTCATGACTAAAAGGGTTGCAATCCTTTTCTTCATACTCAATTTACTTGTCACTCCTCCTAACCAAAGATTATCATAGCATAACAAGATTTCCTTTTCAATCGATTGAGTCGAACTACAAACAGTCGGATTCCTACGTCCGGGATATATAGGCGAGCTCCATGTTGAAAACTCGATTGTATTCCAACCTCCCCTCATTCTACTCTGAGCTTTTCAGTCTCTTCATAATATGACTCTGAAATAGCTTGTGAATTCTTTCAAACTTGTGCGTTAAATCAAACATCTTAAACTACAAGTGGCCTGAATTTCTCATGTAACCTGCGATATGTAGGAAGCTCAATACCAGGTACGGCCATACTTTCCCAAAGCTTATACCAGATACCCTTAAAAAGATGAAGATGTGGTCGACAAAAATTAGGTTTGTCAAATTTCTTTGTCCAGGGTCTCTTTCCTCGACCCTGTACAAAGAAAGGGGCAGTTGTTGACATCCAATTTTTACTCTCTATAATATAAATTAATTAATGAGCTTCTTGAATTTTTCTATGATTTTAAATAATTCTTTGGAAAATATGAAAGTACTTTTTAAGTGATTTTTAGTAGTAAGTCTTATAATTTTAAATTATGTCATATACTTTATACATGTTTTAGAATTGTTATGCATCTTTTTATATATAATCTTTCAAAAATCATTCCAAAAAAGTTTTTACTTTTGTTAAGTATCTTATTTTAATTATAGATTATTTTTAGATTCAATTGGTCGATAATAAATTGAATTATTTCATTTTGATAATTTAAGAAGCTCTTTAATCGGTTTATATTAATTCGTCTCATAGCCGACATTAACCGACTGATTTAATTCGGCTACTTTTTAAACTTCAGATTGGTCATAATTACTATTTAAATCGGCCAAATCTACAAAAAGTTTTCTCCACCCTTAACTCACTTTTCAGACCAATTTTAATCCATTTTTGGGATCAAATTTCGGCCCAAATATTACCTCGCCTGGCCCAGATCCTTTAAGAAAAAAAATCAACCATACATATACCTACACGCGCCCCCAATTTTTTCTTTGTTCTTATTTTTCTTTCACCTCACGTGCCCCTTTCTTTTATTTTTCCCCTTTCAGACGCTCACGTGTCTTTCTTCTCCAAGCAAGTAAATCAACCATTTTTCTAAAGCCTTTGTCATTTTACTTCTAGTCAAAAAGATTTTTAAGTTTAAAGTATGTTATCGTCTTAATACTTTATTTTGTTTTGATTGATTAACCTATGTTTGGCCGATTAATTATTTTTAACGGATCGTAAAGGATGTCTTACACCTTCCCTTTAGAATAATTAGAACCCTTATCTAGAATCACATTGGTTTAGTAGACCATTAATTTGGAATTAATTTAGCATTTTCTAATTTACGTTAAAATTAATTAGGTGGCTACTCCTTGAATTAATTTTGGAATCACCAATATGTTGTACACCGTTTGGCCTCGAGTTAAAATGGGGTATAACAACGTGTAATCACAAATACTTAATTATAAAAGGAATATTGAGATATGTGATTTATTAATGCAACTTTTTAGGATATTCTAATACTTGTTTATGAAATATGATTTGCTCATTTGATAAGATTATATTAGAGTTGAAGAAGTTTTAATAGTTTTCACAAATTGTGAGATCCACGTATAATAAATAAATATAACTTATAAAATTAAAATTGCATATTCATATAAAGATTCAACTTTAAATCGATCTGATTATAAATTACTGGATAAAATTATGTTTAAACAACCCTTAGAAAGAGCACCATAATTTTTTTTAAAAGGTGAAATGATATTGTATCCAAATTTTGACTACACGCCCCCCACCCCATCCCCCCCCCCAAAAAAACTAAAACAAAAACAAAACAAAAAAAATATTTTTAATAATAATAA
>JAOTQR010000097.1:5535822-5551908 GCA_025774065.1 Solanum ossicruentum | reverse complement strand
ATGTTCTAAAATATAATCATGTTATCTATGTAAAATACACTTGTAAGTCTCTTGCGATGCTCCTAATAGTGATAGAGCCACTTGTGTGGGTTCCAATGGCACATTCATTTATATGACCACGATGATTTTTTGGCTTTTGTTTCTGACTTTTTGACACGCTTCTGATCTGCCAAAAGTGTCCTCCAATTGTTCAATACATTCTCCAGGATATGATCTAGCCGCTGCACCTTCTTCCCTTTTATTTTGGAAATAAAATCACTATATCGAAATGCTGCCTTACGCTCCCATTGTTTCTTCACAATCGTATCAATTGATGAATCTCAGTAACATGCCTTCTGAAATAATTTAAAAAGTAATAACATTAGTCCAATATATAAATGTTAATACAGATTCTAAATTCAATTGTGAAGGACTATACCTTAAATTCTCCAAAGTAAAAATTTTTCCTCTCTTCTGAGACAATTTTCCTGTTAATTCCTTTAGGATCAAGTTCATGCTTGAAGGAATTATATATATGCTCAGAGCATTTTCTAGAAGGTTCTAACCTGAATAGTTTAGAAGACATTATTTTAAGACATATCGTATATTAATATGAGTATTGAAAAATACTACGATAATGGATTAACCCTGTGAAGGAAATAGTGACAAGCGTTCGTTATCCACTGGTACTAATGTGCGCAACTTGATCACCTATTGTATTGTTTTGAGAAGATGTACCCCCATCTATTATGTTTATCTGATTAGGGGTAACTGGAGATGATTTCAAATGAACAGGTGAGATACTATCTTGACCTGATGCTTGAATAGGCACCACTAGTGGACTACTATTTAGGCCTGATGGTTGAATAGGCACCACAGGTGGTATACTGTTTAAACTTGATTGATGTGACTTTGCCTTTCTGAAGAACTCGTGCCAGCTTGTTGAGGACTGATTATGGAAATGAGAACTGTAGGCCTAAGGACTGGCCTATACGGCCTTACTAGCTCGACCTCTACCTCTACCTCTAGTCATATCTACAAGAAAATATAACAAATTATGTTAATAACAGAACACTTTATGATTCTAGAATTTAAAGATACTAACAAACATCATAAGTTAGAATAAAGTTGCATCCGTGACATATGGATTACCAATAGAGCAACTCCACCGTGTTTAATAGTCTCATTTCAGAAATATTGAATTACAACCTTGAACCATCAATTGCAAATAAATTTAGCTCATGGTTCTGAGAAGACATTCTCAGTCAGGGATAGTATAATGAAAAGGTAGCTTTTCATTAGTATTTGTACATCAAGTACTAGTATAGTAATTTTTGAAGTAATTATCTTTAGATCATATAACATGTCATCTTATACCACACAAAGAAACAGAAAACAATCCTCAAATCAATATCAGCAAACGCCTATTTTATTCGATAGAACCAAATTTAGACATTAGTGACTCACTTCAACCTCCTACGAGAAGTCAGAAAGATATTTCTTGGACCAAAAAGACAACAAAATTCATTTTTATTTATAGCTTATAATAAGAGAACTTGAGGAAAATGGCTCTACTGGAGGGAGGGAGCTGATTTTGCATTGACATATAGTTGAAACAAATATTGATAAATTACTTTGAAGCAGCATCAGTAGTATGGATACTGTCATTTTGTTCCATCAACCTCTCTTTCTCCTCAACTAGTATGTTTTCAACGAGAACAATCTTTCCTTAATAGTAATATACTTCCACTGATTCAAAATATAATAACAATATACTTCTCAGGAAGAGCACTAGTGCAGCAAAAACTATAAAAATGATAACATTACGACAATGATTACTGTAGATAAGATACAATAAAAATATAATAACATTATTTACTAAGCATTAGTCATTATCTAATTTTTCTTTGAACTCTTCTTCATCCTCAGTATCATACTCTTCTTTAGACTCATAC
The DNA here is from genome assembly GCA_025774065.1 of Solanum ossicruentum. Lineage (NCBI taxonomy): Eukaryota > Viridiplantae > Streptophyta > Magnoliopsida > Solanales > Solanaceae > Solanum > Solanum ossicruentum. Next base: position 5,549,974 of record JAOTQR010000097.1, on the reverse strand, counting down.
TCGTCTTCTGTTGCTTCAGCCTCCTCAGTTTTGTACTCTTCTTCAGTTCCATACTGTTCTTCAGTAGATTCTTTTTAAATTCCTGCTGCTCTGACAATAATCCATCATCACCTAGTTCACCTATTTCAATCACATCTCCATTTAGATCATGTAAGGGTGTATCTCCATCAATGGAAGCATTTATGTCTATCTCAAGGACTTCAACTTCTTCAACTTGAAATGGATATTCAGCTCTGAACTTATCCCCACTTCCTCATTAGGTAAATCAACAATATTTTGAGGTTTGATTTTCAATATGACTAACCAATCTTCCTTGTCCTTTTTCTTGCTAGGATAAGGTACATAACACACTTGAGTTGCTTGCATCGCAAGAATAAAAGGTTCATACTTTTTATATTGATGATGATGGTTAACATCAATCAATTTATATTGATTATGTTTTTAACACCAATATTCATAGATGGGTCAAACCATTCACAGTTGAATAGTATAATTTGCTTTAAAGGTTCTTCTCGATATTCTACCCGTATAATCTCTTTTATCCGTCCATCCGAAATACAAACTCTACTGTTCATTGTTGATCTTGTGGTACCATAATGTTCAGTGTGAAATTTGTATCCATTAACAAAATATGGTGAATGACGCGTAACACCTATTAATGGTCCATGAGCAAGACTACACAAGAAGTCATTCTCAATGTGGTTGCATCAGACCTATCTTGATTGTATTTTAAACACCAATTAAAGTATATCACAATTTAAAGAATAATGATTGTTAGAGACTTACATATTCCTTGAATCATGTCAAGAAATTCATTTCAAAGCTCTCATCTATTTGATCCTAAGATAGGTTTGAAAATTCTTTTTGTAACCGTTGTGTGTACATACTTCATTGTAACATAATAAATTAAATAAGAAGTCATAATATGTGCATATCTTATAATATTAAGATAATATAACTTTCAAATCTTACCTCACAAATGGCTCAATCTCTTTACAATTCAATAAAATGTAGATTTGGGCAACCTTGATTTCTTCAAAGGATAAAATCCTTTTTTTTTACTTCTCCGCATAGTCGACCTAGATGGGTGAATATTGATAAATTTCTTTTAAGTTCTTTCACAACACCATCATCATCATTACGATCTACATTATAATTACGTGTCATGATATGTGATTCAAAATAATGAGAAAATAGTTGTGTTGACTCTGCCATTAAGTATGCTTCACAAATAGAATCCTCAACACTTGCTTTATTCCCAATCATTCTTTTGAGAGTTCCAAGATACCTAAATATATAAATGGATGGATCATTATATTAAAAAGTTTATGTAGAACATATGTTATGATTTTCATATTTATCTTTCAAAAGGATACATCCATCGATATTGTACAGGTCCAGCAATTTTTCCTTCATATGGCAAGTGAACGGGCAAATGTTTCATTGAGTCGAAGAACCCTAGAGGAAATATATGCTCTAACTTACACAAGATTTGTGGGATGTCTACCGCTAATCTCTTCATTTCATCAACTTGTAGAGTAGTAGAAGTGAGATCCTTAAAAGATAAGCTCAATTTTGTAAGTGCTTGCCACACATTGTCAGAAAGTAGCTCACGAAAGACAATAGGCATTAGTCATTGCATGAACATATGACAATCATTACTTTTCATGCCATATAACCTTTTTGCAGTAGTGTCTGGACATAGACCCAAATTTGAAACATAGTCATCTGAAAACTTCAAACTTTTCACCCAATTGAACAAGATAGATCTTGCTTCCTTGTCAATCGTACATACAACTTTGAGATATTTTCCACTAGCATCTTTTGCCAACTCAGGTCGATTGCAGTAGTTGATCATATCTTGACTTCATTATGAATTGTCTTTGATTTTCCCATCAATATTAAGAATTATGTTGAATATATCATCAAAGGCATTCTTTTCAATATGCATGACGTCAAGATTATGTTGAATCATGCTAGAACTCCAATAGGGCAAATCTAAAAAGATGTTTCACTTTTCCACCCACAAGACTTACATATTCTCCTATTAACTTCTTCAGCATCTAACTCTATTACTTTTTTTTATTCCTAATTCACAAAATTGATTCAAAATATCCTCTCCAGTTCTAACGAGTAGTGGTGGTCCTTTGACAATTTGACCTTTAAGAAAGTTTTTACGATCTCTCCTACATGGATGATTCTAGTCAAGGAACATTTGATAGTTGTCAAACCAAAATGTTTTGTTTTTCATTTTTTTTGGGGGGGTGGGGGGGAGGCTTATGAAGAAGCAAGCTTATCCTTACCTCGTTCCATCGAAAATTCGCATTTGTTGAAGCGGAGCATAGTGCGCTTTAGGAGCTGAGCCTTCTGCTTTACGCATCTAACCAGCTCGCGTGGCAACTCAAGTACGATTGATGGGCTTAAGTCCAATCTGTCTGGCTATTATAATCTAAAGGATTGTGCTTCCTCCATACAATAAAAACATGCTAAGTTACCTGTAGTGCTCCATCCTGATAATATAGAATATGCTGGAAAGTCACTAATTGTCCATATCAAAGTTGCCCTTAATTGAAAGTTCTGCTTTTTTTATTTGTCAAAAGCTTCTACACCTATCTCCCACAATAAAGTCAATTCTTTATTAGTGGTTGCAGATAAACCAATTTTTTGTTTAGGATTGTTTAGTCTTGGAACAATAATAGTTAAAAATATATATTCCTCTTTCATGCACATTCTCGGAGGTAAATTATAAGGAGTGATAATCACTGACCACGAAGAATATGTCCTCCCAGACTAACCAAACGGTTGTAAATCATCTATGCATAATCCTAACCTTACATTTCTTGGTTCAGCAGCAAAAAAAAGAATGAGTTTCATTGAAGTTCTTCCACGCCTCAGAATATAGTGGATGATGCATTACTCCATCCTCTTGTACATGTTCATGATGCCATCTCATGTCAACAGTTGTAGCATAGGATGCATATAATCTCCGTAATGTGGGAATCAAAGAAAATTAATATTTTTTTGGTAAGAAATCAACTTTCTCTTACGAGAACCAACACGATTCTTATACCTTTGATAGCCATAAAACTTATAAGATGTAAAATGCTCATCATAACCCCGATACAACATAAATCCTGATTCACAACTATCAATCTTTTAAACTGGTAACCCCAAGCTACGCACTAGCTTCTTGGTCTGATATTAGCTATCAAGTATAATGTTATCTTTAGGTAAAATCGCTTTCAACAATTGCATCATTTGGTTTATAACCTCTTTGTGACAAAGTATTCTGCATTTTAATATTTAACGTCTAAGAGACTACTTCGAGTTGAGATATAGAAGAATCAGGATACAATTTTGCCCCAGCGGACTGGAGCAAATCATAAAATTTTTTAGATTCGAGATTAGGATCCTCCTCAATTGTTAGATTGGGATCCTCCTGCACTGTAGATTCATTTGGATGAGACGGCTCAACTTTATTATTGCTATAAGATGGCCAATCTAAATCTTGATCAAAGTTGATCTAGCTGCATCTAATACCATTCGTTGATATGGATTCTCATATCCCAATTCTTCTTGAACACCACCATGCAAATCACCACTAGAAGAAATCTCATTGGTTATATTTTCATCCCCGCGATACTTCCAAAATAAAATATCTCTCAACAAAGTCATGTCAGCAGAGGCGCAATTTAACGATTTCAACATCCATATATTTAATGTTTTGATATTTTTCATATGGGCATCTAATATTTTCACCACTCATACGATCGCGATGAGAATAAGCAAACTTGATGAATTCATTCACACCATTGATGAAACTTGAATTAATAGCTCCCTTACCATCCAGCCTTTCATACATCCAACAACACTCTAAATAATTCATGTCCCTATTTGATATTAAAATAAACAAGATAATTAGAGTTTTTTGGTAATACAATTGAAATACCATCTAAAGAGACTAACAAGTTAACCATAAGACTATTACTTTGTACCACATAAAAAGAGTGTAACTTTTATTGAAAAAGATCTTTATTAAGTTCTACTAGAAACTTTGGTGCCCAGAATCAATTAGATTCTAAAGAATAGAACCTGACATAACTTTTTAATTTCAAAAAAGATTATGGTGCTTTCAATATTAGCATTTTTTAACATCTTAAAAAAAATATAAAATGGTCAAACAACTTTCTAAATAAAATTTTACATTGTAGATGCCCAGCTTATTTAGTGGATGACCATTCTAGTTTACCTTTAATCAAGAGAATTACTACTCTGGGAATCATTGGTAGATTATCATTGTAGTAAAGGCAGGTAGCTGAAACCTACCGTAGAATCACTCGGTTCATGCACTTTATGAGGTAGCAGGTACAACGTGAAATAACTGAGGTGCACATAATGACATAAACGGACTTGGACACTCCCTTCACTTGAATAAAAAGCTGAGTAATAGTATGACTGAGTACTGTAATGTTGAAACTTCAAGTCATTTCAAACAGATCATTGGTGTTAACTTGGTTGATCTTGTAGTTAGGAGTTCAGTAATTGTTGTAACTAATCTCTGATTAAAAGGTTGAAATAGGAAGTACAAATTTTAGAAACAGACCTCCTTCTAGCAAGTTCAACACTTGTCCTAAAGGGAAGAAACAGTGCCAATATCGATACTGGTTATGCAATGAGCAAGGACATTATGAGTTTTTTCAGAATATCGATTTCTAAGAAATAAAAGTCCTCTTTAAATACTTTCTTGGTTCCGACCATATGGTAACAATACACAGGTATTAATTTAATCATTGGGAATAATTTCAATAGATTATCTAACCCTTTTGTGTAGAAACTGAAAACATTGCTCACAAGTAAACGGGTTGAATAAACACTCAGTTTACGTTGATAACATTCTTGTTTTTAGCAAAAACACATAGATGGTGTCAAAAATTATCTAGCAGATACCCTAACGAGAGAATTCTCCCAAAAGAATTCTTCTTAAGGAAATTTTACATTTTGTTGCATCAGTGCTAGAATTTCTCCCAAAAGAAATTTAGTTAGAAAAATTTTAGCTTTGAAAGCTTACTATCCGAAAAGAGTAGATCCTTTTCCGTCCCCTTAAGTTCTCCTTCCAGAACTGTCCTTGCTACACAAGCAGATGTCTTCATTTAAAAGAATATTTTATTTTTTGAATCCCTACAAGCTAATGTTTGCATTAAATCTTAGAACTAATTTAGATCTACATCAAAACATATCATTTTCAAACAATAACTTCACTTGAAAACTCTCCAATCTATGAAAAAACCAAAAATCGAAGTTAAAATTCATCTTTCAAAATTTAGCCGAACAAAAAGTTACGTATATTACCTGATAGAAATCTTTGAGAAAGATAGTTTGCCTGAGAGATAGTTCTCCTGAGAAAGAATATGCCTTAGAGAGTTCGCTGGAGATTCGCTTGAGAAAACCCTAGTCCCTGATTTCTCTGGAGAGTTTGTGTCTCCAGAGAGTTTCTTTAGATTTTACAGAGAAATATGCCAATGTTAAAAAAAATCCCATGTATTTTAGTCCTTTTTTTATTTCAAAATACTTGCTACAGATTAACGACGACTTCAGTTAAATTTTTTTAAAAAATATTTGTACTAAATTATAGCAATAGATATTTTTTTAGTAGCAACCGTGCATAAAAGAGTGGGGTAAAATATCAAAAGCCTTAGTGATAGATATTTGGTCGCTAAAACCGTCGCAAAATCATAATTAAATTATATCGCCTCCATCTGTCGGCAATTTTATAGCTACATTTGTGGCACGAAATATTAGCGCCAATTTTAGCAATGATTTGATATTTCATCGCAAGTCTGTCTCTATATGTAATGCTAATTTACATTTAATTTTTTAGCGATATATTATGAAATCGTAGCTAATCCGTCGTAATATAGCAATGAAAATCTATTCATCGTTAAATTTATAGTGCATGGAATACATAATATAAACATAAATATAATCATAACTTGTAAAAACATATCATCATAATAAGAGTAGCTCATTACAAATACTTGACCCATTCAAGTGGGCATTTTCCTTCCTCATGAGGGCAAACAATTCACAATAAGGCTCAAATCATACTTATCAAATCATAGGAACTTTCATGAGTTCATAATAGACATGGTAGCCCTCAAAATCATCATAACATACTTATATTTGCAATAAATCTTTCATCAACATAAGAAATCTTGTCATGTAATCTCGTCAAAATATGGTGAGTGTATGTAATTGAACTTAAAATCATGCAAATCAAAAGAATGGGACATGAGTAGAGTAAAACATAGTCGTTTGAATTTTTTTTAAAGTAACCCACCAACATTATAGTAAACCTCCAATTTGGGTATCATGAAATCTATTCAGAAATCTATTCAAAATCCATAATCTTTTATAATACCATATCATGCATAGCTTTAATAATCAAAATCAACTCATAGGATAAACCCTTGATAAGTATTCATGCATAATCAAACAAACAATTAACAAATTCCAACTTAAATCATGCTCGTAATGAATAATAGGAAATACCCATAAAGAAATAATCTATGAAATTCAAGAAATTTAATTAAAAACAAGGTTTTGGAGCTCCTTGAGTGGAAGGACCCATGGATGAAAAAATACATACCGTAGAGAAAAATAGAGAAGAAACTTAAAAAATCTTGAATTTGATGAAAAGCTTGAAAGAAATTGAGGTTTGTTCTTCAATAGAGGATTTGGGTCTTTTTCCTTCGGAGAAAATGTGAAATGAATGAAGTAGATGGTTATTTAGGCATGAAAATAGGCTTAGAAAAGTGTATTTAAGTTAAGTGAGTTGAAAATCCCATTTTGGAATGTAAAAATATCATCAAAAGTCAAAATATTTATGTTTTGAATTGTCCCTCGACACAATCGGCGGTCCAAAGATCCCATTGCCAAACCATTCATATGAGACCTTATGATAGCCTTTTTGACAGTTTTCAAAACTTTCCAGAGCAACTCGGCGGTCAAACTGACCGTCACCTTTTTCGACTCAGACAGGCTTTAGTAAAATGGTCATAACTTTTTACTTCAAACTCGGAATAAAGCAAAATTAGATGCGTTGGAAAGCTAATTCAAATACCTACAATATAGTATGTACTGGGCTATTTAATTTATTATATGCTAAAAGATATGACTATTTAAACTTGATCCTTATATGAAATATACTGAAACTCAGCCGATTGGAATCCTTTTTGTCTTATGTCGATGTAAGAGAAGCCTTATGACCCCAAACCATATGTAATAAACTTTGAATACGTAAAATTGATCCCACCACTAAAAGTCATCAAGTCGAGCCTATACGTGTGCAAGGAACAACTCGGGTCGTAGCTTAAGATTTAGGGTGTTACATGAAGTGCGCTACATAGATGAGTAGAAGGCTATGAGGCGTTTTAGGAAATCCTCACTTCTTTCATGATTCAATCATGTCATACAGTTGTGATCTTAGGCATATTTACGCGCCTACTAGCCCATTTAACCTATGCTTTGTATCGCAGTTAATGAATTAATTCCTTAATTTGTTGCATTTTAGTATCATGTTTGAGTATTTGAGCTAACTGATATGATTAGGTATTTTTTAGTGCTAAGAATGAAAGATGAGACCTACAAAGGAGTTTATCATAGCATTGGATGAAAAATGAGAGCACCAAACATAGTTTGAAAAAAGTAGTGCAGAAAATGAACTAACATGGAGCACCCCCTCTTCATGGAGGTGGTTGATGTTAGGCCAAATTTTATCGAAAGCCTATAGATCTCAAAATGCAAGGAAATGAAATGAGTTTGTATTGTTGAGTTGATGATAGGCCAAAATTTGCCAAGCAGCGAGAAATTACAAAAATATTCATGGATCAAGCAACTACTCATCACATTCAATCTCAATTATTAAATTTCATAATTTTCTAGACTTTAAATAGGGCACTTGTAATTTTTATTTATTCATAAACTAGAACGTGATGGGGACAATGAAAAACGAAGAATAGGGTTACTATTTCTTACTTTCTTCTTTGATTTTCACTCATAAAATGTTTATTAAACAATTTGTGTTGTGACTCAAATAATGAGTTGCTAAATTTTCTTATTCTGGAGGGCTATAGCCACAAGATTATGATTTAATATTATTTTACTTTAGTTGAAGATAGTTTGTTGTTGTGAACTACTCATGCATTCTATCTTTACTATTTTAATATTTGGCCAACATTAGATAAATTTATTATCTACCTTGAACTCAGAAGACGGATAGGAGATAGAATGTGTAATGTAGAGAACATATTTGTTCTAGGATAACTTAGAATAATTTATGTATAGGATACACATAACACATACCTATACACCATGTTTGGTTACTAACCATGATGATAAACTTAAATACATTTTTGTTAGTTTATGTCTATTCCTGCTCAAAGACGTAGTTAGGCTGTCAACAAGGCATTTAGGGGTCGAAAGATTATGATTGTAATATCAACCCTGTAAATCAGTAATGTAACCACCCATTGAATGTCAAACTAAAGAATATTATATTAGGCATCATTTTATGTTACATCCTTAGAATTCATTTTATTTTAATAAATTCTAATAAATATTTGAATTTTCTTTAGTAACAGTTATTTTATAATTCTCTGGAATTAGTAGTAAGAAAATATCTCATCTCTATATAACAAACACAATTAATTTAGTTGCATTAACAAGCACTAAGTAGCCTAATTAAGGTCCTTTAAGTTCAACAATTCGGCTTTGGAAAAAGTCACTGTACTACTTGCGAGACCACATACACTTGCGATTGTTGTGGTGGCAATAAGCTTTTGGCATTATTGCCGAGGACTTTAAATTTGGAGATTAATTGATATACATAGGAGCAGAAAAGGTTCAATCATACTTAACAAAAGGTTAGAAGTCCACTTGCCTTAGATAAAGTCTCGAATCAAGTCAAATTCAAACCTTTCACCTTTCTACGATTCTCTAACTCACCAAAATCTATTCAAACATAGCATCACATTCACATACGAATCAAATGACACTGAAATCAATCAATTCAGATGAAAAGGAAAAAATGACCAAAAATCCCATGCTGAAAAAATAATCAGAATCTGAAATTTAATAAATGAAAATGTTCTCCAAGTTATAAGGAGTTCAACGGTGAAAACTATTTGAAAATGGAGTTAAAATGAGGTAAGAATCATCAATTTAGTATTAGGAATCAAAGTCCAAAAAATTCTCAAATTCCTCAATTAAAATCCCAAAATTAAATGTTAAACACTCAATTTAATCAATGAAAATTGAAGAAATAGGTTAGAAAACAGTTACCCAATCGATTTTCCTTGAAAACCTTGAAGAATCTCTTGAAAATGATGTTTGAAATATTAAAAGTAGTGGAACATGGTCTAAAACCATCTTTAAAAATGAAATGTTGTTCAAGCACGATAAATGCTCCGGGAATGCGAAGACCAAAGAGGCTAGCACTTTGTGAATGCAGGAGTCACTTTCACAAACGTTGAAAAACCTTGAAGAATCTCTTGAAAACGATGCTTGAAATATTAAAAGTAGTGGAGCATGGTCTAAACCCATCTTTAAAAATGAAATGTTGTTCAAGCACGATCAATGCTCCGGGAACGCGAAGACCAAAGTGGCTAGAACTTAATGCAGGAGTCACTTCCACGAACGTTGAGACAAGGGAAAGGGGTGCACTTTGCTAATGCGATCCTAGCTTCTATGAACGTGGAGGTCTATAAAGTTTGGCTCAACAGAGCCACAATTTACTCCAATTCCAATATAATCGATATCATATTTTCACCAAAATACTATCATATCAATCTAGTTACTCATGAAAATCTTAAATCTTACAATCATCACATGGTTTATATCTAATAACTCAAATTGAGTCCCAAAGGGTTAGCTGAACCAACACTTAAACCAAGATTTTGATCAACCCAAACCTCAAACGATCTCCAAATCAATCAACCACTATCAAAAATAGATTATATGTGTCAAGCGATTAATTTTGATACCTGTTTTGGCACGAATTAAACTAGGGGCAAAATGGTCAAAATTAGGACTAAATTCTGAAGTTCCTGAATCTGAAATTGACTAGAAATTATGATTCTATGCGAGAAAAGGAGCGTGTGGGTGAAAATTCCACTAAAATTGAGCTCAAATTGAGGGAGAAATCAATAATTAAAGTTTCCAAATCAAAGTCATCGAAAATCCAATTTTAAATCTCAAAAGTCATGAAATTCAAGACAAAATCAAGAGAAAAATAGTGAAAATTAATAAGTTTGATGTTAGAAACATTTCCCAAAACCTTTTCCCCAAAAGTCTCTTCAAAAATCGCTCAACAAAGCTTGAAAGTGATGAAAATGATTGAAAATGATGTTTTTTTATGGATTAAAACTGATCAGGGAAAAATAAAACTCCACAAACGTAGAACAGGGCCTGCGAACATGAAGGGACAGACCACTAACACAGAGACGAAGCAACCTAGACCTCCACAAATGTAGAAAAGAGGAGGGGACTGCATCAGATCATTCACACCAGTAATAATCAAATCTCAAAACAGACCCGTAGGGTCTATTCGAAACTAAATTATACAAACCAGACATGCAACCCAATCAAAAATGGCAATTCAGACTCGCCAAAATTATCAGAATTTTATTCCAGGTCTTCTCGACATAGTTACCAATATAACTCATTATAATTAGTTTAAAACTTGAAATATCAAAATTGCCCTCGAAAATTTCATAAATTACAACGAGACCATTTCTAACGTTAGTTTCATCATCAGGAATTACTGAAATTGTCGAAATTTTGATTCGAACGTCCGAACTCCGATTATTCATCAAAGTTAAAGTTAGGCTCCAAAATCAACTGAAAATGCAACTTTGGGTCCAAAATATCCATTTTAACTCCAAATTCAGTTCTATAACTTCTCTTAAACCAGATTCAATGTTTTCAGAGCTAATGGATTCGACAAATTTCTAATCTGACACCCGAAACTGAGAATGATAGAAAAACTCACTTTTTCAATAACTTAAACTTCCAAAAATGTCAAATCTCATATTTTTCCACTTTTAAAACACAAGATCTCAGCACCAACAACACAAATAGTTCAAAACAGATCCAAAGTAACTTACAAAAGGGGCAAAATAATAATTTTCATAGATAAACTAAAAAATGACCAACATAATCATTGCAATGTATTAAAATTATATAGTTATAAATGATAAATATTTTCTAAATATAGTATATATAAGTTTCCCATTATATTATCTACACTTTTCTTTTAGGAATAAATCTTGATTGAGAATTATAGATGATTAGCGCAGTAACATGTTGAAGCCTTGCCGAAAGAATCTTGTAAAATATCGAACAATGTACAAAATGCTTCATGTTAATTAGCAAGATTTTAATTTATATAAATATAACTTATATATTTGATGATATTACTTAGTCTAAAATTCTAATAATATCCTGAATCTATTAGTTACTTAAACTAACTTTAACTTTTAATGTTATGTGTCAGATTTGAAAAGTTACAAATATTTAGTATTTTAGTCAAAAGAAACTTGAATAAACATAAATTATTTGTAAGCCCATTATTTTTAGGATGAATTTGAAATCATATATATATATATATATATGTATATATATATAGTATGTGTTTATCTTTATGCTTTTCAATATGATATTTTAGTATTTATGAATGTACACAATTGGATAAAAGAAATATGAATAATTCTAAAAGATTATTTCATATATACCACATAAAAATCACGATAAGTATGAATATTTATGAAAGATTGTTTGTATTAATATATTTAGTTATGCTAGAAAATTCAAGATTATTTAGTAAATTTTTATAGTAATAAAAAGCTCTACAATCGATTAAAAAATGAGAAAAAAGTAATACATTTATTTTATGTAAAATTTTCATAGATGTAACGGATAAAACATGAAGATGGATGTACTTTGTGTAGGTAATTGGAATATGTTCTTTTAGTTTTGATCACGTAGGTTTTGTATATATTTCTTAAAGTTGCAATATAGTTGAATGTATTCAAGATGGATTATGTATCTATCTTTTTTTACTTCATTAAGTGACTTGAGAAGGACCTTTTAAAGGGAAACAATAAATGAATCCTTTACATGTTTATCTCCTTCAATAATACTTCCATCCGATCCCTTTTATATGTCGTCTTTATTATAAATAGATGATCATTAATATATGTTATTTTACAAAATTAATGCATAAATGACATTATTCTTTCTATTTTATCATTGATAATTAATGAGTTTTGAAAAGATATACTTGATCAACTAGAAGAATTAAAAGGTAATCTTTAATTTATATTTTAAAATATTTTTTTAAGAGATAGTAGTGGTATATTTTAGTTTTAATTTTTAAAAAATATATATAGAGGTAATTTTCCAATATTTTTATGGTCCACAATATGGTGATATGTGCTCCCACCCTCAAAAAAATTGTGGTTTCCATCAATTTGGGTTTTGCTAGATCTATATTAAATTTAAGTACTCTATTATTTTTAAAAAAATAAAAATACAAAACATCATCATCATTTTTTAATCATATAATCGCCATCAGAGACGGATATAGGTCTCAAGCTCTCCAGTTTTCTCTCTCTGTTGATTTTCAGCTTTTCTAGAACATCCCACATTTTCCTCTTTTTTTTTTCTCCTCCTCTCCCTGTTGTTGCATTTAACTTACTCTCCAATCCCTTTTTTTTTCCTTTCTTTGTTTCATCAAGATTTGACCCTTTTCGTTTTTGATCCATAGTCATACCTTAATTTGGGATTTAAACGCAATTTAGGGTTCCAAGATTGAGTTTTTTTGGTTGCTGAAGCTGAACAAGGATTGGGTTTTCAATATAATTCAAAAGGGGTGTTTTGTTTTGTGGTAGAGAAGGAAAAAAATGCTATATTTGGTGCAACTCAAGTGTGTGGTGATGTTTGTTGCTAACACTGTATGTACTGTTCGATAATTGGATTTGGGTTTTCCTTTCTTTCTTGGATTTGAATGCTGGAATAGTTGGTTCCCGAGCCAGGGGCTCGGGTGTTGATTGTATTATATTAGGGGTTATCAGTTCAATTACCAATGGCAGCTTGTGGTATGGAGCAACAACAACATCAACAGGAGAAAGACCTCTTTTCCCATCCTGCTCACCCTTCATCAATTCAAGAAGGGTTTATGCAGAAATTCAGGCTCTATCAAACTTTATCGGTAATTATCATCCCTTATTTTAGGCTTAATTAAGTGAATTTTATATAGATGAGGATCAGAGGGCTTCAGGGGTTCTTAACAAGTGTGTTGCTTGTGTAAAAGACAGTTCAAATGTCGACAGCTCTCAGTGATCAAAAGATTGCCATTGCTACTGCATTTTACTAGTTGGAATCCCAGTGGCCTCACGGTTAAACTAGAACATGGATGATTGATCACTTGATTTAGCTAATGGATCAAGATCTTATGATATTTTGACTCTTTTTGACCTCCCTCTAGGATAATAATCATTCAGTTTATGGAGTTCATTCGCTAATTTGAAATGCTAGATCTAATAAGCATGTTAAATCTCCACAAGCTGGCATGTATTGTTTGTTAGTACCTTCTTTGTCGACAAATACTTTCAATAACCTGTTGACCAATCTATCTTATTTAAGATCAGCTTGAGATGCTGCTAAGCAGCTATTTTTTGGCAGTTTTTTGTCCTATGCAGTCATCAAAGTGCATAGATATTTGACTATCCTATGGCAATTCTATATGTGCTAACCATTATTTGTTAGAGAAGATAAATCACGTTGTATTGATGCACAGTTTGATAAAGATGCCTGCGGATTGCTTTCTCTGATCGAAAGCAATTAGTATATTATTGAAAAATGGCACCTTGTGCTTGTAAGTATGGTCTGGATCCATTGCTGCAGTGTCCTCAGTTTTCTTGTTTCGTTTCAACTTTGCTTTTGGAGGGGTACTGTCCTCTATGTTTTGTATGATTTCCCTTTCCTCTCAGTAAGTTTTCTCAATTGACATACTCCTCTTTGTTGCTAAAAAACTGTCACAGAAATTTTACATGATAGGAAGGGACAAGAGTAGAACATACTGGAGAGTGTTGAA
>JAOTQR010000097.1:5489086-5500132 GCA_025774065.1 Solanum ossicruentum | reverse complement strand
AGCCTCAGAGGTATAGTCTGGACCATGCCAGGCAAAGCAGAACAGGCCATAGTGAGCTGGAATTTTGAAGGAAATGGTTGTGCAGAGAAGAACAGATGGAGAATTGTCCCAGCAGTAATATGGTGGACAATTTGGAAGGAGAGAAATCTGAGATGTTTTGAGAACACTAGCAGTCCCCTACATAGGGTGAAAATGAACTGTATTATCACTTTTTGTTATTGGTGCAGTTCCAAATATGTAAATGATCCTATAGCTATAGTAGATATCTTAGGCTCTCTGTAAGAAGAAGCAGAAATTAGTTTTTTGTAAGCTGCTTGAGGCTACATCTGTTGTTACCCTTTTGATGTAAATCTGGTTTCCAGCCTTTAGTGCTGATGATTTATTTACAAATTTGTTTCCTTTTCAAAAAAAAATAAAAATTAACAGCTAGAGAATATGAATGTAAAGAAAAATTAGAATGACCTTTGATTTCTACTAAACAATAAAATCAACCCTAGAACTAAGAACGATGAATTCTAAAATCTAACCTAAGTTGTAATCCTTCTACTAATGATTCGTCCCCTTAAAAACATCGTCAAAAGACGTATACATTAATAGGATATAAATCTTAATCCTATTTGACTCTTCTCTGACTGAGTGAAATCTAGTCCAGACAAGGGGTGTGGCATGAGGCCCATTGGAGGGTCATTGCCTCGCGACGCAAGTTTCATCTTGGACTGTACCTCCTTTTGTCGAGTCTCTGAAATTTAGTTCTTGTAGTGCAGCCCTAGACTCATCTAATGGTCCTTCCTGTAGCCATTTTTGCTCCATATTTCACCTGAAATCAACCTAATGATATCGATGAACTCATCACAGCATATCATCAATAAACACAAGCATATTCACAAGATTATACTCGGAACTTGGCTAAAATATGGGTAATACATGGTTTGAATGCGTGGAATCATTCCAAATCCAAGCTCTTGAGAAATGGAGGACCATTTCTTCTCTATAAAAGAGGAGAAAAAGGTTCATATTGCTCTAAACGTAACGGAGTAAAATGTGTGTACTTGTCGCATGTTACCATTTGTTGGACCATGATTCCAGATCAAGTGGATTCTTAAACTAGAACTTCACTTTTAAAATTGTCACTGCCACATATGATGGAAGTAACAGGATAGGTTTCAGATTGATGATTATGTAACTATTATTGTAGTCATTCAATCCAGTTGAATATTGTAACTTGTGTCATTATTGTAGACTTGAAAAGGGGATGGAGGACTAATGAGATACGTCCCCAAAGCTCAACCTTTTAAGAAAACAGTTTTCACCTCAGTTGCCTTTGGACAAGAAAGATCAAACTTATAAAGTTATTTGTTAAACTACGAGTCTTGAATTTCAGTAGCCAATTGAAATATAAAGGTGATATCATTGGTTGTAATAGTCCACATGCTTAGAGTGAAATTGGATTCTATTGGTGGGGGTTGATCATTGATAACTGGGCAACTAACGAAAAAGTTCTTGAAGAATGTCTTTCTAAGAATACTTCGTGTAATTCGTCATAGATACTTTGGCCAAGACTTCCTCAACTCCCTGAAGGATTGAAAGGAACTGTTTTCTTGATCGTCCCTGGATATGTCCATCACTGTCTGGGTGTTTTTTCATTAAAAGAAAGAGAAACTGAATGTGTAGATTGTAGATTCTAAAGTTTGTTCCCTTTCAAAGAAAAATGTTCTCTGAACAATTTTAGCAACCTTCCTTTAGTGTGTTGGTTTATTAGTCACCTAACACATAATTGTTAGTCGCTTCTGAAGTGAAGCCATATTTGGTCTTTGTTTTTGGTAAAGTTGACAATGCACTGTATCTACAATCAATGCTATTACTTTGTCTTAAGTTGCTGAATAATGCTACCTACCTTCTCTTCGCTTGATATTCAACTCTAGAATTCACTATCTGCAGGGAACAAAAAACGCTAGAGCAGACGCATTCTACAGTGATGCCCAGAACTGTGTAGTTGTCGAGGAACTTTCAGATAGCTTTGTACGTTGGGTGAACAATGGAGAGACCTTGTGTCATTGAGCCATTGAACGTCGTAATTATGACCTTCCAGTGTGTTGGTAAATGGACCAGTGCCTTCAGCTCATTCTACTACTGGGCATGCCTCCTGTTTGGAGAAGTGTCGCATGGGAATCATGACGAAACGCAACATCTGTTGTATCAGCATTCTTTTTACAGTATTACTTGACTAAGCAAACCATCTAGGCCTGCATTTATATGATTGTGGAAATGGTCGGTCTAGTCGAATACGAATTACTCGACTAAGCAAACCATCTAGGCCTGCATTTATATGATTGTGGAAATGGTCGGTCTAGTCGAATATGATTAGTACATAGTGAACAGTTATAAAATTCTTTCTGGAAGTAGGTTCCAATGTTGTAAATAGGCAGGTTAGACTTGACTTGTTAGCACTTCGAATCGACTTATTTTAGGTCAATTTTTCATTTTAGGTTCCAATGTTGTAAATAGACAGGTTAGACTTGACTTGTTAGCACTTCGAATCGACTTATTTTAGGTCAATTTTTCATTTCAAATACATATATGTATTGGAAATGGCATCTATACAAACTTGCTACATGTATTATCTTCATGGATTCCTGGCAATTAACAGTGACCACTCTTGATTGATAAAGCTATTTTTCCTTGACCAACTGATTTTTTTGAGCCTCAATAAAAGTGCATGTCTTTCTTGAACTGGTCTAAGTGTAAAATGTACGTAAACTTTACTATTATCTTTATGAAATAAAGAAGTTATTTTCGAAAAATGCTCGTCTAAAAGAATTGAGCCATAAGTAGAAGGTACTAGATATGATAAAAAGGGAACGGATTGGAAAAAAAGGAGAATCACTAACAGTGTTGAAGTAACACTCTTCTCAATAAGAGTGTTTTTATAGTTAATGTCAATCATGCTTTACAACACATGTTATGCTCTACAATACATGTTAAAAGGATTAAGTTCTACACAAGCTTATTTACTGATATAGAAATTTAAGTAATTTAATTTAAAATTCTAGAATAATTTTATTCTATAAAATACATAAGTTTTCGTTATGTATATCAAATTTTATTTTTTTCCTACAAACTAAAGTATTGTTGAAGAGACAAAAAATTCACTACTTATTAAAAAAAAATTGGGACCTTAGGGTGTAAAGCTTTCACTATTAATTCTTTCATCTAAATTCACATGATCTACTAAATTAAATGAATATTGAGCATATATTACTCAATTAGTAATCTTCTATTACTGAATAATTGAATAGTTTAATCATTCCATTTATTTTTTGTACAAATTTTGGATTAGTTACTTAACTTTAAATATCAAATAATTTAGGGTTTTTATTTTTTGTTTTCCTACAATGGCATGTAGAAAGGAACATATACTATATTGTTTTGTCTTGTTAAGGCTGACATACCTTTATATCAGATCCCACAGTTGTTGCCTCTTCTTTGGAGATATAAAGAACAATGAATAAGTCTATAAAATTGTATATTATTTACATTTATTCTAGTTTCTTAATCCATTTTTTAGCCAAGTGAGACACATTTCTGCTCAAATCCTTTTTTTATTTCATTCAGTGTCTATTACTCTCATTTCGATTTATTCAAATTTAACTAGAAAGATTTCTATGTTTTAGAGGTAAGTTATTTTATAATAAAGGTGATTTCACATTATATTTCAAAACTGATCATAATAAAGACTAGCTAGCCAACCTCAATTTCGAGTCGAGCTTGGAACCAAGGTCAAGAATCACGTTTCGAATCAATTTTAAGGGTTGAGAGTTGGGTTTTGGAAATATTTTCTATTTCATTAAATTCGAGGAAAGTAAATTTATTTTACAAACATATTTTTCAGATATAAGAATTAATTAAATATGAAAAAACTAAAAAATATTTTTCTTCGTACCGATACACCCTTAATTAATAAATTATGCCAGATACTTACTAAGAAATTATTTCATCATAATAGTTATCAATAAACATTATTTTTATCAAATATTCGAATAGAGAAATATTTTTATTTATTTATCAAATTAATATATAAAGAAATAACAGGTTTAAAATCAAGACAAAAAATAACAAAAATAGATTTAAAAGAGAACTGTTAATTCACTTGAACTTAATAATTTTTACCCATAAATATACACATATATATTAACAAATTTTAGTAAGTATTTATAATTATTTAATTACTGTTTTATACTGATTTAAAATTAATATGAATTTCATGTAATTTTAATTTGATTGCAACAACCACCAAACATAAGATATAGGACCCTCCCATATCCTATCAACATAGAAAATTTAAAAGGAAATAAAAGTTCTATACCCTTAGATAATAATATATTTTTTTTCAAAAAATACAATTGTTTCTATAATAATATATTAATATTTAGAAAATTAGGTGTCAAATTGTGGGGCCCTGGAATATGGAATTCCAACCGCCACAGAAATAGACAGATCTAAATGTGGGATCCACAATGTATGACCCCACTGATGCAATCACAGCCGTTGGATTTACAATGCTAAAAGTTAACTGAATGGTTAATTTAATAAAAATCATAATTAATTTGCTATGTTATACTCCCTCCAATTCAAATTAATTGAATTTCTTTAAAAAAATTGAATATTTAAAATATTTAGGTTATTCAAAGTTTAAAATAAATATTTAAATTTTTTTTAAAAATTATATTTTTTAAGAGATAAATTAAATTATATATTTATGACTTTACAAAGGATAATAATGGAAAGTATAATGTAAATTTTATATTTGAATATCTTTCTTAATATATGTGCATTATCATACAAATTCAATTAAAATGGGACGAAAAGAGTATTAAACTATATTGATATTTGATAGTATTAAAAACATATTACTACATTCATTCACTTTTACTTGTATAGTTAAAAAATCACATTTTTAACAAATAATATGTAAAATGAGTATTTTATTTTACAAATCATATTACTTAATAAATATATAGTTTTAGACATTCAGAACAAGTAATTATTTGTTAAAGACAAAACCAAAAAAAAAATTGTTATTTTTTAATATATTAAAAATGAAACATAAAAATAAAAATCTATTTTTAAAATATCGAAGAAGTAGAAGTGCACGAAAGAAGAGTGTATATATATATATATATATATATATATTTCTGATCGAGTAAAAATAGAAACTAATCTATTTAAATCTGAATATTCTTTATAGAAGAAATACAGCCAAACATAACTTCAACAATTAAAAATTCAAATAAAGTGATTGACCAAATGCTCTCAAAGAATGAAAAAAATATTTTTGATATTTGTGGTTGTGGTCTAAAATAAGATAAATATTTTATGGTCATAAATTATTTCACAAATGGCAAGTGAGGACCCTAAATTGGGACGCTTTTTGCATTGAATTGCTCATATTTTTAATAGTGAAATAAGAAGTTTAAAGTAAAATTATTACTAAATATTAAAAAATATCATTGATTAACAAGGAAAGAGTATCAAATAAATTATGCTGAAAGTATAGGTGGACAGATCAATCAAACAATTACCTTTAGGCCTTTAGCGTAAGGTACAAGATATATGTTTAGTTTGACAAGAGGGAGTTGTTCGAATGGTAAGCATCCCCGCCTTTTAATCTAAAGGTTATGAGTTCGAGTTATCAGGAAAGCAGAGAGTTGGGAGTTCCTAAAAAAGGGTTAAAAATATAGATTAAATTATAATTTTTTTAATTTTTCCATGTTTGATTGGATAAAACTTTTTGAAATGTTTGAGAGAGGAAGTCTCTTAATAAAAATGAGAAAAATAACTACTTTAAGTAAGAAAAACAAACTTCATGAGTGACATCTGAGTTCATTATCTTCTTCTCATCCACCTAGCACCCGTAACCCTCACGCATTGACCATCTCACCCCCACGACCCACCCATTCTACTCCCATAATATTTTGCTAGATAATATATAAATGTTTTAAGGATAAGCTACAATAATTGCTTTGCCAGGCGATAACCATATGCCGCTCGCCAGAAAGAAATAGTCAATTTTTTACTTACCAAATATTAAAAATAAGCAAGAAACTAACTTCTTTTTCAAAAAAATATATTCTCTTCCAACCAAATACACCCTTAAAGATTAAAATTCATAAAATTAAATTATGAATCAATTTCCATAGAAAAATACTACTACTCCATCCCATTTTATGTGAAATATTTTCCTTTTCAGTACATGAAGAAGTCTAGCCACCATCTTGGACCATATCTTGGACAAGATATTGCAGCCACCAAACAAGCCACCACTCCATCGTCCAGCCACCATTTTTGAAGATGGAATTTTTGTTCACACCTCTAAAATCTACTTTAAATAGAGGTGCAAATTCTCATTTGTAACACCAAAAAAAAAACTAAGACAAGAGTATAGTAAAGTGTGAGTTTGAAAGCTTTTTTTTTAATCTATTCTTGTGAGTAATAGAAGAATTTTTTTCTCTCAAATTCGTATTTACCAACGCCCAATTGTTCACTTTGGCTTCAACAAGTGGTATCAGATCCAAGTTAGAAGCGTTGGTCGAATTTTTTTTTATGATGGGGATACTGTTCAGCGGAGTTCTATCAGAGACTGTTCATCGAGTTTTCTGAGCTTTGTTCGAAATCTAATTATGACTGCACCATTAGATTCGTCTCGTCGAACAGAGTCCAATGCACCAAACGGCGACCTAATCGGAGTTCAAACGAGCCCAGAAATCACAATCAAAGTACGGTCAATTCTACCGAAATTTTATAATGACAGATATACTATTCGCTGGGGTTTTGCCGGAGACGACGACACTGTTCACAGGAGAACAACGGAGAAGACAATCGGAAATACTATTCATAGCCAGAATCTGCAATAGTTTCAAAAATTATAAATTGACCCCTCAAGTTTACTGAAATTTCAGTTTGGTCACTCAACTTTCAAGAAATATCAGATTGATCCCTGATCTTTACGAAATTACAATTTGACCTCTAATCTTTCTGAAATTGCAATTTAGTTCCCAAAGTTTTTAAAATTATTGTTCTACCCTATAGTGGAATTTTGATCCTGAAATGTGAATTCCACCTTTTTGACCGTTCTGGACGTAACGGTGAGCTTCATTTTTCAAGATCCAACCTCGTTTTGGTGAATTAAGCTGTTTCAAGGTAACAATGACCATAGAAGAGTCAACATCATCTTCCGGAGCCATAATTATGCTCACTCCCACTAACTACACATTGTGGAGACATCAGATGGAAGATCACCTAAGCTGTAAAGATTTATTCGATCCTATTGAATTGAAAAGTGAAAATCCTGATCTCACCAAGGAGTCAGAATGGAAGAAATTAAACCGAAAAACTATAGGTCAAATCCGTCAACGGATTGATTATAGTGTTTTCCACCATGTTGCACAAGCTACAAACGCATATGCCCTCTAGAAGAAGTTGGAGGACATATACCAGGCCAAGATCACCGGAGTAAAGCCTTGTTGATGAGGCATTTAGTCAACATGAAGCTTAAAAATGGAACTTCAGTTACCGAGCATACCAGTGAGTTCCAGAGCTTGGTCAACTAATTGTCGTCTGTAGAGATGCCACTTGGCGATGAAGTTCTTGCGTTGTTACTACTCAGTTCCCTTCCCGATAATTAGGAAACGCTGGTTGTATCACTCAGCAACTCAGCCCCAAATGGTAAACTTACCATGTCAATGGTCAAGGATACTCTATTTAGTGAAGAGACCAGGAGAAAAGACATGGGCACAGATCAGACTTATGCCCTTGTCACAGAGAATTGGGGAAGGCAACAAAAGAGTAACAAAGACAAATGGAGAGGCAGAAGCAAGAGTAGAGGAAGATTCACTAATGGCAGTAAACCAACATAAAAGTGCCATCATTGTGAAATTGAAGGACATATGAAGAAGAACTGCTACAAATGGAAAGAAGAGCAAGTCCAGAGCAGTTCGTAGTCGAAGAACAAGGGTGGAGAAACATTAGTTACTATTATTAGAGATGTAGCTTATTGTTCAACCCATGATGAGATATGCCTTCACGTCTGAAGAGAGAATACTGAATTGGTGGTAGATACTGCAACGTCCTACCACGTTACTCCACATAAGGAATACTTCACAACGTATAAAGCTGGAGACTTTGGAGCTGTAAAGATGGGGAATTTCAGTTATTCTGGGATTGTAGGAATCCAGATAAAGACAAGTTCTAGGAGTACAATCACTCTGAAGGATGTCCGCCATGTGCCAGATCTTCGATTGAATCTTCTTTCAGGTGTAGCTCTTGACAAATAGGGTTATGATAGTCATTTCAGTAAAGGCATATGGAAGTTGTCAAGAGTGCTATGACAATCGCTCGAGGATATATTTGTGGCATGTTATACAAAACTCATATAAAGATTTTCACAGACAGCCTCAATGTAGCGGAAAAGGAGGCTTCTCAAAATTTATGGCACCAGAAACTCAGTCACATGAGTGAGAAAGGGTTGTCTAGCCTGATGAAGAAAGAGCTTATCAATGTGGACAAGGATGTTGCACTAGATCCTTGCAATCATTTTCTGTTTGGTAAGCATCATAGAGACTCGTTTAATTCCTCTTTAACAAGAAGATCATAATTACTCAGTCTGGTACACTCTGATGTTTGTGGTCCCTTGGAGGTTGAATCACTCGGCGGTAACCAATAATTTCTAATGTTCTTCGATGATGCTTCTCAAAAGGTATGGGTGTATTTCTTGTGGACGAAGGACCAGGTGTTTGATTACTTCAAATTTTTCCATGTCATGGTAGAACGTGAGACATAAAAGAAGTTGAAGTGTCTTCGATCTGACAATGGAAATGAATACTCTTCCAGGCAGTTCGATGTCTATTGTAGATAATATGGCATCCGACGTGAGTAGACAGTCCACCCACCCCTTAACACAATGGTGTAGCTAAAAAATGAACCTAACAATCATGGAACAGAGCATGCTCAGTATGGCTAAGCTACCAAAGCCATTCTGGGGAGGAGCAGTCAGAGTCGCCTGTTACTTGATCAATCGATCTCCATCAGTATTATTGGATTTTGAAGTTCCAGAGAAACTTTGGTCTGGAAAGGATCCATCATACTCTCACTTGAGAGTATTTGGGTGTTTGGCGTACACACATGTATACAAGGAGCTCAGGCAGAAGCTAGATGCAAGGACCACTCTATGCATTTTCATTGGCTATGGAAATGAAGAATTTGGATACAAGGTTATGGGATCCAAAGGAGAAAAAGATGATCAGAAGTAGGGACATGGTTTTCCATGAAAGTCAGACAATTGATGACATTGAAAAACCCACAGTGTCTCAGAAGATAAATGCTGCAGATCAGATGCCAGAAGCAGCAACAGAACCATTCATGAGAAATGGTGATAATGTGCCAGAAAATATGCCAAAAGTAGAAGACAATGAGGGAAGTGACGGTCCTGAGCAGGGGGGCAACAACCTCATCTGGCAGACGTTCCAGGACCATCACAAGGCCAAGATGATAGAGGATCTCCTTAGATTATTCCAAAAGTTCGTAGATCTGAACAAGGTCGAATTCCATCGAGAAGATATCCTGAATCCGAGTACCTTCTACTTACTGAAGATGGAGAACCAAAGAGTTTCCATGAAGCAGTATCTCATAAGGACAAAGAAAAATGGTTTCTCGCAATACAGGATGGAATGGAGTCTTTGCAGAAAAATCAGACTTATGAGATCATAGAACTTCTACGAGAGAAGAAGGTACTGAAAAATAAATGGGTGTTCAAGCTGAAAAAGGATGACAGCAGAAAAGTGGTGAAATACAAAGCACGTCTTGTAGTCAAAGGATTCCAACAAAAGACGGGGATCGACTTTGGCGAAATATTTTCACCAGTAGTCAAGATGACTTCAATTAGAGTCATACTTAGAATGATCGCAAGTATGAACTTGGATATTGAACAGATAGATGTAAAGACAGTTTTTCTTCACGGAGACTTATAGGAAGAAATCTACATAGAGCAGTCGGAAGGTTTTGAGGTTTCGGGAGATAATCTCGTATGCAAGCTGGAGAACAATTTGTATGGTCTAAAGCAGACACCTAGGCAGTGGTACAAGAAATTTGACTCATACATGGCAAGTCAAGGGTACAAGAAAACTTCAACAGATGAATGTGTCTACATTCAGAAGTTTTCTAACGGAAATTTTGTTGCTTTTCTACTATATGTAGACGATATTCTGATCGTGGGGAAAAATGCAACAAAAATCAACTAGCTGAAGAAGGAACTCTCTAACTCTTTTGACATGAAAGACTTAGGATTGGCTCAACAGATATTGGGAATGCAGATCATCCAAGACAGGAAGAACCAGAGGTTATGGCTATCTCAAGAGAAGTATATTGAACGAGTGCTTGCAAGGTTCAACATGAACAATGCCAAATAAGTTAGCATTCCATTAGCCAACCATTTCAAGTTGAGCAAGATAATGTATCCCTCATCTAAGGAAGAGATTGAGGAGATATCGTATGTACCATATTCTTCAACAGTCGAAAGTTTGATTACGCGATGGTGTGTACGAGGCCAGATATTGCTTATGCAGTGGGAAGGGTGAGCCGTTTTCTCTCCAACCCCATGAAAGAACATTGTGAGGCAGTAAAGTGGATTCTCAGGTACCTTAGGGTAGAATGAAATATGTCTTTGCTACGGGGGAATTGATCCAATCTTGGAGGGCTATACAGATGCAGATATGGCCGGAGAGCTTGATAGTAGGAAATCTA
The DNA here is from genome assembly GCA_025774065.1 of Solanum ossicruentum. NCBI lineage: Eukaryota > Viridiplantae > Streptophyta > Magnoliopsida > Solanales > Solanaceae > Solanum > Solanum ossicruentum. The sequence goes on along the minus strand of JAOTQR010000097.1, from coordinate 5,489,338 downwards.
CTTCAGGATTCATTTACACTTTTGCAGGGGGAGTTGTTTCATGGCAGTCAATACTATAGATGTGTGTTGCTTTATCCACAATCGAAGTAGAATACATTGCTGCCGCGGAATCTGGAAATGAGATGTTGTGGTTAAAGTGTTATCTCCAAGAATTTGGAATCAAGCAAAAGGAATGTAAGGTACATTGTGACAGTTAGAGTGCTCTGGATTTGAGCAAGAACTCCATGTACCATTCTCGTACAAAACATATTG
>JAOTQR010000097.1:5460684-5482339 GCA_025774065.1 Solanum ossicruentum | reverse complement strand
ATGATTTGAAATATCATCAAAAGGGGAAGGGTAAGGATTTGACTTGATTCAAGACTTTATATAAGGCAAGTGGACTTATAACCTTTTGTTAAGTATGGTTGAACCTTGTATACTCCTATGTGTATTAAATTGAGTACTGTCGGGTAGAATTTTATTGTATCATCTTAGGTTTTGATCTTGAGTTTTTGAATTGATTACTCATTTATATGGTGATATCTTGACTTGTGAGATATATTATCACTTCGTAATTTATGTGATCTTGTGAATCATTTGATATTGATATCAAGATGGTACTTATGTTAAGATGTTATGAAGACTCTGGTGATATTGAAACACTGATGATATTGATATATTAATGATATTGAGTTGACCATATTGATATATTGATGATAATGAACTCATTAAGATGTTGGTAATGTGATATAATTATAATCATGCACCTTTACATCTATTATTATTTGTGCATTGATATTTGTGATGGCTATGACTTAGAGATGAATAAGAAATAATATGGGTTAGTGGTCGAGGTCTCTACCAGCCAATGATAGTTGAGGTCTCTGTCGGCAAGCTGAGGTAATATTCAGACTGATATTGGGTTCAAGGTCATTTCCAAACAGGTCCGAGGTCATTCTCGAATGGGTCCAAGGTCATTCTCGAATGGGTCCAAGGTCATTTCTAGACAGGTTTGAGGTCATTTCCGGATGGCTGAGCATTGGCCGAGGTTATTGTCGGTAATGTTCACGGATACATGGTCTATGTTAGACTCCCATAGGTTTTGATTTGAATTTATCATCGGATGTGTATCGTAGCATAGACATGCATCACGATTATTTGACTTTGCATCATATCGTTACTTCTCATGACATTCACTCCATCTCATATCATTCATGTTTTGATATCATCTTATGTATAGCTTATGTGACCAGATGCCTATTGTATCTTGTGACTTGTATATCAATTGGATATTTCAAGTATTATTCTATATGATGAGTCTACAATATATTCCCGTGATTCATTTATCTTTTGTGTGTGTGTGTGTATTGTGATGGGACTTTTTCTGAGTGCGGGTTTGTAATTCGGTGGTATGTGATTGGTAGTTAAGGAGTTACTTGTGTTCTTCATTACTTTATTTTAGATTAGTTCAATTTCGTTGAGTACCTTGTTGTTTGGTGCTTACCCATTACTACATTTTGTAGGTTGTGAGCTCGGTCCACCCTGCTAGATTCCCTTTTTATTAGATTGAGCTTCCATATCATTTGTGAGGTAGCTGTCTATATCTCCAGCATGCCTTCGAAGATTCCAATTCTATGTTTCATTCTATTTGAGGACTAGACATTTGAGATTTGTATTTCATTTGAGTATTCTATATTTAGAGGATTATATATGTGATACCAGTCTTAGGAAAGTTGTAGTTATATTTTCCTGCGTTTATCTATCGTATCAGACTGTTTATCATTTTAATCTAGATATTAATATGATTGCATTTGTGCTTATTGTAGATATTGAAAAATGCCTAGGTACCTTTTTCTTTCAAAATTATTTCAATTTATATTGAAATATGCATTTTTTTGTATTTGCTAATTGTTGAGGTTAACTTGTCGAATTTTCTATAAAAAATTGTTAAACAATTATGCATAAAGTATATCACAAAAACATAAGCAAGAGGAAGACGTTTCTTAGATGAAATCTATGGCATTTCAGAGGAATCTTTTCATACATAAATAGGGTACATGACAAATACTTCAATCTAGACACTATTGGTAAATGGAAGAAAAACATTAAGCTTAAGAAATATTATAATGAAGACCTACTCGGGGGCTCTGATTTCGAGGGATCCAGGAGCATATGAGACTTCTTTTGGTTGAGCATTGGCAGCTCTAACTTTGTCACAATCTCCTTCTTTTGATAGCGATCTTTTGCTTTCAGACTTTGGCCTTGTACAGTAGTATTATGTATTTGTAAGAGCGCTCTCAGGTTGTATGTTATGTTTTGTTTTTGGTTATATGTATATCCATATGTACTTTCCATTTATTGTAGTTTTGTATAGCTGACTTCCAGGTTCTGGGTATGTAAGTAATAAAATTTAAGTAATAATTTAATATATACTTGTTATTCAAAAAAAGGTTCTTATCTGTAAGGCCTATTCATTCGTGACCTCAATTATCTGATCTTGTACTGTACATTAATATGGTACTCACAATTTAATAATTGGAGTAAATTACCTATAAGGCCTTATCTGATCTTATCTGATCTTGGACTGTACATTAATATGGTACTCACAATTTAATAATTGGAGTAAATTATCTGTAAGGCCTATTCATTCGTGAACAGTTGAAAATACAGGATGAAAAGTATCCAGATGCAATTTTTTATTTCCTAAAAACTACCTATGCTCTTCTTCATCCACTCTACAATATTTAAGATCGTTGAAAGTATGGAAGGTGTCTAGTGCTTTTTTCATTTCTGAAGTTTCTTGCATCAAGCTTTGGATAACTGGTCATTCATCTCTGAATTTGGAGGTCTAAAAATCATCGATAACAATGGATGTAGTACAATCAGATCATGCCATCGACATCTACATTAATGGGTTGGATAGTATGAGTTGATTCATATTTGATCCACCTTTAAAAAAATTGAATACCCAACCAACTTAAAATGAATTGATCGAGTGAATAACCATAAATGTTATCATTTTGATTCTTCTAATTCATGTGTCAAATTTCAGACTACATGAGGCTAATAACTTATTTGGCAAAACTTTCCATTTTTGTTTATCTTAATGTATCTTTTACAAGTAGGAATATTTTTCAAGAATATATAGCAATTTATGTTGGACTAATCAATTGAAAAAGCACTTTCATCAATTTTAGAGTAACAATAATTGTTTGGTCAAAACTAAAAAAATACTTAGAAGGAAAAGTTACTTTTTCACCTTCTAAAAGGTATTTTTTTGGTACTTGTCACGACCCAAGCCTAGGGTCTAGACGTGACATGGCGAATGGTGAATCCGAAGGGACCCCAAATAAGCCTCTTAATATATCATTACACATCATAGTCCGTGGAAGCAATTAAACAACATAATAAGAGTAGAAATAAGGGAAAGAGCACTAAATGGATACTTTCATAACATAAGCATCAAAACAAGAGAGTCAAGGCTCAATATATAAAATGTCCAACAATACCTCTACTACATAGATAAGAGCGAGGGACAAGACAAGAAACCAGGCTCACCCTCATAGTCAACACATACAAAAAAGAAATATAGTCTTAATATATAGCATGAGATCATAGATATTGTCCCTGGAATGGAGGACTCACCAACTAGCTTGAGAGAATTCGTACTAGCCATGTGGAGGAAGATACTTAAGTGGGGCTCTGGTTCCTACATGGTGATATCATATAGGCATAGAGTATGCATTAGTACGTTTAAATGTACTAAATATGTAGGATGCAATGCAACAAAAGATAAGCATCATAATTGAAATGCATAAACTTAGGCAATGAGTAGCATATAACAATATGGCATGCATGGAAGATGCTTGAAGTAAATCATGCTTACATAGAACATAATTCATGTGCAAGAAGAGACTATCATTATAGAATTCTTAGTCTATTGAGGTACCAATCCTTCAATTGATTGGTGGATCGTTTCACCCTACCACCCATGGTGATTGAGGTACAAACACCTCAATTGGTTATCAAGGTACAAAGCCCTCGACATGGTTGGTGGATCATCTCACCCGACTACCCATGGTGATTGAGGTACAAACCCCTCAATTTGGTTATCAAGGTACAAACCTCTTGATTGGTTGGTGAATCATGGCACCCTACCACCCATGGTGATTGAGATACAAACCCCTCAATCCGATTCTCAAGGTACAAACCCCTCGATATGATTACTTGGGCTTTTAACCCCTCGAGTAGGGCATGGTCAATTTCCAACACTATATAAGAGAATACATATACATACATTTTTTTCATCATGATAAAGTCATTCAACTCATAAGACATGCATTGGACCTTCAATTCCTCAAGAAACCATAACCAAAAATTTTATCAAACACTTGATAGGTGTGTAGAGCTAGTGTAAAACCATGCAATTTAGGGATGAAATTATGCAAGAAAATCTAATGTAAAACCATCCATCAATACTTGGTAACACCCTCAAACAATATACACCAAAACCCCTCATCAAATCCCACAATAGATCTTAGATTCGTAGCTCAAAATATGCTAAAACAGTCACAATTTCATGAAACTCCAACATAGTTCATAGTTAAATTCATTGTGAGTAAGACCCATAAGTAAATCAACTTAAAATCATGCAACTTGAGTAAAAAAGGAAGCTTAGGCTTCATAGGTAAAAGAAACCCATGAATGAAACCCACATACCTTAACTTTGGAGAATTCTTGGTGAAGATTGGAAATGGAGACTCAGGCTTGACTGAAATCCTTAAGATTTGGATGAGTTTTGGGACTTGATAGTTGGGGTGAAATATTTCTATAAGTATTTGAGTGAGTATTGGGGAATGTTTTGGATGATATGAAGATGAAATATGGCTAAGTATAGGTACTTTCATGCATGGGAACACTTAGGACCAAGACCTAAAAGTCTTAGACCGAGATAGAAAACTGGCAGCCTAAATACACTATAGCGCGCCCTTAGTTCATCACGCCTAGCTCACTCGAATTTGCAACTTGGAAAAATGAAATTGCGATTCCTTTGCTCTAAAATCCATCTTAGACCCATTTCCCACTCAATTTTGCCCTCGATCAAGAATATGAAGTTGAATTTTCGAAATAATGCATGGATTTTAAGATATATGAAAATTATGATTTCGGGCACTTCCGAGGCATATTTTTGTGCACTTTTTGGGGTAGTTTTAATATCTCCCTCTTGGGACATTCGTCCCTGAATGTGAGAAAGGTATATGAGAGACGTAAACATGATGATTTCAGCCCACATAAGGATGCAACAATGCACTTAAACATCATTTCAAAAACCTCAATGTAAGTGTAAAATCATCATGAACTTATCAATTTAAACATGAATGTATGCAATGACATGAGGGCTGAACTTAAGACTTGAAATCACATAGCGAACTTAGATTAATACCTTAGGCTTGAGTGGAGTGGAAAAGGTAGGATATTGCTTTTGCATGTTCGCTTCGGCCTCCCAAGTAGTACTTTCAACTTGTTGATTCCACTAAAGGAACTTAATGGAAGCCACATCCTTGTTCCTCAACCTCTTCACTTGTCTATCCAAAATTTGAATCGGAACCTCTTGATAAGTCAAATTATCTTCAACAACAGCCACAACATCGAGAGGCACAATAGCATTAGGGTCTCCCACACATTTCCTCAACATGGTACATGAAAGACCGGATGATCCAAATCCATCTGACTAGGCAGTTCCAATTCATAAGCTACCTTGTCAATCCTCATCATTACCCTATAAGGACCCACATATCTTGGACTCAACTTACCTTTCTTACCAAAATGAACTACACCCTTCATAGGTGACACCTTCAAATAGACCCAATAACCAACCTTGAATTCAAGATCACTTCTCCTCGCGGCATAGGACTTTTGGCCACTTTGGTCCGCCTTCAACCTTTCTCTAATCATCCTGACCTTCTCAAGAGCCTCCATAATCAAATCTGGTCCCAACAAAGCCATCTCTCCAACCTCAAACCACCCAACCGATGACCTACAACGTCTACCATAGAGAGCCTCAAAAGGGGTCATACTGATGCTAGAAAGATAGCTATTGTTATAGGAAAACTTAATCAATGAAAGGTGATCATCCTAACTACCCTTAAGCTCCAATACACAAGTCCTAAGCATATCCTCAAGTGTTTGGATAGTTCTTTCGTCTTGGCCATCCGTTTGAGGGTGAAAGGCCATACTAAGTTTAACTCTATTACCAAGATCTCTTTGAAAGGACCTCCAAAAATGTAAAGTAAAGTGAGCACCACGATCCGATATAATGGACAAAGGAACCCCATGCAACCTCACCAAGTCATGAATGTACAACCTAGCATAATCTTCAACCCCATATATGGTCTTAACCGGTAGAAAGGGAGCCAATTTCATCATCCTATCTACCATAACCCAAATGGAATCAAAACCTTTTCTAGTCTTTGGTAACCCAACCACAAAATCCACATTAATCTCCTCCCACTTTCAAGTAGGAATATCTATGTCTTGTGCTAGGCCACCCGGCCTTTGGTGCTCATCTTTGACTCGTTGGAAACTATGACAATCGGATACAAATTTGGCAATGTTCCTCTTCATACCTCCCCACTAATACACCTCCCTCAAATCTCTATACATTTTAGTAGATCCGGGGTGAATACATTAAGAAGAACCATGAGCCTCATCAAGAATCTTTTCTCTCAAGCCATCAACACAAGGCATACATAACCTACCTTGGTATCTAAGGACGCCATCTCCCTCTTGGGAGAAAACCTCCACATTACCATCTTTTACCAATGCCTTCAATTCTAACAAAATGGAGTCAAGATCTTGCTTAGCTTTCACCCCCTCAACCAATGAAGATTTAGAGCCATCAACTACCACAACACCCCTATTATCCACCTCTTCCAACCTAACTCCCAATCTAGACAACCTTTGGACCTCCCTAGCCACCCCTTTGCCACCATCACCAACATGTTCTAGGCTACCCATGGACACCCTACTCAAAGCATCAGCCACCATATTAGCCTTATCGTGATGATAATGCACACTCTTATCATAGTCTTTAAGAAGTTCTAACCACCTTCTGTGTCTCAAGTTGAGATCTATTTGAGTGAAGACATATTAGAGACTCTCATGATCGGTAAACACATCGACATGCACCCCATACAAATAGTGACGCCAAATTTTCAAAGCAAAGACCACGGCGGCTATTTCAAGGTCGTGGCTAGGATAATTCTTCTCATATACTTTGAGTTGTCTAGAAGCATAGGTTATCTATCACCTTACCAATTTGCTTTAGAGCACAACCCAAACCGACCATTGAAGCATCACAACACACAACAGACCCTTCTAGCCCTTCTATTAGTGACAATATAGGAGCGGACACAAGCTTATCTTCTGATGTTTGGAAACTCTTTTCACACTAATCAGTCCACACAAATTTGGCTTTCTTTTGAATCAACTTAGTCATAGGAGAAGCAATAGAAGAGAACCGATTCACAAACCTCTGATAGTAACCTGCTAAGCCCAAGAAGCTCCTAATATCTAACGAGGTCAATGGTCTAGGCCAATTTCTAATCACATTCGTCTTTTTAGGATCCACTTTAATACCATCCTCCGACACCACATGACCTAGGTAAGCAACCTCTTTTAACCAAAATTCAAATTTTTCATACTTGGCATACAACTTCTCTTCCCTCAATCTTTGTAGCACTACCCTTAAATAACCCATATGCTCCTCCTCACTATGTGAATAGATCAAAATATCATTAATGAAGACCAGAATAAAGGAATTAAGGTAGGTTTTAAAGTCCCTATTCATAAGATCCATGAAGATGGCTGGTGAATTGGTCAACCCAAAAGACATCACAACAAACTCATAATACTCATACCTAATGCAGAAAGCCATCTTGGGAATATCACACTCCCTCACCTTCACATGATGATACCCGAATCGAAAATCAATCTTAGAGAAGTGACTAGCCCCTTGCAATTGGCCAAACAAATCATCAATCCTTGGAAGAGGATACTTATTCTTTATGGTGACCCTATTGAGTTGTCGGCAGTCAATACACATTCTAAGGGACCCATCCTTCTTCTTCACAAACAACACCAGTGCACCCCAAGGTGATTAGCTAGGCCTAATAAAACCCTTCTCCAACAAATCCCTCAATTGCTCCTTCAACTCCTTTAACTCCGCTAGGGCCATACGGTAAGGGGGATAGAAATGGGTTGAGTATTGGGAAGGAGGTCCATGAACACCAGGAAGGTCATTTGGAAAGATATCAAGGAACTCATTTATAATCAAAATCAACTATATAGGAAGGACCTTAGACTCCACATCCCTAACGCTCACAAGATGATAGAGATACCCTTTAGAGATCAACTTACAGGCGTTAATGCAAGGGATGAACCTACCGGTGACCACCACATCATGACTTTCCCACTCAAGAACGGGTTCATTTGGGAATTGGAATTTAACTCTACAGGTTCTACAATCAATAGAGGCATAGTATGCATGTAACCAATCCATCCGAAGAATGACAGCAAAATCAACCATATTCAACTCAACAAGATCACAAGGCAATATCCTATGCAAAATGCAAACGGGATAATAATTTTTATAAACCTTTCTAGCAATAATAGATACACCAATATGAGTAGACACCTCATAAGACTCACACAACAATTCGGGCTCAACATGGAACTTTTTGGCAAAAAAAGGGGTAACAAAAGAAAGAGTGGCACCCGGATCAATCAATGTATACACATCAAAATCAAATACTTTTAGCATACCAGTGACGACATTGGGAACCTCCTCAACCCCTTGCCTCCCTTGGAGTGCATAGAACCGATTGTGCCTTGGGGCACCACCTTGTTGACCACCTCTCCCCAAAGGAATCGTATTTGCACCTTGTGGATGAACATTCTTACCCTTGTTGCTATTATGAGGACAATCAATCTTTTTGTGACCCACTTCCCCACATCCATAACATGCATTAGTATCCCTTAATCATGCGCCTCTATGACCCCTACCACACCTTGGACACATATCATTAGGAACCACACCATCAATACTTTGGACCCTTGGGAAGTCATTGGCAAACCCCCTATTAGAAACATAAGAAGACCCTTGGCCTTGACAGAACCGGCCACCCTTTCGACTTTGGAACTTTTCCTCAAAACAGTCCCTCTTAGCCTCACTACTCCTCTTCCTCAACTTTTCCTCCTCCATTTGTTCGGCATAGGTCATCAAACCGAAAAAATCTATGTCACCAATCAACATGGCGGACTAACATTCCTCACTCACCAAATCATATACATCCATCACGAATATGTTCATTCTAGCCTTGGGTCGACAACCAAGTGGGGAGCATATTGAGAGAATTAATTAAACTTGAGGGCATACTCCCTTACACTCATAGACCCTTGCTTCAAGTTCATGAACTCCACCAATTTGGCTTCCCTAAGCTCAAGAAGGAAGAACCTATTAAGAAAAGCTACCTTGAACTCCTCCTAAAGCACCACATCATTGATTCCCTTCTCTTCTTTCCATTGATTAAACCATATTTGTGTTACCACTTTGAGTTGGTAGGCCACCAACTCTGCTTTCCCTTCCGATCTAACAACCATGATAGCGAATACCTTATAGACCTCATCAATGAACTCTTGAGGGTCCTCATCTACCTTAGACCCATAGAATGCAAGTGGGTTCATCCTCATGAAGTCTCTCTCCCCAGATCCCGAGGTAGGAGCATGAGGGGCTTGGGCCCCTTGATTAGCCACAACTTGTGCTAGCATAGTGAGAGCACCCTGGAGCTTACCAAGAGTCGGTTGTTCCTCAGGAGTGCGGACTCTCCTTCCTCTTGTGTTAAGTATGATCTAGCATCGCAAAGAACAATTGTTAGCGGGGAAAAACTTACTTCAACTCTATAGCACGACCTAGAACATAAAGAAGGGAAATATTTCTTAAAACGTCTTATAGCCTCTTGCTCATAGTTGTAGTGCACAATATAACCATAACAAGACTCTAATTGACGCAGTATGTTGGATGTTGAGGACTATTAACAACCTAGTGATCTGATACCAAGTTTGTCACGACCCAAGCCTAAGGCCTAGATATGACACGGCGAATGGGGAAACCGAAGGGATCCCAAACAAGCCTCTTAACGTATCATTACACATCATTGGTCATGGAAGTAATTAAACAACGTAATAAGAGTAGAAATAAGGGAAAGAGGGCTAAAGGGATATTTTCATAATATAAGTATCAAAACAAGAAAGTCAAGGCTCAATACATAACATGTCCAACAACACCTCTACTACATAGATAAGAGCGAGGGCCAAGACGAGCAAGCGGGCTCATCCTCATAGTCAATACATACATAAAAGAAAGATAGTCTTAGTACATAGCATGAGATCATAGATATTGTCCCCGGAATGGAGGACTCACCAACTAGCTTGAGAGAATTCATACTAGCACGTGGAGGAAGATGCTCAAGTGGGGCTCCGTTTCCTACATGGTGACATCATGTAGGCATAGAGTATCCATTAGTAAGTTTGAATGTATTAAGTATGTAGGATGTAATGCAACAAGAGATAAGCATCTTAATCGAAATGCATTTGCTTAGGTAATGAGTAACATATAACAATATGGCATGCATGGAAGATGCTTGAAGTAAATCATACTTATATAGAACATCATACATGTGCAAGAAGAGACCATCGTTATAGAATTCTTAGTCCATTGAGGTACAAATCCCTCAATTGGTTATCAAGGTACAAACCCCTCGACATGGTTGGTGGATTGTCTCACCCTACCACCCATAGTGATAGAGGTACAAACCCCTCAACTCGGTAATCAAGGTACTAACCCCTTGATTGGTTGGTGGATCGTCACACCCTACCACCCATAGTGATTGAGGTACAGACCCCTCAACCCAGTTATCAAGGTACAAACGCCTCAACATGGTTACCCAGGCTCTTAACCCTGAGTAGGGCATGGTCAATTTCCAACACTATATAGGAAAATATCATATACACACATTCCTTTCGTCATCATAAAGTCATTCAACTCATAAAACATGTATTGGACTTTCAATTCCTCAAGAAACCATAATCGGACATTTTATCAAACACTTGGCGGGTATGTATAGCTTGTCTAAAACCATGCAATTTAGGGATGAAATCATGCAAGAAAATCCAATGTAAAACCATCCTTCAATACTTGGTAACACCCTCAAGCAATATACACCAAAATCCTTCATCAAATCCAACAATAAATCATAGATTCATAGCTCAAAATATGTTAAAACAGTCGCAATTTCATGAAACCCTAACATAGTTCATAATCAAATTGATTGTGAGTAAGACCCATAAGTAAATCAACTTAAAATCATGCAACTTAAGTAAAAAAGGAAGCTTAGGCTTCATTGGTGAAAGGAACCCATGAATAAATCCACATACCTTAGCTTTAGAGAATTCTTGATGAAGATTCGAAATGGAGACTTGAGGCTTGAGTGAAATCCTTAAGATCCGAATGAGTTTTGGGACTTGATATTTGGGGTGAAATATTTCTCTAAGTATTTAAGTGAGTATTAGGGAATGTTTTGGATGATATGAAGGTGAAATATGGCTAAGTATTGGTATTTTTACGCATGGAAACACTTAGGTCCAAGACCTAAAAGTCTTGGACCGAGATAGAAAATTGGCATCCAAAATACACTATAGCGCACCCTTGGCACGTCGCGTCAGGGGCACGGATAGCTCATTGGAATTTGTAACTTGAAAAAATGAAATTGCAATTCACTTGCTCTAAAATCGAGGTTAGACCCATTTCCCATTCAATTATTTCAGTACTACTCAAAATTACTTATGTATTTTGAAAAATTTGACCAAGAGTCTGAATTCACTAAAACAAGCACTTTCAATTATTTTTAAAAAAATAGCTAGGTGTGAACAAGTTAAACTGTTAAATCAAACTAAGTCGATAAAGCAAAGTCAAATCCGAAAATAAAATTGACTTGTGATTTGATTTAATTGGTTTGATGTTGAAAAAAAATCAATCATTCTTGATTTAGTTTGGTATTAAAAGTCAAATCGAGCCTAAACCAAATCAACATAATTGTATTTATATAACTTTAGTCTTTTTATACATAAAAACATTAATAATTATAGTCTACTTTATTAATATACCTTAAGAGAATCTTAGTAGCTCAGTTGGTTGGCTACCTTATTGGTAAGGGTTCGATTCTCCACATTGTAATCCCCTCCCTGTTTCCCCTTCCCCTACTTCCAATTTTCAAAATAAAAAAAATTAACATACCTTCAATTAGTTTATAGTTTACAAAGTTTAGATATATTATTTCAAATTTGGATTTGTAAAAATTTGTAAATGTTTTATATTGTATTTAGTCCGATTGCAATCTTTAATCATATAAATTTTACGTATTGAACATTGAAATTTTAACGAAAATATTTTATATTCAGATAAATTTTTAAGTCTTTTTGAAGATTCCTCGTCATAAAGCTTTTTAGTTCTAGCCTATCACATGTAAGTGAAAATATACTTAATTTCTTTTTTAATCACTATTGTATAACACCAACAACTACATATTTCTAAGAACACCAGGGAAAAAGAAAACTTAAAAAATCAAAAGAACCAATTAAAATCAAAATCGAACAATATGTTGGTTTGATCTGATTTATAGATTTAATAAACCGACATAATTGACTTAGTTAGTTTTTAGTAAAAAAATCAAATCAAATCGACTTATACACACCCCTGTTGTTAACTATTAAGATGCTTGAACAACAAGAATATATCCAGTGAAATTCCATAAGTGAGGTCTGGAAAGAATAGAATATACGCAGACCTTACCACTACCTCATATAGAGATATTGTTTATGAAAAACTCTCGTCTCAAAAATCAAGCTCCATAAACAAAAGATACTAGATACCGAAAAAAAGGGAAAAGAAAGAAAAAAAAAAGGAAAACAACTAATAATGAAAAGCAAATGATAATATGTAAATATGATAAAATAACAAATATAAGACGGATAATGACAACAAAAAAAATGCTTACCAATCAGTCTATAAACATGTTATCCAGATATAGTAGAGAAGAAAAAGACAATTTCAAGATCCCATGAATAAAGCGATAAAACTTCAAACTATGGTGTTGAAACATCATACGTGGGCCTCATATAATTGAATGACTTGAATGTCTTATCACCTCTAACAGTAGACAATTTTTGTTTGCATCAAAGGAAATGCCACCCTGAATACAGTACTTTTTACAGTGCTTGTTCACATCAATCATCTGGAAATCAATTCTTTAAGCTAAAATAAACAAGGGAATCCACATTGTGATCACTTCGCAACATCTTGTACCGATTAACTTACTGGCCTTCATCCATGGGATCACTTCTGTTACACGTCTGAGATCTTAAATCCTTCTCATCCTGCCTTGACTCAGTGGATACTGATGCTCGGGAAACAGAATCTTCCAGGGCCTCGAGAAAAGATGGAACCGTCAACTTATCTGCAGTAATGATATATAAAACTTGACTAAGTTTAAAACTAAAACAGCTCTGAGAATTAAGCTGTGCCAGCATCATGTAGTGCATCAGAAATGAATTAGAAACCAAGTTCTGGATGTCACATTATATTTGGATTATAGAAGATTATTATTAGCTTGCAGAGAGAAGAATCTTCCATTAAAGAAAAGGTCAATATCTTTTATAGACCAAATGGAAGCAAGTCACATATTCAGGTCAGTGATTATAAGCATTGTCTCACAAGCAAATATGATTTAAGAGATGAAAGAAAGCACATATTAAATAATTAACCATTGAAATAAGTGTATTAGCGTTTCATTGCTTTCAGCTACCAAGATGAATGATCAAACGATGCTTGCTTACATTGACTAGGATCAATTCCAAACTGAGTCAGATCTATTTGTCCAGTTCGAAGAACCTGTAGTAAGAAGAGAGTCAAATTTACAGACGCCTTGCAAGCATACCTAAAAAGGTGCATGGAAAAAAATGAGATTTTGATGACTCACATAAGTAAAGGAGTCTAACTGCTGGCGGAATGGAGGACTCTGTAGCAACTCCATTAATTCATATGGTGTCCAATGGCCCTGCAAACATGAGAATTTTCAAGATAACATCAGCACTGTAATCCTTGTAGTTTGAGATAATAGGGCCCAATTTTTCACCTCAGGCAAGTATGAAACTAGTTGTCCTTCTAGTGGTATATCATCAATCAGTGGTAATATGAGCTCAGGCCTCAAAATATCTCCCAATTCCAATCCTGGTACAGCAGCAAGATAAGAAGTTAAGGTAAAATGGTGTATATACTATATTTTTAGTATTGCATTAATGTCCAGATCTGAGCTGCAGTCAAGTGAAAGAGTACTGTTGTACTAGTTTGGCTTTAAAAGTTTTAGATGATGTTCTCCAATTGCAAGGAAAAAGAAAATGAAAAAAGAGGGAAAGGAGAACGCTCATCAGAAAAATAAAAGGCAGCAAAGGAATCAGATTAGACATCTAGCTTTTAGTACTTGTTTGGATTGACTTATTTTAGGTGCTTTTAAGTCAAAATAATTTTTGAACTGTTTTAAAGTGTTTGGGTAAAACTAAAAGTGTTTATAAGCACTTATTTTTAAGCCAAAAGAACAAAAATAAGTCCAAAGTCGTAAGTTAGGATTCCTAACTTATGGCTTGACTTATAAGTCATAAGCCAAAAGCTAATCCAAACAGGCCCTTAGTCCATGTATACCAAAAATAACTGCTAAATATTCTTGATTCTAATTTTAATCAACATTCCACCAACAGTTTAACTGCATCAAAATCCTTTTAACTACAAACAGTTTACTATGGCGTGCTGGCCAAGCATAAAAAGGCTACCAACAAAAGAGTATGAGTCGATCAAATGCTCTACCTGCATCAGGATCTACAGCTTCATCTGAACCATAAGAAATAACATTATGTCAACGTGAAGATTAAATGATAAAGATTGTTAAACTAAGAAAGATTGAAGGGAAGTAGTCAACTGAACCTGTGGACCCTATGTTACTCAATATTCTTTGAAGATCAGACAACTTTACTGGGCCTGAAGATGTTACATCACTACTTGCTTCAGTATTCATGCTTGCACTTACCAAATTTCCCGCCCTGAAAGAGGTCAGCCAGACATTTTAAATGATGACTTCCAGCCTCAAGCAACTTCATAGCAATGATGATAGTTGTGTGCTACTACATCAAAGGAACGCAAGGAAGGAAAAGAAATTATTCAACTATGTCTCAGGACGAAGTTCATAATTGCAGCAGCATGGTTAGTGAGGAATAATATAACCTGACTTGGTTCTAATTGAGGCTTAGTAGAGGTGGCAAATGGGCGGATTGGATTGGATTGGATTGGATTTGGATGGATTGAATATGGATTGAGCCAAAATGGACTGGATCACAATCCATCCATAGAAGATATGGATAAAATATGGTTTGGATAAGAACGGTTCCAACCTACTTCATATTCTTGAAGCCAAAAAAGATTAAATTAAAGCTAGATTGTTAATGTTCAATCCCAATCACCCTACTCTCAAATAATTATTTTTGGAAAAAATTATTTTTTCAATTTTTTTAATAAAAGTTTGGTTCTTCGGCGTATCGAAGTTTTCAGACCCCTACAGTGAATTGAAGAACTGAACTTTTGAAAAAAGAATACCTACACCAAACCGAAAAATCGAATTAATTTGGTTTGGTTCGGTTCGAGCTTTCGATTTTCCGGTATTTATGCGCCACCCCAGTAAAAAATTAAAAAACAAAGGTTAAATTTTTCTCCCCTCCCCCACCAACACCGAACCGAAAAATTGGATAAGTTTAATTTGGTTCGATTTTTCGGTACTTATGCTCCCCCCCCCAATAAAAAATAAAAAAATTTTTTGCCCCCCACCCCGACACCAAACTGAAAAAACGAATTAGTTTGGTTCAATTTTTCGATTTTTCGGAATTTACGTCCGCCCCAATAAAAAATAAAGAAAAGCTAATTTGTTTTTCCCCCCTCCCGACACCGAACCGAAAAATCGAATTAATTTGGTTTAGTTCGATTTTTCAATTATACGACGTTTATGCCCACCCCGATAAGAAATTTACAAAAAAAGTTAATTTTTTTATCCCCCACCCCGACACTGAACCGAAAAACCGAATTAGTTTGGTTTGGTTTGATTTTCGATTTTCCAATATTTCTGTCTGCCCCAATAAAAAAAAAAATTTGGCCCACCCGACACCAAATTGAAAAATCGAATTAGTTTGGCTTGGTTCGATTTTTCGGTATTTGTGCTCACCCCAATTAAAAATTTAAAAAAAATTATTTTGTCCCCCCCCCCGACGCCGAACTGAGAAACCGAATTAGTTTGGTTTGGTTCGACTTTTAAATTTTTCGGTACTTATGCCCACCCCAATAAAAAATAAAAAAAATCGTTAATTCCCCCCTCCCCGGTCCAAATTTTTTTAAGAAACATAAAAAAAAATTATGCACAAAAAATTTTTTTATTATGAGTTGGAGGATCTATGGGTCTATAACGGTACACCCATATTTTATCCATTTTGACCATATTTGTATGAACACTTAAAATAGATCAATCCATATTTATCCATTTAGAAAATATGAGTGATCCATTAAAATAAATATGGATAAAATGGGTTCTTTTACCTTATATGAATTGAAATTGTCACCCCTGAGGCTTAGTAGTAGTTGTAATCAACTATGACTCAATGTCGAGTTGCTTATGTTCTTCAGTAAAAGTGAGTGAGGTAAACCCATTGGCACAAGTTCCCAAGAATCTTTGTTAGCATGTAAATCTCCCCCATTTTTGTAACGAGATGCAACACAAAAAACAGATCTTATACTTCTTACTATACTAGTATTACCTTGATGAAATATCTTCTTCTACCATATCTTCAGAATTTGGTAATGGAGCTGAAACTTCAGGCTCGTCTTCACCAGGAAACTCTATTCAAACAAGTAAAAATTTATCAAGATTCAAACAGGTATGCTAAAAATCTACCCCTCTGAGAATTAATAGAAGTTATATACATGAAACGCCCATTAACATCATCTAAATGTAGTAACTAGAACAACATATTGAAGTGCATTCCCCAAATTAGAATTCCATTTTCAATTCCTTTATGTTGTTACAACCAGTCAACTACAACCAAACTAGCCCCTTAAATTTCTTAAAGGTAAATAATTCATGCTCGACACTGAACTGCATAGAAAATCAATAAATCAAAGATGTCAAGAACAAACATGACACTTGATTTGATGAATAATTTAATGAAATGAAATCAAAGAATTAAAAAAAGCAACATGAAACACATAAAAAAGGATGAAGAAGAGCTTGTCACATTGCAAATCTATGACGCAGAAGCCTCAAACTATATCAGAAAAGGGGTCATTTAGATTTGCAGGCAACAATTAGGCAGAAGAGAAAAGAATTTTAGACAGATATAAAAGAATATGCTGGCCTTAACTTGAAAACTCTTAATATTTGTTGAGAGTCCATGTAATTCTAAACTTGGTTGGTAGAGGTTGTTGTTCTTTTACCAAATTAACTTTCAGGTTATTAAATTTCAGAAAGGAGATAAAGCAAATTAAAAGTGAGGACAAAAGAAAACCAAACTGAAAGAATTAAAACCCAAAAAATACGGGTAGTAAAATAAACTTGATTACCCAGTGGTTGATTCAGGTAGAAGTTGACTGAACTACATAACTGTGCATCATTGTCAGCTGCTGGCTCCTGGCAAGAAATGAAAGGAAAATTATCACAAACTCAAAGCATGATCATAATTTAAAAGCATAAAGCAATATCTATGGCAACAAACATGATGCATAAAGTAATATCGATGGAAACAGATATGACCTGCATCCAAAAGAAAAGCCTTCTACCGTCGGTACAGAACTTCAAAATATAAACCCTTCCAGATGATTGATTGACCTGAAGAGTATCAGAAAACAATGAATTAGCATCAGATATTAATTGAAGTGACAACTTCTAAACGGCAATTCTAAGGATTTTTTTTCTAAATAGGAGGAAGTTGGCAACCTTTGTAAGTGAAAAATGAATATTTAGATTGACAATCATGTTTTAGAGTTAGTCATTGGTCACAAGATACTATTGATTCTGTATGTTGTGAACATCATCTCAATCGTCACAGAATTTTCTTTGTTGCAAGTGAATAGTTTTTCAGCGATCGAAGTAACAGCAAGAGGGAATAGAAATACCTTCTCAAAAACTGCCTCCTCAGGGAAAACAATCTGATCCTATTATCAACCTTTGTCAAGAAACAACTTTCAGATTTTCAGTTTAATCACTGGATGGTGCGATATCCAGAATAACAGCAATGATAAATAACATAAAAGTGAAGCAATATCAAAGAAAAACTTCAGTAATATTTGACAGGAACAAGGATACATCTTCAACAATGTTGAGACTACGGTCAAGCCACTGAAAATGGAGTAGTCCCTCTTCACCCTAAGATAACAAAATGACATCGTAATTTCACATATTGATATTTAAACAATCTCCAAGTAACATATTGTAAGATCACCACGATATAAACTAAACAAGGTCAAACTTAGGTGAGCAAGAAAAATGGTTAACCAAATCAAATATGATTTCTTTTCTCATACCCTGCCTATACGGACAAGTCCTTTCCGTGAATCAGGGATAACCTTTTTTCCCTCCATGAGCATTTTACCAGCACGAAATTCCATCAAAATTTCCTGAACAAAATATTATCAATATGTCATTTATATCACACATTGAGAAACAATCAAATGTCAAAAGAACAGCAAAAATTTTTGTCATTTCATGGGATAGGATACATGAATACTATGGGTGTTTTTGCTAATTTTGATTTCTTTATGAATGGGGAAAATGATTGAATAATGATATAGGAAGAAATAGCAAAACAATACTTACTTATCTTTGACAACTAACAATTTTCTTATGGAGAAAAGCAGAAAGTGCATATATAAGAGAGTAAATTATACTATAAAAGAAAGAAGAAGAAAAGCAGAGCTCTTTGTGACCGTCATCGAATCGGTGCAAACAAATTGGATGACCTATGTACTCCAACAAGATAAACAAAAGGTAGTTGCATATTTTCCATCAGATTAGTGGCATCATTAACTTTTTTGAATACCTTCCTATTCATATCCTCACACGTGCGGATGGATCATCTCATGTTTTGTCCCTCTCCTCTCTTCCACCACTCCAACTGGTTGTAAGCTCCATAGTGCATCAAGGAATGATCAAGCTAACTTATTCTACTATGTGATGCTACATATACCAGAAGGACCCCATATTTAGCTATAACGACCCGAACGTTATTTAGATGGGTCAAAACTTCGCAATTTAAATTTATCGCGAACAAGTCTCAGCCTTCCATAGCGGGATCGCCATGGGGGGATGGGACCGGTCACAGCAGGATCGACAGGTCAAAATTAAAAGACGCAAATTCTTCTTTCCTCCCTTCTCTAGGTGCCCTAAATAGACTGGAGTTGTCCTAGAAACCCTCAAAAAGCTGCTCTAGCCTTAACAAGGAGGGAGAGAAGGGATCGCAATGCAAGAAAGATACAACCAACGGATTTCAAGCCTGCCTCCATTGATTGCCACCCGAAAGACATGATTCATGCTGGAATCATACAGCATCCGCTTAGGACCAAGTAAGCTAGGTTTCCCTTCTTTAGTACTAAACCATGATGACATTGCATAGTATAATGTAAATTGATGGGAAAAATCATTCATAGACCTTCGAGCATGAAGTAAGGATGGTTAAGCGCGCAATAACAAATGTTAGAATCAGATCTACTATGTGGGTTGGGATTAGTCCATGACTGACACTGATGGTCTAGTCTTTGATTATTGGCCTTAGCTAAGTTGCTCGGGCTTGAACGGGGGTGTCCGATACGGGTGTGGATCTAGAGGTCGGATCCTTCATGATCTAATTCTTAAGATTTGGATATATGGATCAATATATGGATACGGGTGCAGGGATTTGCCTAAAAATAATTGAAATGTCTAAAAATAGAGTGATAAAACCTAGATAATGAGATATTACGTGGAGAACTTAAGGAGAATCTTAGAAGGAGATTAAAGGAAAAAGAGTGACAGAGAAATTCCTATATAAAAAGTATTCTATTTTCTTCAATATCACCCTTGTTTTTGTATTGATTACAAAAATCATTAAATTGTCCAAACTTTCTCCATTGATTTGGTCAAAGTATCCGAAACCAATTGAATAAATCGGACAGGAATCCCACACCCACACCCATGTCATGTCGACACGGGTATGGCACCAAAAGTGAAGAGTCCAAGCAACTTGGGGCCTTAGTACATTGTACTGGGATGATTGATGAACCTCATAAAAATTGCTGGGTAAGTTAGATATCGTGAGACTTGTAGTAAATATGAGGGTTCAGTGTTTGATTATTGATTCTATGTGTAGTGTATTCATGTTGGCTATTCTATATGAATTACTTGAGAATGTCTATTCATGATATAATAGGGAAAATATAAATTGTCTTCATGTTGATAATATCCTACATGAACTTGTTGATTCAATTGGGGTTTCAAGTGTGGTGGTTGCATTGTAGGTAATGATTTAATCCCATATGTGTAATATATGTTTTGTTAGAATAGGAATAGGAACAAGAATAACATACAATCCTACTTAGAATAGGATTACAAATAGGAATAGTATATAGAATCCTACTCGGAAAAGAATTGTATTATAGTATTCTAGTTGGAAAAGGAGTTTAACATAGTATCTATAAATAGGGTCTCAATGTAATAATGTAGAGACAACAATTCAATAATATTTTTCTCCAATATTTCTCACATGATATCAGAGCATCCACGGTCTTGGTAGAAAATCAAAGAACTTTTGCTGTCGGCGAGCGGCTATGACCCATATATATTGCACGTCTGGCCAAGATTATGTTAGTGAAATTTGGGTCCCCGTGTATCTTTTTGGTGACTATTTTCTCATCTATAATTTGTGTAGCACCGTGCATCTTTCCGATAACTACTTTCTCATATTCAATTTATGTAGCACAGTGACATCCTTTCAGTGACTACTTTTTCATATTTAATTTATGTAGCACCGTGACATCTTTTCGGTGACTATTTTCTCAGATTTGATTTGCATAAGGTCGATGTCATCATTCCGACCTTACCTATAAACTTCTTTCTTTGTGGGGTCGTGTCCTCATTCCGACCTTACCCATATAATTTTGTTTCTCAGTAGGGTTGTGTCATCATTCTGACCCTACCCATATAATTTTATTTCTCAATTTATGACCACTTTTAGCCATCAAATCTAATAATTCAGCGCATGAGCAGTTCCAACCTGTTTTAAAGTGACTTTCTTGGAGCAATTTCGAGATGATCCACATATTTTATATCCGATTTCGAGTACTTTCTGTTTTAGATTTACTTTTGTCAGAAAAAAAATGTTGGACATTAAGAATGTTCTTCTCCATGGTGATCAAGGGAGAAGTCTATATGGAGCAACCACCTAGTTTTATTGCTTAGGGGGAGTTTGGTAGCCTTGTGTCGATTGTGTAAGTTGCTCTATGGTATGAAATAGTCGTCTAAGCTTGGTTTGGGAAGTTCAACACTGCAATTCAGGAATTTATTACTCTATGTTTTATCGATATTATGTATCAAAGTCAATCTTTCATGAGACAACCAAGCACATTGACATTGACTAGCAATAATTATCCGTCGTCATATTAATTATGTTTGTAACAAGCTAGGTACATATGATTTGTATGCACCAGCTTAAGGGGGAGTGTTAGAATAGGAAAACAACAACAACAACATACCCAGTAAAATCCCACAAGTGGGGTCTGGGGAGGGTAGAATGTACGCAGACCTTACCA
>JAOTQR010000097.1:5429340-5451568 GCA_025774065.1 Solanum ossicruentum | reverse complement strand
TAAATAAATTGAGTTTAAACTAGAATTTTTGAATTTTCTTATTTTCTCAAATAAAAAGCCATTTTTCGGCATAACAACGATATATCTTTAAAATGAGCATTTCATCTTCAAAATCACTATTATGAAGTAAATCAACCTTTTCGTTCTCTTTTCTCTTTGAAGGGCCAGCGACCGAATCCCTTTTGTTGGAAGAATCAAGAACAACAACCTTTGTGCTACCTCTGTCATCCGGCTTTTTGCGAGCAGGAAAAGGACTTAATAGATTAAAGTTAGGCCTTGAGCATCATGGAGGTGTGTTGTCCAACAAATGGGATCGGCATTTAAACGGGGACTTCTTCGAACGAAGAGTTTTTTCATTAGTCATATCGGAAAACACTAATGGAAACGGCAAGAATAAGAACTAAACAAAAATTTAGACGGATTAATTAACTATATAAAAGAGAAACACAAAAAAAAAGGTGAAATGGACAAAGAAGAAAGAGGAGCAATTGTGAGAGGAATATGGATGATTTTTTCTTGCATTGAGATTTCAAAAAAACTTAAAACCAAAATTTTTAATAAAAATTGAACTTACCGGCTTAGGAAAACGAAATTGTGTGTAGTTTTGTTCAAGTCAGATATATCATAATTACATTTCTTTGAAAACCCAAAAAGTATACTTTTATACACATCAACCGGTCTATGTCAAATACAAAAGCCTAAAAATCAATATAAAAAAGTATAAAATATTAAGAATAAAATATGAAAAAAAATGTAAATATAATACTTATAATGTAAATATTTTCCCATGTTGACATAGACTATAATATTGTCTCTCAAATTGTATATTATTGCAATTTTCCTTTATTTATTAGTTTCAACATTCACTTTTGAATTATAATTTCTTTGTATTTATAATTCATTCTTGATTTAAGACTATTATGTATAAATAATTGTCTAGGTTATGAAGGAAAAATAAAAAATGTTACTTATTTTTCTAATATTTAAGACTTTGAAATTAACTAAAATTTTGATTATCAAATATTTTATTAATAAAAGTATGTAAATAGCAAATTTTGAATAAGAGTAATTAAAATTACGTTGAACATTAAACTACTTTTATATTAGGAGTTTTTTTAAAAATTAAATTTTAATCAATTAATTATTTATCTCCTAACTATTAAACTTCAAATTATTATATCATAAGTAATTGAATTAATTTTCTTATCTTTGTTGGTTTCATAATAGATTAAATATTGCATCAGATTAATAACATTTATTTAATTTTGTTAATATGAGTATTATATTTATCTTAATGACAAATACTATTTATATATAAATTTTTTTAAAGTATAAATTTTACAAATCACATACTTTAAAATGTTAATTGCTTTTTATACCAACTATTTCCTAAATCACTAAAAATTTCATATTTATTAGGCGTTTTGATACCTCAAAATTCATTTGATGCATGTCGAAGAAAAGGAAACAAATCAATCAGTTATGCTAAAAATGGGTTAAATTGAAAAATTAAATCCAATCACCCATTCAATAATCTCTGAAAAATCCTTGCAAGAACACGATTAATAGCTGACATAAGTTTTATTTAAAATTGATAACACGATTGGTGAACTTCTCGGAGAAATACTGAAAGTTTTACGGAGATGTTTTTTGGATGTGATCAACAAGGCTTGCATCTATTTTTCAATTATAGTATCGACTCTCTTCTTCCATAATTTCGTATCATCAGAGAAGCCCTCTGCAGTAACTCCCTCTGTACTAGAACTGGCAATCCTAGGAGGGAACGCAGTTAATCTTTCCGACCTATTCACCAATGGTCCTCCAACAATATCTTTAATGTTGGATACTTCAGGAAGTGGACTCAAACAAGCATCCATCTTGGTGTACCATGCTTTGACAGGATCTTGCTCCTGGCAAAAAGTGACTTCTTGAAGATTTTTTGGTTAAGTTTGCAATGACATGATTAGTAGGCTTCTGCCAAATTGCTAGGTCACCTTTCTGAGTTACTTTCTTCTAGCATAGGCTTCTTGCAACACTCTCAATATGATGATTTTTTTCAACTTTCAAATCGTCAGGTAAGTTTTATGATTTTTTTGTTTAGTAGATACTTGATACTTAAAATTATGTGCTTAATATGGGTAGTTGATTTGATAAAGGATTTTCGTGTTTTTTAAAATGATACTCATCATTGGAATATGAGCTTTAGGCACTTGATACTTTAAGAAGAAGTGTTTGCACTTATCAAACTACTAATAATTAATAGCTCACATAGGTTTTATGTTTTTTTTATCTATTAGATACTTGATACTTAAAATTATATGCTTGATTTGGGTAGTAGATACTTGATTAAGTATTTTTGTATTTCTTATAATGATATTCATCATTGGAATCAGAGCTTTATGTACTTATACTTTAAGAAGAAGTGTTTGTTTTTATCAAAATACTGATAATTGATACCTAACATAAGTTTTATGTTTTTTTGTCCAGCAGATACTTGATACTTAAATTTAGGTGCTTGATCTGGGTAGTTAATACTTTGTTAAGGTTTTTTCTATTTTTTAGAATGACACTCATCGTTGGAATCGGAATGGAGATTGTTACGAAGAAGTAGATGAAAAATGGAAGACACTAAATTTTGGCAGAGGAATTGGAGACTTTTCAGTTTTTTTGCTTTTTTTTTTTATTTTGAAAATAATAATAAAAATTTGAATTAAAATTAACCATGAAAAGATTGATTAGACAACTAAAAAATAGGAAAGGATTGATTAGATAACTAAAAATTAGGAAAAGATTAATCATGAATATTATATAGATATTGATTAGAATACTTAATAACTAGATTTTGGTGGAGGAAGTAGAGACTTTTCAACTTGAAAAATAGTTTGCATTCGCAAGAATTGAAAAATAGTTCGCAAGAATTGATTACTAAGAAGGAAGAACAATTGGGTATTCTAAAGAAATGATTTTTATAGAGATGCCTTCACACGTATCTTATCTGTTAATTAATTTGTGAAAAAATGTTTGAATATTCCTTCCCTTTTTTGTTTAGTTTGAAAATAATGATAAAAAATTTGAATTTGAAATTAACAATGAAAAGATTGATTAGACAACTAAAAAAACGAAGATTATGTAAATATTGATTAGAATACTTGAATTAGGAGAGAGAAAAATAATAATTTAGATATCTACAAGTTAGAGAGAGAATAAAAATAAGAGAATTTTGTAATATTTTATAATGATAGAAATTATTAGAAAATATGATAAAATATAGTTTGTGATATGTAATTTTTCCTTTGACGTGTGCCCTAATATTTTACAAATAGTGGCATTTACACATTTCATCCGGTAACTCAACTTTCCCTTGTTCTGCCGGCCGCCGGTGCAACTCCATTTTTCACGATTAAAGGTGAGAATAATTAGCTTTACTTTCGATTTCAGCAGTTCCATCTACATTCACGATTTTCCCTTTTGGGTTTGACAGCATTTTTTTAATCTGCGGTACGATGTCGTTCATGAAAGGTGATTTGCTAAGCAGAACTAGAAGGCTTGTAAAAGGTTTAGCCAAGGCTGAACCTGTATGGCTCAAAGCAATGGAGCAGTCAGTACCTTCTTTCCTTCATTCAGTTATTTCCTTGTTTCACTACCATTTGTTCAAAAACCTAGTCTTGGATTTAAGATTCTCCATGGAAATGAACATTTGTATAGAAATTATCTTCACATCAGTATTCATTTATCACAAGAGTTTTTTAGAATTATACATTTTTTTCAGATCGGCTCGTCTCTTTTTATGTATGTATCTCTTGGAGGATTTGTAATTTTGAACCCCTTAATTTTTTGGGGCCTAAAGCCACTGCTTTAGCCCTTGATCATGCTATATGGTTGTAACTGATGAGTTCAATAGTTGACCTGGGCGGATTTACCTTAGGCCAAGCTGTGTCATCCAACACTGTTTGGTCAATCTTCTTCGAAATACACATTCAAATAATGTGTGAAAACAACAAATAATAGTAGATAAACGAAAAACTGTCATTGCTAGACAACTAGGACATCTTAGTAAACTGGTCCAGTGTTCTATATTTCCTTTTTCAGGTTTCCAGATCAAACCCGTCCACCATTTTTTGAAACTTTTAGTCTCGGCTCTAAAAATTGAAGGTAGAAGGTATCAAACTCTTGACATTTTTATAAAAATTACCAGCAAAACCTTTGATCCTAAAATTCTATTGGCAGCTTACGCTAAAAAAAGAATTATTTAGTAATCCTCAATGAGGTTAGTATGAATACACCTCAAAAAATGAGGATTTCTTAGGTGAGTTGTTGACATATATTTGAATTATGTTTTATCAATATAGTCGAAATTTTGTTTTCTAAAAATGATATTATTTTTGTGATGTGTCTGTTTCACCTTTAAAATTTCAACACCGGTTACAAAAGTCCTGCATCTATCCTCGTCAACAGTAACACATGCAGGTTCACCACACTGAACTGTGTAGTATCAAATTCATAACCTATCTTTTACATTGTTGTCCTGAAGTTCCCATCAGATTGACTTAGTTCTATGTGTGTGATGGACACCTGCTAGCCTCAAAACTTGGTTGTGCTGAGTTACAGACATATGCACCTTATAACAAATATCTGTGAGTGCTCCTGCTATTATGATTGTTCTAGTTCTCTATTATTGCCCATTGAATTAGAAGGTCATAGCACATGAGCAATCTTGGATTGTGAATCGCATGTGGCCATTACTAGGATGATAAGTACCTATGTACTGCTAAATAGATAAAGGTTCACATAAGGTGCTCTTGAAAACTGAATGTTTAAGTGTAACTGCTTGGAGTTTTGGGAAGATACAAAGTGTGAGGTAGTGCTATGTCTACATTGGAAAAGGATTTTGCTCGAAGTTAGGCCTAGTATCTTTCCATGGCTATGATTAGATGTTCTTAGATAATCTAATTATCTCGCTACATCCCTCCATCCCATTTTATGTGGCACCCTTTGACTTGACAGTGTTTAAGAGAAAAATGATGACTTTTGAAATTGATACCCTTCTGTCACGCCCAAAACCCCGTTAGGGCGGACTGGCACTCGTTGCCAATAAGGCCAGGGAGAACCAACCAATATCTATGCGCTCTCTAGACATATTATAAGGGATTTCTACCTTTGACATGCCTTTAAGAAAATGAACGGTGATAACAAGCCAAAAGGGAATGCATATGGCTAGGCCTTTGGGGCCACAGTGTTTAAAGTACGAGACATGACCACACTTTAATTTACATAGTCTACAAAGCCTCTAAATAAGGAAATGTATCTGATAAGGGTCGGGACAAGCCCCGGCTCAACTAACTGTACAATATAAACATATAAGCTCTAGACACACACAAAGCCCCGGAGCAACCTGGAGCTTGGTATCAGCAGCTGGATATCCTGTACTCCTACTGGGGAGATCTACTAGCACCTGTACCTGCAGCATGAAATGCAGGTCCCCCATAAGGGACGTCAGTATGAGATAATGTACTGAGTGTGTAAGGTAGGATATACTATATATAAAGTAACAACTCAAATGAAACTGTACACTGGTGTAAAATAAGAGACCACCTTTATTTATACTGTGGGATCATGTACTTTATGTTCTTTATATTACTTTACCTCTATTGTAAAATCTATGCACAGTTGTAAAACAAATGACCAACTGATCAGTGGTGAAATTGTATCTGGTTCGTCCCTGGCTAGATTTTACTTAACCCCTCGGGCTACCCCCTGTTATAGGATCGTCCCTGGCAAGGTGGTATCTCCACCCCTCGGGCTACTACCTATCAAAAACTGTATATTGTATCTTTCAATTACCTTTGAGATGATTCTTTTGGTGTTCACAATATTGGAACTATAGGACTGTATATATAGCATATGACATGTAGATAATCATGTAAGATAATATGACAATAAAAAAGAGTACGTTACTCAAATAATGAAATGCGTATGAAATGAAACAACTCGTGAACTTTATCTAGTAACAAGAACTCATGTAACTTGGTATACAAGCATGTATGCAGATTTGAAAGTGACTATTTATGGAATCATATGAACATATAAAAGAGTGGAGACATGGTTTATACTTGTGTTGGAGTTGGCAAATGCCTTTATGTACCAAGCAGAGATCTATGCTTCATGCGAAGTGATACGAAATCAAGTAACCTTACATACCTCGTTGTATGACCTTGCTACTACCTTAAAATAACTTTTCCTTCA
This sequence comes from Solanum ossicruentum, assembly GCA_025774065.1. NCBI lineage: Eukaryota > Viridiplantae > Streptophyta > Magnoliopsida > Solanales > Solanaceae > Solanum > Solanum ossicruentum. The sequence continues at coordinate 5,445,325 of JAOTQR010000097.1, read as the reverse complement.
TCTAAATACTTATCTACAACATAGTAAGGGATAAAACAAGCATTAACAGCTAATAGACACATCTTGGCAATTCAATCACATAACAAAATAACATATGGACAGTAAGAGGGTTTTTATAAACCCGAGCGTATTCTTCCAACCTCTACGTCTCTAATCGTACTTTCCAACACCCATTCACACATGCATATCATGAACAGCCTGTTTTAATGCCACAACAGCCTTACAACAACCCACAAAGCATAACATATAATAATTCTACACAACCTATAAATGGACAGTATAACATTACCTCACTTCGCTGCATTTCGATGTCGACAACTCCAAACCTATTCCAACTTTAACCAAACTGTTCCAGCAATATTTACACATATAAACAGACCTAAAATAGTCTTATCACAGCACTTAAGAAGTCACGAAGGATGTGAGCTAATAGCCTTACATATAACAGCCCGCAAGTTCCAATCAAAATGATGCTTAAGATAACCCAATAAAATGCGCTCGTCAAATGAAACCAAAATCAGGGCAGAAACTTTAGTATAATATCTATAACTCATACCATGTCAAGAACATCAATTTCTCTTCATACTACAACCCACAAACCATAGAGATATCACTAAAATAAAAGGCAAGTATGCAACAACTTTCTCAACACAAGCTGTCTCAAATTTCCAGCACAACAAAATAGCATATACTTCTTATTTTTTATAAGAAAACCATACTAAACACATGTGTAAACTTACTTACCACTTACTTCAAGGTATAGGGCTTCTATAATAATCCTAAAAGTTCCTTTTTGCTGCTTTATAAGTCAAGACATGTTGAGAGAAAAGTTGGAGACAAAGCTGATTTTTTGTGTCAAGTTGAGAAAAGAATTGGAGCTGCTTTGGAGCCCTTTTTATAGGGGTCTTTGGCCGACCTTCCCTTGACCTTTTGACCACCTTAAACCACACATTATTAAGTTTCTTATCCACCAGCTTGGCCCTTTCACTTGGGCCTAAATGGGTCTCCAAATTGATGGGTTTGGGCTGCCTATTTTCCAATGTCATCTTCACTTAGTTTGGGCCCAATTTGTTAAGTGTTTTGTGATGTCTTTGGGCCCTTTTTGTTATACTTCTTGGGATGAAAATGTAGCCCATTTATGATGCTAAAACATGGACCAAAGTTACGCCCTTAACACGGATTTTATTCGTAATTGAACTTGGACATATTCGACGTCGAGCCTCGTCTCTGTTTAACTAACAAATTTAGGCTAAGCAAGTAGGTGACTCACCTACTTGCTTACTAAGTCCTTCAAGCACCTCAATTCTCTCACTTCATTTTAAGGCTGTAATCTCTTCAATTCGACACAAAATATGTATACACTAGACCCTCTTAAGCGTTAGTCGCACATATAGCTCATTAACACGAGATTCAAGCAATTTTTAAGAATTAGCGCTAACTTAACCAAACCATGTCATGTTTCATTTGCCTTGTACCAATATTGTAAGGTGATTCTACTAGCGCTCAACATGTATCAATTGAATATGTATATATACACAGTACAGGTTTGTGTCTGTGATTCTACTACACAATTTATCTGTATTATTTTCTTTATTTGTATATATATTTAAATGTTTCGTTTTTGACAAGGTGTATTTGTAATTGAAAACAACATTATCATTTGGGACAAGCATATACAACTACATATATGTTTTATACATATTGTTATATGAAAAATGTATATATTCTACACTTGTATGTATAAGTGACTATTTGTACTTTTTGAATAGCGAAAATTTCACATATATACAAAAAATTAAAAAGCTTACTAAAAAAATAATTCATATTTTTTTTAAAAAAAAATTCTTTTTACAAAAAATACTAAGTTAGGCTAACACTTTTTTCCTTCTTTTTTTTTTTTTTTTGGCAGCGTTTTTTTAATTTTTATTTTGCTATGTTTTTTTATATTAATTTTTTTTAAAAAAAAAACCATTTTCACTTGTTTTTTGGGTAGAATTTTTTTTGAAAAACTTATTTTGTTTTTATTTTGCTATGTGTTTTTATATAAAAAAGAAACGAAAAATCTTTTTCCAAAAAAAAAAAGGTCATGTACTTTTTCTTAATGTATCGATTTTGTATACTTGTGTATAAACGTGCATCAATATCGTATAGATAATTATGTAATATATCAACATTATACAAATTATGTCATGATTATATAAATAATTTATAAACATGTATCGATATTGTATAAATTGTATACAAACGTGTGTCGATATTATATAAATAGGTATGTTATGTATCGACATTATATAGATGGTACATAATTGTGTATAAACATTGTATAAATAATTATGTAATATATTAATATCAATATTTTTTTCACTATCGTGCATTCCAACCTCAAAAAAATAAAAAAATAAACAAAAATAATAAAATAACATTTTTTTTCCACAAAAGAAATGAAACAATTAAGAAACGGAAAAAACTTTTAAAAAAGAGAAAAAAAATTTAAACATTGAAAAGGGTTTTTTCTTTTTACTTAAATAGAGTGCAAAAAGAAATTTCCAGTTAAAAAACAGAAAGAAAGAAAAATGCCAAAGCCAAAATAAAAAAATAAATAAAAAATAGCACTACTAAATATAAAGAAATTAAAATATAAAAAAGAATAAAAGAAAGAAATTCAATAGCCCAACATGCGCATTTATTGCTTGTTAAATTGTTATGGCAAGTTGTCAAATTAGAAGTGAACAGCGGAATGGCCATGTTTTGCTAAGAAACATGTGCAGAAAGGCCATTTTATGTAAAAAAAAAAAAAAAATGTAGGTTATTTTTTGGATGAATAATTCTTTTTAATGGTTTGTAGGTGTAATTATTCTTTTTGAGTAACTGTTTAAAGATGCACATATAAGTATACGTATAACATGTATTCATATGACTTTAGTACGTACAACTCTTGTATCTATTGTAAATATGTTTGTTTATGTGTATGGATATGCCTAATTGCAAAGGTATATGTATATTAATGTATGTCTATGTGAAGTTATATATCTGTAAGCTCTATACGTATATAAGTTTATGATTATATATACGACTAGAATATGTGACTATATATACACAAATGTATCAAAATTTCACGTTAATATATATTTATACAATTATATAAATACAATTAATTATTTTGTTTATACAACTTCTATTGTTTTATATACAATAGTTAAATGAGTAGGTATTCTCGTGAAAACTTATACAAAAACTATCAATATGATGTGCTACAATAACAAACAAGATCAGAAAAAATATTGTACATATAGAATGTATGAACTGACGTGCTTTTTAATTGTCTCAACAAAAAAAATAAAGGATTTTAAAGACATTAAAGAAAACACATTGTCCTACATTAAAGGATAGAGAAAAAAACACATTATCAGGATCCGATCTCGATTATGATGGCGCCTATTAGATCTCACCTACAGGCGAGGCAATTACCCAACCCCAGGATACCTGTTCTAGCTCTCTAGTCATAACCTTAATTGATAAAACAATATAAATAACAACATTCTACCCCAAACCTGAAAGTCAACTGTACAAAGCTACAAACAATAATAATCGTATTAATAGACAAAATCGAGAGTGCTCCTACAAATACATGTCACTATTGTACAAAGCCAATATCTGAAACAAAAGATGGCCATCAATAGAAAGGAGAATGGAAAGTAGCCAGGGATACCGGTGCTTACCCAAAAGAAATCCCCTGTGCGCTCCGGAGTCCCCCAAAATCAGTGCCTATGGATAGAACCTGGACTTATACCATTAAAAAATGCAGAAAATAGGAGTGAGTATCGAAATAAGGCACCCAGTAGGCATCATCGACTGACTGAGGGAAATAAAGTAACATAATAAAGCTCAAATGAAGATAACTGCAGCAAATCCAAAAAAAAAAAAAAAACAAACTCACAACCTCAACTGAACCAAATCATTGTATTGTACGCAGGTGTAAGGCCCTAGTACCTATGCTTGTACGCAACTCGGGCCCCCATAACCCCGGAAGGTACACACGCGCGTAATCCATCTGACAGAATGTCACTAAACCCAATAATATCACCAGAAAGGCTAACTCTCCACATTACAAGATCAAGGGTCATCTATACGTGGGTGTAAGGCCCTAGTATCCATGCTTGAACGCTCCTGAACCCCCATAAGCCCAGAAAGTGCACCCATGCACAATTGGGCGTGTAAGGGGTTGTAGGTCTATGAGTAATAAAATGGGTCACTATTAGGGGTGACAAAATTAAACCCAACCCGACCCAACCCATTGAAGTTGCCTAATTATTAGCTCAACACATCTCAACCCAATCCATTTTCAACTCTTTTAAAAGTGAGTTGATATGGAACACGAATTAATTTAGAGAGATCTTGTTAAAATATTTTGAAAATATTTTTTTTAATTTGATATGTTTTATATAGCCATAATAAAGAAAAATATAACTTAATTAAGTACTAAAATATTGAAAAAGAACAAAAAAATAAGTAAAACTTAGCAAAAATTGGGTCACGTTGGGTCTTGACTGAAACACCCCGATATGCTTCAAAATGCCCCAGAATCATAATTTTTATATATCTCAAAATTCATGTGGGATTTCAAAATTTTGACTTCATATTCTTGATCAGGGGGCAAAATTGAGTGGAAAATGGGTATAATCCAGATTTTAGAAGACCCATAGCGAAAAATAATTTTTGCTAATTTTTCTTATCTAGTGTCTGTCCGCGCCTTGGTCGCAACGTGTCTAGGCCGCGGACTAGTGTATTCTACGGTCCGCGTCTGGTCCACTCGTGCTTGGGACGTGACCAGTGTAACATTTTCCTTGATTTTCTTATCTTGCCCAAGGGCATTGGGGTCATAGCCCCATGCCCACGTAAAATTGAAATCTCCCATACTTAGCCATTTTTCAACTCTTAACTCACAAAATCCTCTCTAAGACTATCAATTTTCTCATTCAAATCTAAGGATTTCTAGCTTAATTTTGGAACTCAAGGACTCATTTCAAGCTCTAAGTCTACTTCAAGTTCTCTTCAAGGGATTCATGGTTTAAGGTATGTGAGTCTTCATCCATGGGTCCTTTCACCCATGGAGCCCAACCTTCCCTTTTCATGAAAATTGTATGTTTTTAAGTTATGTCACCTATGGTGTCCCTTATTATGGAATATGAATATAAGTTATGTTAGGGTTTTATCAAGTATTGAATGATTATGCATGTATATCTATTTCAAACTTATTCATGAATTGATTTTGTCTATTGAGACTATGCATGATTTGAGCTATGAAAACTATGAACTATTATGAACTTTCAGATGGATTTCAAGATATCCTAAATGAGGGTTTTACTACCATGTTGGTGGGTTAATTTGCATGATGTTTACTAATCTTATTTCACTCTTGAATTGCATGATTTTGAACAAGTATCATGAACCTACCATGTGTTTGATAAAATGACAAGACAATAATTCTCATGTTATGATGTTCTATTACATAATGTACAAGTCAAGTGACTTCATGATGATTAAGGGCTTTCAAGCATATATTGAATTCATGAAAAGTATCTATGATGTTGCAAATATCAAGTTTAGCCCTATTTCAAGATTTTTACCTCTTGTGAGCCATTAATGTTAAAGCAAGGGTCCATGTATAATTATGATCTACTCTCATGTTCAAGTCAGGCTCATTAGTAGAGGTCAAACATGTTTATCAGCTACCTAAGTCATGTTCTGACAAGCTATTCATGTTATGATTAAAGTATGATTATTTCAAGTATTTTGTGGGATTAAACTTAGCACTGATGGATTGGATGTCGGCGTGGACTATCTTCAAGGGTCCATACTCCTTTCTTCAAACTATGTGCCACCATAGGATTATGATTATTACCATTGCTATACTAGTGGATCCACCTAGTGCACTTTATCGTGAAATTCTTTTCGAAATGGGTTATGTTCTCGTAAGAAGAGTTGCTTCATATTAAATGGGTTATGTTCCCATAAGGTGAAGTATGATTTACCTTGGCAAGTAAACCACCTCTTTACAGATGAGAGGTATTCATCGGGATTCCAAGTTGTAGCTCACTTGGTCTTACTCATGTTGGCTAAAGTCTCTTCCCACATATATATGGTATATTATGCAAGTTGAATGAACTACAAGCATGTTTAATTACAAACATTGATCATACATGTCATATTGAGATTTTATCTATTGGTTATATGCATGCATTTCGAATATGATGACTTATATCCTTGTTGCATTGCACCCCGCATACTTAGTACACTCAAACTATTAGCGCATACTCTATGCCTATATGATATTACCATGTAGGGACTGGAGCTCCTTTTGATCATCCTCCACGTGGCTAGTTCGGTACTTCGGAGAAAAGCATTGGTGAGTCCTCAATTCCAAGCACAATATTTGATATACTCTTGCTATGTTGAGACTTCTTTATGTTGAACACTTATTATCATAAGGGTGAGTCAGGGAAGTGTCTTGGGCCCTGCTCCATTCTAAGTTAGAGGTGTTGTTGGATACTATGTAATGTTTATGCTATGAGCTTGACTCTTTTATACTTTTATGAATATCAAGACTTCCCTTAGTCCCACTTCTCCTTCTTAATTATATTGTGTGATGCTTATTTTTGCTTCTGCGACCAATGATGTGTGATTGATATGCTAAGAGGCTTGTTTGGGGTCCCTTCGGGTTCCCCATTTGCCGTGTCATGTCTAGGGCCTAGGCTTGGGTCGTGAGATTAACCTGCTCTATAATCCTTTGCTCAACCTGTTTTGACCCAAGCAAATTTGGGTTGGGTTAGATCTTGACCTGTTTCTTGTCTTGATCCATTATAACCCGTTCAAATTTGACCCAACCCGCCTAATTGCCAGCCCTAGTCATTGTCTCCAATAACCATATGTCAACTGGGTCTTTGACCTTATGTCAGAAGGTGATACCCAATCCAGATATATACATGAGTAACAGTAGGGTGCATCCCCCGCCGGAGAAAGAATCCCCTTGGCATAGTCGATAGTGTGTCATCTCAAAATATCAACCAATAGGGCCTAGCCTTAAGATTTAGTCAACATGGTCTCAAACCCAAGGTATCAGCAAGTGCTCAGATCCCTTTAAAATCAACACCCTAGTTTCACAAACTCGAGTGTGACCACCAAAGACTCGGACTATGGGGCGCATCACCTAGGATCTCAAAAACTCTAACATGGTCATTGAAGACTTAGACCGTCGGGTGCATTATTTAGGTCTCAAAGCATAGAACCCATCAGTCTCTCGCTAGTCTGTCCGGATCCAAATCTCCAAGTCATACCACCACTCAAGACAAGTATTACACCCCTCTCTAACTATACACAACATCACCTTACACAAACAACGATATATACGGCATCCTCATGTACGAAGAGAACCCGAGCATAGAAGCTGACCATAGTACACGAGAGCATATATATATACATATGTACATGTCACCAACCATGGCGACTCAGGCCCAACATGGCTAGTTACACCATAATCCAACTAACCTAAAGTAACAAGAGTAGGGCAGGGCAACTATAGCTCTATGACAAATAGCTATACTAGAATCAATTCATGGCATGACATATGATTAATGAACAACCTCAGAGACAGCAAATCTCAATACCATCAGGCCACATACCCACATAGATAAGAATTTAGGTTGGGATACATACTTGGCCCATAACATCAACCCATATAAGACCCTTACCAGGTCTTCCTGTAAACAATAGTACCTGAAAATATCGAGACAACAACTAACATCACTACCAACATAGGGGTACAACCCCAAAACATCACAAACTTCACTTACAGGGTACAACAAATTACATACCACACATGGAACACATTTTAACTCAGCATGCATATATTCCAACTCAGTCTAAGATTTAGGAAAAGCCTAGCCTACCTAGCTATTGATTATTATATCTCGAATTAGTCTAGCAAATCTTTTCCCCTCCTGATAGCTTCTCGACGGTGCTCAGCTATTAAAATATAGTTCACCAATGTTAACATGATCATATTAGCTGTAAAAATTTGAGGAAGGGGTGATATTAGACTAATAGCACCTAAAATGGGGAAAATAGGATCCACGCCCAAAATCTCAAAAAATGATCCACATGATAACTTGGGCCTACAACCAAAATTTCGGCCCAAAATGGTCCTCAGAAGATCGAAAAATGACCCAAAAACCAAAGTTAAAAACTTTACTAAAAAATATTCTTTTCAAAACTTTCTCGGTAAAAATTCATGTAAATCAGACAATCAGTGAACACCCAACATACCACAATATTCCTCTCAGAATGTATAACAATTTAGACTCAAGTTTCACTTAATTCTATAAAGAATCAGCTAAGATATCAACTTGCAAAGTTTTCACATATTTTGAGGATTTAATCATCTAAAACAGTAATTTTACCTCAAAATATGCACTGAATCCCGAATTCCACTTCACCACAACATTCCTTGCAAGAATTTGAGTCACGTGGACCTTTGAGTCATAAAAAATAGAGTTATATAACACTTTTTACTACTTTGGGAAGTTGAAGAATGGAGCTAATCATAGGGCTAAAAGCCTATTATAGGCCACCTTACAAGCCTCCATGAACGCGGACCAGCCCTCCGCAAATGCGAAGGTTTATGACCCCTCTTTCTTCATGAATGCAGACTGTGCTCTGTGAACTCTATCCAGGCCTCACTCCGTGAATGTGCCTCACCCTCTTCGAATGGAGGGTTACATATCCGGTGCTGCACCAGTTGAGTTAAAAACTTTTTCGAGGTATTTAGGAGGCATCCAATGTCTATTTTATGCAAATAAATAGTGAAACCACTAGAATTTTAATGTTTTAAGTCCAACAGTGCAGTCAAAGTTTCTAAACATAGTATCCTATGAAAAAATGAGGGTCTCACTTCCTTCTGGCTAATTTTAGATAAAAGAACTGAGGGGGTCAAAATGTAATCGGATGCCCCCGTCAACTGACGAAGGGTTATTTTAGGCTATTTTTAATGTTCCCAAGCTGACCGTGCCATCAGTTTTCCATTTCGAGTGTGTTTAGATGGGTTTTTACAAAAATACACCTTTTAGCTTTCGGTTAAACTCATTTTGCACCTTTTGACTCAAAATCATACTGGGACCCTCCATCCTTAGACTAACCACCCTCCTAGCCTAAATCTTCCATTTTGGAACTGATGGAATTGTCATAATCTTGTTCCAAGGTGGTTTGCTAGGGGTTTTCTAGAAGTCTCATTTTTGTAGCTTTAATTTCTCACTAACTTGCAAACTCGCACAATTTACAACCAAAACACCCTATGACTATCCTGACAGCCCCAATAGGCCATAAAAGGTTAGTGATTACTATATAGTAGCTCAAAATAGTGCAAATATCACATAAATGCAGAATTGACCTAGAGGATCATGACATACATTAACTGACTGGTGTTTCAGAAAAAATCCTAACATAAAGTTAAATATGTTTTTATAAAAAAATGCAAAAAATATAAACTGTACTAGATTGCTAGACTAAAATAGCTTCATCAACACAAATATAGATCATCGTCCCACTAGACTTCAATGGAGCTTCATTTTTACTGACTGTATTCCATAGTCCCACAAAAAGACCATGTATCAACAGTGCATTAACTCAGAATCTATGGCAGTTTCTAAGATTCCATTGCCTTCACTCAAGTATTCGACATACACTACCAAATATACTCCACAATTTCTAATAACAAACAAAAATGAATGTATGAAAAGACATATAACATATGGAATTCAAACAAAACGCGTCAGATAAGCACTTACAAACTTTTTTCTTGCTGCTGAGGTATGTTGTAGACATGAACAATTTCAAATAAGTGATATTGTGAGTGGGATTTGTATTTTGGGCGCAAGTTTATATCCAACCCCCTATTTTTGTAAAACTGTGCAATTGTAAGGTACATTGGTATAAGCTAGGCATACTTCTTGACTTCATTCTCTATGTATGTATCGTGTGCTGCTTATCTAATCGAGTCATATACCATGATGGACCAACTATTGAAGAATACAACCAACAAGACCCAGTGAAATCTTTCACATTAATAGGGATGAAAATATTGTCAACAGTATATCATGGTATATCAGCTAGCAACCTAAAATCGTTGATATATGACACAATTGTCTTTTCTGAACTTGCATCGCAAGCAGCGTCATCAAGAACCGCATACACTTTCTATATTTCATGTATTATTGCACTAAAATTACAATCAATAGTGTTATACGAATAGGTTGAGCTTTTAGAGCACTTGCCTTTTTTTCGCAGGTAGCACATTATTACGTCTATGTACTGAAAATTTAAAAGAGAATTTACGTATACAAAATAACTTATCTGCTTTACATATCAATAATTAGTAAATAGTAAGGCAAATCGTGCAGAGTTATTGATTAGTTGTCCTTCATTCACCATTTTGTAAAATCAATTATTGTCAAAAATAGTTGACACACGAAAATCAAATGACACTGACAAGGCAACCTTATTTTTTTGTATCAATGATCGTGTTCTTCTTGAAGTTAAATAATTATAAGTATGCCAAAATATGATGTTGACAATATCACAACACAGATATATCAGACAAATTTTTTACTTGTTTAGGTGTCTAGCTAGAAGACCATCTCTCAATCATTTTAAGAATTGCATATAAACCGATAAGTCATGCTTTTCGAAAATCAAATTGAAAGGATGATTTTGATGAAAAATCACAGGCCCCTTTGACAAACTACCTGTAAAGAAATAATATAACAATTGTTAGATATGCATAAAATGTAATATTGTGTATGTAGTGTCACGATACAATCCTAGGTCCTAGATGTGGCACAACGCATGGGGAACCCGAAAAGACCCTAAGCAAGTCTCTTGACATATCATTACACCTCCTTGGTCGCGTAAGTAAGAAAATACAACAAGAATGGTAAATAGGGACAAACAGGGCTACGGGAAAACCTTCATATCATAAACATCCAGAAACAAGAGAGTCAAGGCTCATAGTATAGATACATATCATGTCCAACTATACCTCTACTACATAGATAAGAGTGGGGGAAAAGACAAGTAATCAGGCTCACCCTCATAGTCAGTACATAAGCAAAAGAAAGATAGTCTCAGTACATAGCATAAGATCATAAACATCGTCCCGGGATAGAGGACTCACCAACAAGCTTGAGGGGATATCGTACTATCCAAGTGGAGGAGGATGATCAAGTGGGCTTCTGGTTCCTACATGGTGACATCATCTAGGCATAGAGTATTTGTTAGTACGTTTGAATGTACTAAGTATGTAGGATGCAATGCAATAAGTGTTAAGCACCATAAACAAAATGCATAATATAGGCAATAAATAAGCATACAACAATATGGCATGTATGGATGATACTTGAAGTAAAATCATGTTTATATAGAACATAATACATGTTTAAGGATAGATCATAAATAGTGCATATCCAAGGACTACCACCCCTAGCAGAGGAGAATAAGGTACGAACCCCTCAATAGGTTGATGAGGTACAAACCCCCCAACATGGTTGATGAGGTACAAACCCCCCAACATGGTTGATGAGGTAAAAACCCCCCAACAAGGTTGATGGAGTACAAACCCCCCAAAAAGGTTGATGGAGTACAAATCCCTTAACAAGGTTATCAAGTTACAAACCCCTCGAATAGGATGCACGGGCCTACCACCTCCTGAGCGAGGCAATCGAGGTACAAACCCCTCAACAAGGTTACCCGGGCCTATAATCCCCCGAGTGAGGCTTGGTCAATTCCCAACACTATAGAAATGATATCATATACATATATTCCTTTCATCATCATATAGTCATTCAACTCATAAGATATGCATTAGACCTTCAATTCCTCAACAAAATCATACCCGAACATTTTATCAAACACTTGGCAGGTGTGTAGTGCTAGTGTAAAACCATGCAATTCCAAAGTGCAATCATGCTAAAAAAATTCCATGTAAAACCATCAATAAATACTTGGTACACCCTCAAGCAATATACATCAAAACCCTTCATCAAATCTCATAATAAACCTTAGATTCATAGCTCAATATCTGCTAAAACAACCATAATTTCATGAAACCCTAACATAGTGTGCAGTGAAATTCATAATAAGTAAGACCCATGAGTAAATCAACTTTAAATCATGCAATTTTAGGTTAAAAGGAAGCTTGGGTATCATGGGTGAAAGGAACCCATGAAAGAAACCCACATACCTTAGCTTTGGAGAATAACTTGGTGAAGCTTGGAGATGGAGACTTGAAGCTTGAATGATAACCTTAGAATCCGGATGAGTTTTGAGACTTGAAATTTGGAGATGAAATATCTTGAGAGTGTGTTTGGGAATGTCTTGAATGATATGAGGATGAAATAAGGCTAAGTATAGGCATTTTCATGCATGAGAGCACTTAGGTCCAAGACCCAAAAGACTTGGACTGAGCAAGAAAAATTGGACAAAGTTTACACTAGGGCGTGCCAAGAAATAAGACTAAGTATAGGTATTTTCACGCATGGGAGCACTTAGGTCCAAGACCCAAAAGACTTGGACTGAACAAGAAAAACTGGACAAAGTTTACACTGGGGCGCGCCAAGAAATAAGGCTAAGTATAGGTATTTTCACTCATGGGAGAACTTAGGTCCAAGACCCAAAAGACTTGGACTGAACAAGAAAAACTGGACAAAGTTTACACTGGGGCGCGCCAAGAAATAAGGTTAAGTATAAGTATTTTCATGCATGGGAGAACTTATTTCCAAGACCCAAAAGACTTGGAATGAACAAGAAAAACTAGACAAAGTTTACACTGGGCCCGCCCTTGGCGTGTCGCCCCAGAGGCGCGGAAACCTCACTGGAAATCGCATTTTTGCTATTTTTGAATTTTGCTACGGCTGCTCTTAAATCATGCTTAGACCTATATTCTACTCAATTTGACCCATTGAATAAGAATATGAAGCGGAATTTTATATATCGCACTCGGATTTTGAGATATATGAAAATTACAATTCCAGGCACTTCTGAGGCACATTTTCGGGCACTTTTTGGAGTCATTTTAATATCTCCCCCTTGTGAACATTCGTCCTCGAATGTCAAAGAAATGTATATAAGAGGAGTAGTCTTGAAGAAATCAGCCCCAACAAGAATGCAACAATAAACTTAAAAGACGTCATTTTCAAAATCTCATCATAAGTGTAAAACCACCATGAACTTTACCAATAAACATGGATGCATACAAATGACTTAGGGGCTGGAATATTAGACATGAAATCACGTAGAAGGCTTAGAATTAGTACCACATGCTTGAGTAGGATGGAAGAGATAAGGGTATTGCTTTTGCATATCCGCTTCGGCCTTCCAAGTAGCACTTTCGACTTGTTGATTCCTCCAAAGGACCTTAACAGAAGTAAAATCCTTGTTCTTCAACCTTTTCACTTGCCTATACAAGATCTCTAATAGAACTCTTAATATGAAAAGGTATTTTCAACTACCACCACCACAACAATAGGCACAATAGCATTAGAATCACCCACACACTTCCTCAACATAGACACATGAAAGATCGGATGAACCGATTCCATTTCTCTAGGAAAATTCAACTCATAGGCCAACATACCAATCTTTATCATCACCCTATAAGGGCCAAAATATGTAGGGCTTAACTTTCCCTTCTTAACAAAGCAGACCACACCCTTCATGGGTGACACCTTCAAATAGACCCAATCACCAACCTTAAACTTAAGCTCCCTCTTTCTCACATCGGCACTTTTGGTGACTTTGGGCTATTTTCAACCTTTCTCTAATAATCCTTATCTTCTCCATAGAATCCACAGGCAAATCTAGACCGAACAAAACCATCTCTCCAACCTTGAACTACCCAATCGGTGATCTACAACATCTACCATAGAGGGCCTCAAAAGGAACCATTCCGATGCTAGAATGATAGTTATTGTTATATGCAAGCTCAATTAATGGAAGATGATTATCCCAACTACCCGTGAGATCCAATACACAAGACTAATCATGTCTTCAAGTGTTTGGATAGTTCTTTCAGCTTGGCCATCCGTTTGAGGGTGAAAGGTCATACTAAGCTTTCCCTTGGTTCCAAGACCTCTTTGGAAGGACCTCCAAAAGTGTGAAGTGAATTGTTCCCCACAATCCGATATGATGGACAAAGGAACCCCATGCAATCTCACCAAGTCATGGATGCACAACCTAGCATAATATTCAACCCCATATATAGTCTTAACCGGTAGAAAGTGAGCCGATTTTGTCATCCTATTAACCACAACCCAAATGGAATCAAAACCCTTTCTAGTCTTGGGCAACCCAACTACAAAATCCATATTAATCTCTTCCCACTTCCAAGTAGGAATCTCTATGTCTTGGGTTAGGCCACTCGGCCTTTGATGTTCGGCTTTGACTTGTTGGAAACTATGGCAACCTGATACAAATTTAGCAATGTCTCTCTTCATGCTTCCCCACTAATACACCTCTCTCAAATCTCTATACATCTTAGTAGACCCGGGGTGAATAGAGTAAGAAGAACCATGAGCCTCATCAAGAATCTTTTCCTTCTAGCCATCTACACAAGGCACTCACAAACTACCTTGGTCTAAGGGCACCATCTCCCCCTTAGGAGAAAACCTCCACTTTTCCCCCTTTCACCAAGGCCTTCAATTCTAACTAGGAGGGATCAAGATCTTGCTTGGCTTTCACCTCCTCAAATAATAAAGATCTAGAACCATCATCATCAACAACACCATCAACAACCTTTTCCAACCTAACTCCTAATCTAGCCAACCGATGAACCTCCCTAGCCACCCCTATGCCACCATCATCAACATGAGCTAGGCTAGCCATAGACACCCTCCTCAAAGAATCTGCCATAACATTAGCCTTACTGGGATGGTAATGCACACTCATATCATAGTCCTTAAGGAGTTCTAACCACCTTCCTTGTATCAAGTTGAGATCCTTTTGAGTGAAGACATATTGGAGGCTCTTATGATCGGTGAACACATCAACATGCACCCATACAAACAGTGACGCCAAATCTTTAATGCAAACACAATGGCGGCTAACTCAAGATCATGGGTAGGATAATTATTTTCATGCACTTTGAGTTATCTAGAAGCATAGGCTATGACCTTACCATTTTGCATCAACACACAACCCAAACCAACCCTAGAAGCATCACAATACACAATAAATCCCTCTAGTCCTTCCGGTAGTGACAATATAAGGGCGGACACAAGCTTACCTTTCAATGTTTGGAAACTCCTTTTGCACTCATCAGACCACACAAATTTGTCTTTCTTTTGAGTCAACTTTGTCATGGAAGAAGCAATATAAGAGAGTCCATTCACAAACATCTGATAGTAACCCGCTAAGCCCAAGCAGCTCCTAATATCTGACGGGGTCAATAGTCTAGGCCAATTTCTAATCACATCAATCTTTTTAGGATCTACCTTAATATCATCCCCAACACCACATGATCTAGAAAGGCAAATTTTTTCAATGAAAATTCACACTTGTCATATTTAGCATACAATTTATCTTCCCTCAATCTTTGCAACACAACCCTTAAATGAGCACTGTTCTCCTCCTCACCACGAGTATAGATCAAAATATCTTCAATGAAGACCACAACAAATGAATCAAAGTAGATTTTAAAGACCCTATTCATAAGATCCATGAAGATAGCCAGTGCATTGGTCAACCCAAAGGACATCACAACAAACTCAAAGTGTCCATACCTAGTCCGGAATACCGTCTTGGGAATGTCACACTCCCTCACCTTCAGTTGATGATACCTGAACCAAAGATCAATCTGAGAGAAGTGGCTAGCCCCTTGCAATTGGTCAAACAAATCATCAATCCTTGGAAGAGGATACTTATTCTTGATGGTGACCCTATT
>JAOTQR010000097.1:5393003-5427379 GCA_025774065.1 Solanum ossicruentum | reverse complement strand
TGCCACCAAAATTTGAAGAAATCACAACCATAAACGCAGAATTATGTTACTAGTTGGGAGGAGGCGATCGGTGGATCAGGAACCTAGCGGAAAATGGAGCCAAAAGAATATTTCATTTATGGATATATAGATAGATTCAATGGAAAAATTGTAACATGAACGGTCTTTCAATGATGGAGGAGAAATGGAGGTGGTCGTTTGGAGCAATTCGTGAATTCCGATGCCGGCTCCTCGTCACCTTTTTCCTTTTTCAGTTTGGGGCAAGCTCACGTCGCGCGTCTTGTTCAGATTTTTTTTTCCTTGCGTTCCTTCGAGACGAGTCTTTTCCCCATAATTTTGATGCATGCGCGAATTACTCGGCAAACTAAGCTCTACTCCCTCTGTCTCGTTATTTAACTATTGTTGGGAGTAATTTTTTACTTCTAACAAATTTAACAATAGATCTTTTAATTAAGTATATTACTATCTAATATTAGATTTTTATTTGAATTATGCATGGGCTCAATAATTTTAAAAGAAAATAAAAGAATTATTTACATAATTGATATAAATTATTATTATTGTAATTTTATTTTTTAATATTATTTATAATTTATTACGATCTATAATATTATTATTAATTTAATAATGAAATAGGATAGGGACTAGGGACTCTTTGATCTGTTCTTTTATCAGAATTAAAAAGTAATCTTTTAAGAAAAGTCATTCTCGCCTTATTGTCAAAAGACAAAGAAAGGCATTTTCTCATTCCTCTCCAAAGAAAACTATACCCTCTAAATCAAAATTTTAGTGAATATAATCAAAATTTGTTTACTTCTTCTTCGATTCGTGTTTTTCTTCTCCACAATATATTTCTTTTATGATTTTCAGTTTCTATTTCTACCGTTATTTATAAACTTTATGAGCATTCCCTTCTTTGATTTATGTTAAACTTATTAATTCGCACATTATTATATCTAGTTATGTTCTCCTATTTACAATTTTTTTTTTTTGCATGTTCAAAACTCTTGCATATTTGTTCACATTTTTTGCCTTCTTTTCTTGATTTTACAAGAATCATATTCTTCTGTGATGAATGAGACATCGTATTCTTCTTCTTCTTTTCAGAATCTTAATTTCATTATATTACAATAGTTTAAATTCATTGTTCATTTGAATGGTCGGGTGTTTTGGAGTGGTGTTGTAGAATGAATTTTGAAATATTTATGTTATATTTTGTTTGGTTTTTAGATTATCTACACCTATATATAAGTATGATTATTTTAGTTTGAGATAGTGTGAAGTGAATACTAAAGAACTCTCTGCCATAATAACCAAGAAATAAAAAGACACAATTTTGTAGAGAACATAAGCATTAAATAGAAATGATTTGTTTATCAACCTTCTATGAAGGGCGCATGCTACTATAACATTATAAATTTGTACTTGAATAATACACAAGACAATTGAATAATAGACCAAATAATTGCAATAGGAGAATTATCTATTAATCTCATTGCAATTTCAACCAAAAAAAAAAAAGAAGGAATATCAAATTTGACGAGTATCTTAACTAAAACAATGAAAATTAATATAAAAGTACCTTGCAATTTAATTAGCTTCAATTGAGAGTTGGCCTTAACTTCAATAGAAATTTTCACTCTTGATTTCAACCCGAGTTCATCAAGAGAAGCCCTCACTTTGAACCGAATATCAAGACAAGATCTTGAGGCTTAATAACATCCCTGCATTCATCATTATAATGTTTTGAAGCACATTATATAGTAACTTTACGAGAATATTTCAGTGAAAGAATAATAAGATCCTAAAGTCAGATATGTGCCCCATCATAAATCTAGAAGTCCATTCAATTCAAGTATATGACTTTAAAAAAATTTGAATATACTATCAACAACAGGGATGATAAATTTATTAAATGTCAATTAACTAAGCTTATTATAGACACAACAGGAGAAACTTTACCTTAAAGTTCAAATATCATTTTCTGTTAGTTTATAATACAAAAACTTATATCTTGCAATGTTTAGCTATACGTTCAATAAATTTTATAGTGAGCTATTTCTTTTCCTTGCAGTTAATACATAATCATAGGGTACAATAGTCAACAAGCTCCTATAGTAAGCCTTTATGGATTTCATTATCTAGCATATTTAGATAGGGTACTTTTCTTCATTTGTTGTTGTATAGTTGAAATCTTTTTGGGACTAAACCTTATCTTAGCATCTTGTACATTGTTTTAGATTAAGCAATACTTTATCTTTCTTTGGCAATTCACAGAAGATCTGTATTCTAATTTGCCTGATTTCTCTGTAACAAGATTTGCTTGATAATTTACAAAATATATTTCTTTGTATATGCATTGCAACTGATTCTAAAATCACCATGAAATTCCTTTTTATCTTTTGGTCCACCTACCTTCTCTTACATTTTTCATCAAAAGAAAGTTATGCTCAATTGCTCAATTAGTAAAATCTTCTGCAATGCAGTAGGTCGCTTTTCTAATTGCGGTTATCTCCACCACATGCTTTGTTGTGTGGGATGACTTCAGCTTAAGTCAATATTAGGCCTCAAGTTAGGAATTCTTACTAGGATTTTCCCAACTACAACATCAATATTTCTTTACTAATGATCTTTTCAGATATTATGATGGCATATTTTTGCATTATAGGTAACTTAGTTTTAACCAACTTCTATATGTTGAAATTTAATTGATGTACTAGTCTATCAAAATTGATTCTTCCATCCCGATTTATGCTTCTCTTTTTCCAAAGCTCTCATAGGATGATTAACCATAACTTTTTATGTTGAACATAATTTTTTTTAACTTTTAATTTCATTTTGAATGTGTAGGGAAACAGATGTGAAAAAATTGAAACGGTAGACACTAGTCAACTTCATTTATTAAAGTCGATAAAGAGTTTTTCAACTATTGTTATATATGATTGAATATATTTGTTTTTGTGAAATTTATTGCTAATGTGTAGTACAAGATGTTTTTTGACTATTGCAAATATATACATTTAAATCATTTATTCACTAGTTTCATCGTTGAGATTATTTAGATAAATAATTATGTAATAAGTGAATATATGTAAATCAAAATTATTATGTTTCAATTAGAAATTGTGGATATGAAAATTCTGTCACTCTTCAAAAGTGTGGCTATAGGGATATCAATTGTGTGGCTTATTTATTACATAAATTATCGTACACATAAGAAAAGGACACACTTTATATGTGTTGTTGTAGAAGGGGCATAAAAGGCTACACTTTTAAATCGTGGTGAATAACTAAGCAATGTCACCCTTATAAGTGTAGTTCTATGAAAAATAAGTTTTTAGATGCTATAAAACGTGGCCATAAAGTCAAAAGTTACGCCTTTTTAGGCCACCTCCCAAAAAGTGTTGCCTTGAGTCAAAAAGTGTAGCTTTTTATTAAAGGCCACACTTTTTGCTACTTTAGACTACATTTTTCAGGGATGGCTAAAATCCTAAAAAGTTGTAGTATATAAATATGATGATAATACATATGCTTGGTATGATAATAGAACAAAATCTTTTGTGCATATGATTTAATATATTTTATAATACCATTAGTTCCTTTTTTTTTATTATAATTATATCACATAGGATTTTAGAATACGTGCTTGTAACATGATTCAATATTTGAAAATCTTTTCAATATGATTATAATACACCAATCGAATATTTTTCTTATATAAACATGAATCATTGATTTTAATAGGATAATAACACTGTTAATACTATTAAAATTCTTTTTCAATATATTATTATAATATATAAATGTGCTATGGTAATATCTTTAACTCTTTATTAATACAATTATAATATATATAGGTTATGAAACCCGTAATACATGCTCATAACATGAACCTCCCTACCCCTTTGAATATGTTCATTACAATAGAATATATGCGCCTGTAATATAATTATAATGCATATTAAATTGATTATAATACAAAGACTCTAAAGAAATATATTCAACCAAGAAATACACGAACTATTTAAGTTTTGAATCAACAAGAAAATATTCAGAATCAATACCTATCCAACAAAATATCAAGAATTCAGCAAATGTTAAAAAAAAAACTATCCATCATGTTTCACTATTTATAAATTATGTTAGTCTTCTTTTTTATTTTGAACATTTCTACAACTTTATTGATTGTGACCTGCTTGTCCACAATTACTGCATGAATTTTTAGATCTTTTGCCTTTCTAGCCTCACTGATTTTGATTCTTGTTTTTCTTGGTCTTCCAGTTGCTCTTTTTCTAATTGGAGATAGCACTATCTCACCGGATACATGCAGTGGTACATTTCAGGTGCTTGAATCAAAAGACTTTCCACTTAAAGTTGGTATGTTTTCAACAAGTTTGCTTTTGTATAGTATGAGAAGTAATAGTTTTCATAGACAAGATGTCTTTTGTATATAATTGCTAAAACATGTGGGCATAGTTGTTCATGCAATCGGAACCCTCTATCGCTGGATTTTTTATCCTAAAAATTAACTGTGAAGTTTGTAATATCATCAATGACTGTATGCAAGTATTCACTTGTTTCTCATACCTATTGTTAGTTAACAAATTAACAATTAGAAGATATATTAACAGAGAAATAGTCAAATTTTTTCAATATGAAAAAATGATACATACCCTCATTTTGTCCGCTTCCTCTTTGTTACATTTAAAAAATTCATGATATGTGTTACAAAGGTAGAATGCTGAAAATGTAGTCTTTGATCGATTGTTGTTATTTCATTTCTAAATTAGCAATCGCATGAAATCTAATAGTGCCAAAGTTGTCATTTCTTTAGCTTCCTTATTAATTGAATTTATTTATGCACTATTGGAAGTCATTGTCCATATTCTGTTTACCTGAGCATGTACACGTGATCACTTACTACACCTAATATCAAACAAGTAGTATTTAACTCTTTTTGTCTATCTTTTCAACCATTTTCATATTTTTATTGAATTTCAATTGAGTGTAAGCCCTTGCAATTGTGTAAAACAACTCACTTATCTTATATTGATTTTTTCTTAAAAAAATTCATCATATTTCTTCACAAATGTTAGATGCAAGCAAAGTGAGGAACTCCATGATAAACTATTGAAGTTGTTTTGATAATACTATTTTGTCTATTCGAAACTACACTCGTCATTGGCCTCTAACCATATGCCTCTTTGAATTGTCCAAAAATTCATTGCCATGATGCATCGTACTCTGAATCCATAACTGCATAAGCAAATAATATTATATTATTTACACATTGAAATAATTGACATTTTAATACGTCTGAAATACAATTTTAACACACAACTAAAAGTGAAAGGCACTAACCTAATGCATCTAAAGTGCTAGCTGTTAGCATTGTCCCTCTGTATGCTACTTTAAGAAGACTTCCATCAATAACTACAATAGTCCAACAATATTCTCAACCCATTATTGATATATGCAATGCCACGAATACATATAGAAAATGACCATCATTTGACTTGTGCA
Source organism: Solanum ossicruentum (assembly GCA_025774065.1). Lineage (NCBI taxonomy): Eukaryota > Viridiplantae > Streptophyta > Magnoliopsida > Solanales > Solanaceae > Solanum > Solanum ossicruentum. Next base: position 5,421,856 of record JAOTQR010000097.1, on the reverse strand, counting down.
ATTTAATATATGAACATGGATAAATTTTTTCAATATATAAAGCTAACTAGGTAGTCTACTATATGAATTAGCAGGATCATCTCTCACTAATTCTAAGGCTTTTTCTTTAACTCTCCAAGTCTGCATATAGGTTTATGACACAACATAATCATTCATCACTTTGTATCTCCCGTGGTGTGTAATCAGATTTACTTTTTACAAATTTTTTCATTATAATAATAACAATCATAGTAGTTATTGCATGTCTTTCAGAAATAGAATTGGCCCTTAGTAGACATACATGTTTACAATTGTACTCTCTAATTTTGAACATTCCATATTTGTTTAAAAACTTGATGCTTGTAAATTTCTATTACAATTTTCACTTAAGCACTCAATTGTATAACTATAGAAAATACAACAAAATAAGTTCACAATTTAAACATTAAAACAATAAGAATAGATAGATAATCAAAGAAATTACCTATTTGTTTTTTATCATAAGACCTTGAATTGATAGAATAACGCCTCACTGCACAAATCAAAATCGACTTTTGTTGATAGACTTGATTTTCTTCGATCAATTCTTGATTTTTATTAGTTATGATTGCAAATTCAACATTTGAATACTCATCAATTTCTGCATATGATCCCATTCCAACTTCTTGGATTGCATTATTAATTCCAATCATTGAATCAAAATTGATAATTAAGAATTTGAGAGGTTGAGATTGAATCAGATGCACACAAATGTGGAATCAAGTTTGATTCATGCTCCTCTTGGATCATTAGTTATGTTGTTTTGATACACAAAGGATATTTAGTAATCTCTCGGTTATCCTTTTTAAATTCGAGATACACTTGGACCCCCATATTATTTTGTATTTTCATAGGCGCTGACCAATCATCAATTTTGTAGTTGATGTTTATTTTTTTAACAAAAGTATCAATGGATAATTGTATTACAATTACCGCCACAAGAGTCTCATAGCTTGATTCAAAATTTATAATTATTGCATCTGCATTGTAATCAGCATAACGACTGCTACTGTCCCACCTCCCATTGTGATAAAGCATAACCGATATTAGGACCATCTTATTATTGACTATACCTATCACAACTAAATAAATTAGAGTAGCATTATAAAAGAATAGATCAAAGTGTTATATTTGAACTATATAAACTCAAACAACAAAGTTAATTCAGTAGGGAGAAAAGAAATGAATAAAGTATTATGCTTGAATCTTGCGGACTCACACGACAAAGCGAATTCAAGGTAGAAAACGAATGAATAAGAGGATATTACAATTGGATCCCACAAACTCATACAATAAAGTTAATTCATGAAAATCATAATATTATAATTAAATCGACAAACTTAGACAATAAAGTGAATCTAGGGGTAAAAACAGGAATTAATCAGAGCATAGCAATTAAATTCAATTATAGCACCTATCACAATTAAATGAAATATAAAAGTATTACAATTGAATTCACCAAGCATTATAAAGATATCGATCAACATGTTATATTTGAATCATATAAACTCAAACTACAAAGTTGATTCAGTTGAAGAAAAGTGTAATGGCCCGGGAGGGTACCCTAGACGTGACCCGCACTCAGACTATTGTTACTCCCTAAGCAAACCACCTGGTCTCATCAAATTCATTCATTTAATATATATATATAAAAGATAAGAGTGAGCAATCAAATCTCAAAATAATATAGACAAAATAGGCTAGTCTAAAAGAAGTTAGCTCAATAGGTCTCAACATCCATACTCAACTCTAGTCTATGAAGCCTCTATCACTATCAATGGTGCCAATAATAGACCCACGACTACCTTAAAATAAAATAAAGCTAACTCAAAGTCTAACTCTAATAAGCAAGATGAAAATAAATGCAATGATCCACCGAAGTAAAGGAGGCTCACAAACTCAGCGACATGCTCAAATCCTCAATGGTGCTCCTGTTGACGATCTTTAGTGCTTGCCTCTACATCATAAAATGATGCAGTCCAAAAGGAGACATCAGTACATGGAATGTACAGGTACGTAAAATTGCTGGTTGAAACGGAAATAAATAGAAAATATAGAAAAAATATTAACTCAAAATAATACTCACTTAGAATGTCAAATGTCTATCTAAAGTATGAAAAAAAAGTAGACAAGTGACCCATCAACCAATCAAACCTCATCTATCAGCTCAACTCAACTTAATGGAACTCAACTCGACTTGACTCAACTCAACTCAACTCGACTCAGAGTACTCAAGGTGATAACTTTCTGGGAGTTTCTCTTATCCAATAACAATTACTTATGAGGCAGTGATTGTACAACAATCCCGTTGATGTTGCCACAACTGTTTCGTACTTGCCAGGTAAGGAACACATATGATCCACAAGAGATCTAACCTCTACAGTCCTCTGTTGTTTCAGGGACTTTTCCTTAAGAGGGGACCATGTGATGTAATGGTTCAGTCCTCATCCTACATTTGGCGACATAGTTAATGAGTTCGAGTGAGACTCATCTTACCCATTTCGATGCTCGATACTCCTCTTAAGACTCAATGCTCATAAGACTCCTCCTCATCTCAATTAGCCTCATGAAGGCACTCATCAACTCACTTAGTCTCATGGAGACTCTCATCATCTCATTAACTCAAACTCTAAAGTCCTCTATTGTTTTTAAGGACTTTAACTCATCTAAATCAACTCAATTCTCAATTTAAGAACTCAAGGACTCAGATCATGATTTTTAGAAGATGTCATTTAGACAGAACTTAAGAACTCTCTTATAAAGACTCATAAGATCTTCAAGCTCAAGTAACTCAACCTCATACATAGATCAAGATTACCATAAATATACTCAAGTCAAAGCTCTAGACTCCATCACTAAGTTCATTCATGCATGCTTTCACATTGGTCAACATATAGGGTTTATACAATATCTCATAAAAAATATTCAATTCAAGAAACAAGGATAAGATAATCATCAACATATGAAAATATATGTAAGAGATATAATTTTCAAGAAAATAATCAAGAAAGTACTTCAAGAAACATATATATGGATTCATGGACTCTCAACTCCTCTATTACCATTTATGAGGCACATCGAAGAACAATCTCATATTATAGTTTCGCCTTACATACCTGGTGTGAAGCTTTTGGATAATCAATCCTGAAGAACTCTCCTCGAACTCCTCAATTTTATACTCCTCTTCTCTTTTCTTTAGCACTAGTATTTTTCAAGAACTTAGAAAGAGCTTTGAATGGGGTTTAAAACCTTTTTTATGCTAAAAAAGAGACCCATTTTGATCGTGTTTTGATTTAGGAGGATTGAGAAAGGTCTGAAATGCCCCTCATGAAGAACTGAGGAAAAGTCCATCTCGGGACATATCACGGACCCTGTCAATTTTGGGTGTTTTTCGCCGAAAATTCTTCGAATGAGTTTTCTAATTCAGTAGAAAATTTTTGGAATAAAATTAAGTGTTGTCCTATGGCAGGTGCGCATCGCACACCTATTGCGCACCCTCACTAGAAATTGTTTTCGCATAAAAAAATTATCTTTTGATCCGATTGCCCTAAAAATCAATTGAGACCACTTTTCCACTCAATTTTTCATGCTTATCGCATATCCAGCCTCGAATTTGACATCAAAGTATGGAAAATGCATTATGCAGACATCTTTCCTCTAGGGATATTTTGACAATTTTATCAGGCATTAAAAAAAAGGAACGAATCAGAATATTATACTTGAATCTTACAAATTCACACAACGAAGTGCCTCGATCCCACAAACTCATACAAAAGTTAATTTATGAAAATCATAATATTATAATTGAATTTACAAACTTAGACAATAAAGTGAATCCACCGGTACAAATGGGAATGAATCAGAGCATTACAACTAAATTCAATTATAACACCTACCATAATAAAATGAAATATGAGAGTATTACAATTGAATTCACTAGAGCATTATAAAGGAATAGATCAACGTGTCATATTTGAATCATATAAACTCAAACAATAAAGCTAGTTCAGTAGAGAAAAGGAATGAATCAAAGTATTATACTTGAACCTTACAGATTCACACAACAAAGTGAATTCAAGATAGAAAATGAATGAATCATAGGATATTACAACTGGATCTCACAAACTCATATAATAAAGTTAAGTCATGGAAATCATAATATTATAATTGAATCTACAAACTCAAGCAATAAATTGAATCCAAGGGTAAATAGGGGAATGAATAAGAAGATAACAACTAAATTCAATTATAATACCTACCACAAATTAAATGAATTATAAGAGTATTATAATTGAATTCACCAGAGCATTATTAAGGAATGAATCAAAGTGTTATATTTGAATTGTATAAACTCAAAAAACAAAGTGAATTCAATAGTAGAAAAGGAATAAATTAAGATATTATAATTAAATATTACAAACTCATACAACAAAGTGTATTCAGGGGAAGAAACTAGAATTAATCAAAGTATATTACAGTTGAATCCCACAAATTCATATAACATAAGTGAATTTATGGAAATTATAGTATTAGTATTGAATTCAATATATTCAGACCAATAAAGTGAATCAGGGCAAGAAGATGAATGAATCAGAGTATATCAGTTAAATTCAGCGAGAGAAAAGGAATGCATATAGTATGAATTAGTTTGTAACACCCTCTAATTCCTCTTACCAAATCTAGAGTAGATATGCAGGGGTTGCTGAGAAAATATTGAGAAAAGCTGCAGAGGAAGGTTCACGAGAGTCATTTACGACTTGTGGACAGGTTTACGACTCATAGAATGAGTCTCTAAAACCCTAGATAACTTGGTGAAATTTTCTAGGTCTGAGGCCTATATACGAAATGGTATACGATCGAAGAGCATTTCACGACTCGTAGAGGAGGATTTGTGACAAATTCCAATAACTCAAGTTTCAGGACCCCCTATTTACGAGAGGAGTTTACGACCTATTGAATGTTTCCTGGATCGTAGAATGGGTTTTTTTGTCAATTTCTAGTAACTCATATTTTTAGACACCTAGTTTACGAGAGGTAGTCTACGGCTCGTAAAATGGTTTACGACTCGTAGACGGAGTCTTGTAGACTCAGATAATAGTCTTAATGAAGGGTATTTTTATCCATTTTGATTCCTATTTAAATAAATCCTTGGCCATTTTAGGTTTGAATAAAGCCTTAAAACAACCCTAGGTGTATCATTCATCATTCTTCACACTTAGAATTTCTTGAGAGCACTAGAGAAGGGAGAAGGAGCTAGGGTTTCCAATTCAAGTGCGAGAATCAACTGAGGTTCGATTGTCACTTCCTTTCCAAGCATTTAAGGCTTATTAAAGTATGGAATCATGTTCTTAACATGCCCTTTCATTTTTTTTGAGTCAAGATTAGGAAAAAAGTTGAGATTTGTATCTTTCATATTGAGATTTTGCATTTATTATGAACTCTCCTGATAATTTATAAGGTACTTACTGTATTATTTAATTTTTATATGAAATTGAGGTAAAGTTTTATACTTGATACCATGAACCCTAAATTGCACGACTTGATGAAATTCTATGCAAGTCATTGAGTATTTGAGTTGAGTAATTTGAGTATTTGAGTTGAGTACTTTGAGTATTTGAGTTGAGTAAATTGAGTATGATTGGGCATGAGAAACATGTTGTATTAAGTCACATACATCACTATATATGATTATCTTGCTTGCATTACATGATGGGTCAAATTGAGTGAGTCTAAATGACCATTTGAGTCTGATTGAGCTTGATGGTTTGCATTGATTGAATGAATTGATGAGTAACATGAGATAAGTTGAGATGGGAAAACCAAATGAGGTTGAGATTTTAGTTGATTGACCGAGCATTGAGGATTAAGTTGATTTATGAATTGAGAATGTTATAGTCTTGGGAGGAGTATCAAGCATCAAGCTGGAAGCAAGTAAACATCTACTTTAACCCACAAAACTACATTGTCATCGTAGGCTATCATGCAACTCATTCTGGTAACTCTTGTCCCGCGAATAGACATTTATTATGAATCCTAGAGAGAGTTGATCATCCTTTACCATGACACATTTAGGACGGACGTGGCAACGACGTCGCCTTCATTGTGAACCACCCAATCTATAGGTGATGGGATGTGGATGTCAGTTAAGAGAAAATCCTAAATAAACTTAATTGAGCATGCTATTTTAAATTGAGCCTATTATTACTGAGTCTATTTTAAAAGCATGATTTACTTTAAAGCTTGCATATAATTAGTTGAGTGTGAGTCATTGAGTCGAGATGAGTGAGTTGAGCATTACTTTCTTGAGCTATTTTGCGTACCATTATATTCCATGTACTGACGTCCATTTGGGCCTGCATCTTTTCATGATATAGATATAGGTGGTTGAGGATGTCAGCCTGTGCACCATTGAGGTCCAATTCGGTGTATTTTCCTAGAGTTAGTGCGCCCTCCTTGCTTTCTGGAGGATCCCTTCTTCTTTTGAATTTATCTAGTATTTTTTTTTTATTTGATTTGGGGTGTTCATGGCCTATCATAGTACCATCTAGATTGTTGAGCAGAGGCTTTATAGACCGTGAGTAGAAGAGTACTTGAGTACTGATGTGTCTAGATTTATCTCATCCGAAATTATGATACACCAGTGTTATACATTTTATTTTCTTTCTTGCATATGAGGTCTTTATATTCTGAGTTCTTTCTTCTGTTGTTCAGTTGATGTGATGATGAGGCCAGATGGTTCTCTTGGGAAATTAACAATGGCTATTCAAGTGTTGGCCACACTAAGGGTACCTGCAATGACCTGGACCAACACTATGAGTTAGTGTCCGCTCTTGGGCATAGCCCATCATGGATTTGTCCCTTTAGGCTCACCACAAAAGGTGCCTCACAGTATATAGACCAGTCTTTTACTTATATACCAAGCTTCTCTCCTGTGTTTTGCCGATGTGGGATATCTGATCTCAAGATGGGTTGTTGCATACACCTCTTCGATGGACTCAACATCCTCACAGAGGTTTTTCCCACTACATGGAATTTGCCTAAACTCAGCACTGAGGTTTGCACCGCCTCGCTGGGATTTGCCTAATACCACCTGTAATGACTTGGCCTAACACTGTGAAGTATTGTCTGCTCTTGAGCCTACCCAAGAGCGGACAATACTTCACAGTGTTGGGCCAGGTTGTTACAGTACCCTCTCGAGGCATGACAAACTTGGTATTACAGCATAGAATTCAAGAGTCCTAAGGAGTCTATGAAGCTGTGTCTAGTAGAGTTTTTTTTTATGGGTGTGTTGTGCACCAAACTTCATAAGCGAGAGGCTATAGAACATTAGGAACTATCTTACCTTCTTGTATTCTGAGTTCGTATGATAGAGTTAAAACTCTACAAAACTCTTTTCTAACTTATGCTTTACGCGCTTGCTGATCATGCCTCCTAGATGCACATAACCTAAAGGAATGCTTCAGCTAGCAATGTTGAGAACCTTACTTTGGAGATTCCTCCTTAGATGGAAACAAGGGTCCAAGGTCGACTGACCATAACTGCTGGTGTTCCTGTGACACTTACCGCTCCATTTCTCCTACTATAGAGGCTGACTTTAGATGAGCCATCACCATGATCACACAGTTGTTAGATGCCTGGAGCGGGAACCATGGTTCATAGACTCCTAGTTGTAGCCATCAAGAGCCAACGGTTGCTGCCAGACTGAGATACTTTCTGAGGATGAACCTAACTGTCTTCACGGGGTCAAAGGTTGAGGAGGACCCTCAGAACTTCATTGATGAGATGTGGAAGGTGCTGAAGACTATGCATGCAACCGAGACCTAGGGAGTTGAACTTGCTGCTTATCAGCTTAAGAATGTGGCTAATGTTTGGTACAAACAGTAGGAAGAGAGTGGAGGTGAGGATGCTGAGCCCGCTGCTTGGGATGAGTTCGAGAGTGCCTTCCTCGATCACTTCTTCCCTCAGGAGTTAAGAGAGGCGAAGGTTGAGGACTTCTGTGAATCTGAAACAAAAGTGGCTGACTGTCAAAGAATATAGCCTAAAATTCATCCAACTATCCAGGTATGCCTCATAGATGGTCTAGGATATGAGAGCAAGGATGAGGAAGTTCATGTATGGGTTGGGTAGACAGGTGAAGAAGGAGTGCAAGGAAACATTGTTAATCCTAGGTATGGATATCCCCAGAATGATGGTTTATGCTCAGTAGACTGAGGAGGATAAGAAGAAGGACAGAGAGGAGCGTCTGAGCAAGAAGGCCAGGTCGGCAGGGCCTAAGCCTAGTTAGATCAAGTAGGGTAAGGGAGATAAGTCCTATTTCTAGAAGAGGTCCTCTAGCTATGGACCATCTTCAGCCAGTGCACTAACCCCGAGCCACATGTATGATCACAAGTCCCAAGGTTAGCCAAACTTTAGGGCACAAGGTGCATAGTCTCAAGCCAGTGTGACTCTAGGCTCTATAGTGAGGACACCTTGTGGGAAATATGACAGGATGCATCTGGGAGAATGTAGAGAGGGAGGGAATGGTTGCTAAAAGTGTGGCCAATCGAGCCATTTTCAGAGGGAGTGTCTGGTGTGGGGCAATAAGTCCAAATCCTCTATCACAGCACTACCAACGAAGGGTAACTAGAGAGGTGCTGCACTAGGGGCAGGCGGTGGGACAAACTGTCTGTATACGATGGGGAACCGACAGGACCAAGAGGTTACATTAGATATTGTGACAGGTATGGTTTGAGTCTTTTCCTTTCTTTGCTATGCTTTACTTAATCTGGGTGTACTTGTTCTTTTATGATACCATATATGGTGGGTAGATTTGAAATTCTTCCTAAGTGCTTGCTTAAGCCATTTTCTGTTTCCACTCCTATTGGTGAGTCCAATCGTGCCGAGAGAATCTATAGAGATTGTGTGGTATCTATTTAGCATAGGATACTCTTGCTAATTTGATTGAGTTAGAAATTGTCAATTTTGACGTGATCCTTGGTATGGAGCAGCTTCATGTCCGCTATGCCTCTGTTGATTGTCGAATCTGAACTGTCAAGTTCCAGTTTCTAAAGAGCTTATGATTAAGTGGAAAGGATATTTAGTTGCGCCAAAGGGTAAGTTTATTTCTTACCTTAAGGCCCAAGACTGATCTATAAGGAATGTATCTATCACCTCATGTGTGTCAAGTCTAATGAAGTTTAGCCCCCTACTCTTGAGTCTATCCTGATCATGAGCGACTTTCCTAAAATATATTTCTTCAGGATCTGCTCAAAGTCTCTCCTGATAGGGAGATTGACTTCGGAATTGATGTACTTCCTGACACCTAGCCTATTTCTATTCCACCATATAGAATGGCCTCTAAGGAGTTGAAAGAGTTGAAGGAGCAGTTGAGGGATTTGTTAGAGAAAGGATTTATAAGGACAAATGTCTCTCCATGGGTTGCTCTGGTCTTGTTTGTGCGAAAGTTAGGATGGTTCTCTTAGGAGGTGTATTGAGTACTGCCCGTTGAATAAGGTGACAGTAAAGAATAAGTATCCCCTTTCGAGGATTAATGACTTGTTTGACCAACTTCAGGGTGCCACTGCCTTCTCCAAGGTAGACCTCAGATCAGGCTATCACCAATTGAAAGTGAGAGAATGTGATATCCCGAAGGCAGCTTTTCAAACTCGATATGGTCACTTTGAGTTCTTGGTGATGTCGTTTGGGTTTACAAGTGGCCCTGCTACCATTATGGACCTACTGAACAAAGTATTCAGATAATATCTAGTCATGTTCATGATCATTTTCATTGATGATATTTTGGTGTATTCTAGAGATGAAGAGGAGCATGCCAATCACCTCAGGATCGCTTTGCAGACGCTCAGAGATAATGAGTAATATGCAAAGTTTTCCAAGTGTGAGTTTGGCTCAAATTGGTGGCTTTCTTGGGCCATATAATTTTAGGGGATGGAATTCGAGTAGATACTCAAAAGATTGAGGCGGTCAAGAACTAGCCTAGACCAACCTCACCGACCGAGATAAGGAGTTTTCTGGGATTGGCTGGTTATTATCAGAGGTTTGTTGAGGGGTTTTCTTCCATAGTATGCTATTGACCAAATTGACGTAGAAGAAAGTTAAGTTTCAATGGTCTAACGAGTGTGAAAGAAGTTTCCAAGAGTGGAACACGAGATTAACTACTGCACCAGTGCTGACCTTACTTGATTGGATGGATGAATTTATGATTTATTGCTATGCTTTGAGAGTAGGATTGGGATGTGTGTTGATGCATAAGGGAAAGGTTGTTGCCTATGCTTCTAGACAGCTTAAGGTGCATGGAAAGAACTATCTCACTCATGACTTGGAGTTGGCAGTAGAGGTGTTTGCTCTCAAACTATGGCACCACTATTTATATAGAGGACATGTTGATGTATTCACAGACCACGAGAGCCTGCAATACATCTTTACCCCGAAGGAGCTTAACTTGAGGCAGATCAAATTGTTTGAGTTGCTCAAAGACTACGACATAAGCATCCTCTACCACCAAGAAAAGGTAATGTGGCTATTGATGCTCTTAGCAGGTTGTCCATGGGAAACACCATCCATGTGGAAGAGGAGAAGAGAGAGTTAGCCAAAGAGGTTCATAGACTGTCAAGATGGGAAGTCCAATTAGATGAATTAGCTGAAGGAGGAGTTCTTGTGCATAATGGACCGACATCATCCCTAGTAGTAGAGGTGAAGGAGAAAAAGATCAAGATCCTATTTTATTATAGTTCAAAAAGGATGTGCATAAATAGAAGGTGATGGCTTTCGCTAAAGGGGGAGATGGAGTAATGACATATCAAGATAGGCTGTGTGTTCCAGATGTTGATGGCGTTCAAGAGAGGATTATGGCAGAGGCCCGCAGTTTTAGGTATTCCATCCATCCAGGGTCTGCTAAGATGTACCATGACTTTAGGGAAGTCTACTTGTGGAGTGGAATGAAGAGAGATATTGCTGAGTTTGTTTCCAAGTGCCTGAATTGCCAACAAGTTAAAATTGAGCACCAAAGTCCATGTGGAGTAGCAGAACTTAGATTCCAGAGTAGAAATGGGAGATGATTAACATGGACTTTGTCACAGGCTTACCTAGGTCCCACAGACAACATGATTCAATTTGGGTGATAGTTGATTGGATGACCAAATATGCACACTTCTTGGCAATCAAGATGACTAACACTGTATAGGATTAAGCCCGACTTTACATACAGTAGATCATAGACTGCATGGAGTCCCTTGTTTATCATCTCAAACAGAGGAGCCTAGTTTACTGCTCAATTTTGGAGATCATTTCAGAAGGGTTTGGGTACGAAGGTGCACCTTAGCATTGCCTTTCACCCGCAGACGGATGGCCAACTAGAACATACTATTGAGATGTTGGAGGATATGTTACGAGCCTGCGCCATTGACTTTAATGGTAATTGGGATAACCACTTGCCTTTGACTGAGTTTGCTTATAACAATAGTTTCTATTCGAGCATACAAATGGCCCCATATGATGCACTTTATGGGAAAAGGTGTAGGTTGCCTATTGGATGGTTTAAGATAGGTGAGGCAGAGTTGATTGGACTGGTCCGGGTTCCTCAAGCTATGGAGAAGGTTAAGATCATTCGAGAAAGGTTGAGGACTATACAGAGTTGACAGAATCCCACATACCTTGACTTTGGAGAGTTTCTTGAAGAAGATTTGAAATGGAGGATTGAAGCTCGAATGAAATCCTTAGATCCGAATGATTTTGGGACTCTTGAATCTTGAGGAGGACTTGGGGCTTGACTTGGTTTCCTTGAATTTCAAGAAGACTTCTTGAAAACATTGAGAATGGATGGAGAACTTGATAAAGATTAGAGAGGATTTTGAGAGGTTGTTAGTTGGTTTTTAGGTCTCAAAGCAGCTAGACAATGAGGGATTTTCAGGTATATAGGTATAGGGTTATTACCCAATTGTCCTGGAGTAAAAAGGAGCAAACTTTGGAACTTTTTGAACTGGTCCGCGTCGTGGATCCGTCACGGATAACTACTGTTTTTGCAAAGTTTCACCAAAAATTATTTTTCTTGGCACAGTAGGTACTCGTTTTCCCACTCAATTTTCCCTCTGAACAAGTACATACTGTAGGATTTGCCAAATTCAACACGGATTTTCAGATATTGAAAAAAAATATATCATAGGGTCTTTCTTAGCTGCATGTGAGGTTGTTTAAATATCCCCAATTTGAGATATAAGAGAATTATGATTATGGGGTATTCCTAAGCAAGTGTAGGGTGCTATAATATCTCCCTATTGGGAACTTTCGTCCACAAATGTCGAAGAAACATACATAAGAAAAGTAATCATGAACAGATCAGCTTCAACAAGAATGCAACAATACATTTAAAATACCATTTCAAAATCTCAACATAAGCATCAAAAATCGTCATGAATTTGTCAACATGAACATGTATGCATGCAAATGACACAGGGGCTGAAACATAAGACTTGAAATCACAAGAAGGGGTTCAACATGTTATCATAAGCTTGAATAGAATGAAAGAGGTACGAATATCGCTTTTTCATGCCCGCTCTGGCCGAGAGACACTTTCGACTAGAGAATTCTTCCAAAGGGCCTTGACGAACACTACCCCCTTACTAATCAACTTCTTCAACCCTTCCACCCAATACCTCCACCGGGACCTCTTCTCAAGGCAACTTATCCTCCATAACACCCAAAATCTTACGAGTTCTATAGTACTAAAGTCACCACCACATCCCTTCAACCTAAAAGCATGAAAAATCGGACAAACCATATGCAATTCCTAAACTTATGCAACCTAACCAACCTCCCTTTACACTCTATAAGGACTCACAATCCTCAACTCAATTGTCAACTTTAAATACACCTAACCCACTTGGTACCATAACCCCCATCTCCCCCTTGGGAGACAACCCCCACTCTATCATCTTCTCACCTAAAACTTCCAACTCTAATAAGGCCGAATCAAGGCCTTGCCTAATCTAGACCTCTTAAACCAAGAAGATTTGGAACCATCAAGAATGCTACACCACCATGCTTAACTTCCCTCAACTTAACTTCCAATATAACCATCGATGGACCCCACTAGTCTCCACTTTGCCACTATCAATAAACATGCTAGGCTACCTAGAGCACCGACCGCAACATTAACCTTACCAGGGAAACATAATGCATACTCATTCATAATCCTTAAAGAACTCTAACCACCTTCTTGCTATCCACAATGCACACCTATCATATTTAGCAAACAACCTCTCATCCTCTAAGACTTACAACACTACCCCTAGATGATTCACAAGCTCTAAACAAATCAATACCTCATCACTAGAGACCACCATAAACATATCAAGGTAGGGTTTTAAGACCCTATTCAAGAAACCCACAAACACCACCGGTGCATAAGCCAATCAACCAACTACACCAATATTCTAAATGATCATTCCTAATTCAAAAAGATACTTAGGGATATCACCTACCTTCTTCCACACTTGAGAAAAAAACCTAAACCTCAAATCAACCTTAGAGAAGTGACTAACCCATTGTAGTTGACCAAATAGATTGACCATCCTTAACCATCATATTACGGGTCTTACACTCATCGAAAGCATGCTATGCAAATAGCTAAACCACCTCAAGACCTCCAGCACATCAAGCTAAGTCATCATCCCACAAGAATACTTATAATATGCATGTACATACTTTCAAACAGGAAATAGTCATTTTCCAAATCATTTTAATGTACAATTGGTCTTAAAAGCCAAATATCATTCATAATTATTCATACTTAGGCTCAAATGCCAAAATCATAATTTCATTGTCATAATACTTATGCATAGGAATAACCCATTTATATAGAAAATGGTGCAAACCCAAAATGCTTAAAGAGCCAAACAAAATCAAAGACATATATATGATCACAATATTATCATAACCAACCTTTTATCAAAATCATAACATAAACGAAATTGCGCTTACCCATATCATAATTTTTTAAAAATAATTAGTGTACATAAATGCATATGGTATGAGCAATGAGGAAATGACATGGTTATTAAGACTCCATTTAAAATCAACATTTATATTACAAAGTTGAAGTGAAAACATTGTTAATTCCATATTTCAATCCTAAATTAAAATAAGTAAAATTTATATAGGTTTTCTTGAAAATAATTTTGGGTCTCCTTGATTGGAAGGAACCAAGGATCAACCCACATACACATGAACCCTACTAGAACCAAGGAATAACATAAGAAATAACAACTCCCGGACCTATCAAACCACCCTACTCACAACCTTCGATAATAGTCCACTAACCCAAGAGGATCCTAATATCCGATAATGTCAAAGGACTAGTCTAATCTCTAATCACCTTTGTCTTACTAAGGTACACCTTAATACTATCATCTGGCACCACACATCCTAGGAAGGCAACTTCTTATCACCAAGATTCCTATCTCTCCTACTTAGCACCCAACCTTCTTTCTTGAACTTGTAGTACAACCCTCAAATGATTCATATGCACTACCTCATTATGGAATGAACAATATTATCATCACCAAAACCACCATAAACTTATTAGTGTGGGGACTAAAGATCTTACTCATGAGACTTATAGGCATACTCGGTGTACTAGTCAAATCAAAGGACACTACCGCAATATTCAAAATATTGGAAAGGACATTCAAAGCCGCATCTACCACCACCAACAATTTTTTAGACAAAACAACTTAGGTTCAACACCTTCAATTCTCACAAGATGAAAAATGCAATCCCTTACAGACTAATTGTACCTTAAGATAAGAATGGACCTACCTCTTTTGCTATCACTTAACCACCACCCCATGACTCTTTCACACAAGAATGGGTTCATTAGGGAATTGGGATCTAATCCTATGGTCCTACCATCCATGAAGACACAACATGCAAGCAACCGTTCTATCCTTAGTATGACATCAAAACCCACCACGCCAACTCCAACAAGCCACAATGGAAGACCTAATGTAATACAAACCGGGATCAACACCTATGAAATTTCTAGCAACAACATATGCAACCAAGAGATAAACACCAAAGGTTCTCAGCATAACTCGGTACACACAAGAATTCCACTAGCAACCAAAAGTAATAATGAAGGAAATAGTGAAACCCGGATCCACCAAAATCAAAACTTTCAGCTTACCTTCCTTCGCCTCTCTCTTTGAAGCGGCATGATCAACTAGAAGAGCAAAGAGCATTCGCTAGAAGGGGAATCCCTATCCCACTTCTAAAGCATGACATAGACCATGAATAAGAGAAACATTTCCTAAAACATCTCCTAGCCTCCTATTCATAGTTGTGGTGCACAACATAACCATGATAGGACTCTAATTGACGCGGTGTGTTGGTCTCCTATGATCTATCAACCTAGTGCCTGATACCATCTTTGTCATGACCCAAGTCTAGGGCCTAGACGTCACCAGTAAATGGGGAACCCGAAGGAATCCCAAACAAGCCTCATAGCATATCATTACACATTCTTGGTCGCGGAAGCAATATAAAATAACATAAGAAACATGAACAAGGGGAATTTGAATTAAGGGAGAGAGAGAGAGAGAGAGTTTAATACTTAAATAACATAGATGAGTCAAAGCTCAAACATAATACATAACTTGTCCAACAACACCTCTAAACATAAATACTTAGCGGGGGCCAAGACAAAGCAACCGGGCTCACCTTTATGGTCATAAGTATACAATAAACGAAAGAGAGTCTAATACATAACATAAGAGAATAGTCATTATCCCCGAAATGGAGGACTCACCAAAGGCTAACTTGAACAATCCATCTCACCACGAGAAGAATCAATAGGAGCTTCGGTTCCTATATAGTAACATCATATAGGCATAGAGTATGCATTAGTACGCTTGAATGTACTAAGTATATGAGATGCAATGCAACAATAGATAGACATCATACTCAAAATGCATATATTAGACAATAGGCATAGTATAACAATATGACATGTATGATCAATGCATAAGTAAGATATGTTTAACTAGCTCATGCATATATCGAATATCATATGTATAGAAGAGACCAAGCTAGAATCCCAACTTTGGTTAGGAGATGTCATTCACACGTGGACACCCTGGTGGCAAGATACATACCCTCACATGGTTGATTCCATTCACACCTGGACACCCTAGTTGTAAGGTATATACCCCTCATATGGTTGATGCCATTCATACCTGGACACCCTGGTGGCAAGGTACATGCCCCTCACATGGTTATCCAAGCTCCTATACCCCCCGGACCGGGCATGGTCTAATAAAACACATTATATAGAACATATATATCATGGACATAAGCTCATTTAATCATCATGTAGTCAACTATATCATATCCTATGCTTTGGATCTTCAATTCCTCAAGAAACCATAATCGGACATTTTATCAAACATTTAGGGGGTGTGTAATTGGGGTAAAAAAATGTGCAATTTAGAGATGCAATCATGCAAGAAAATCTATATTAAACCATCAATAACCACCTTGAAATACCCTTAAGTAATATAAACTAAAACACCTCATCAAATCTTATAATAGATCCAAGATTTATAGCTCAATCGTAGCAACACAATCCCAACTTTATATAACTTTAACGTAGTTCATAGATATGTTCGTAATAGTAAACCCATTTCTAAAATCAACTTTAAATCATTAAAATTAAGTGAAAAAGAGATTAAGGCACCATGTGTGGAAGAACCCAATAGCTAAAACCAACATACCTTGACTTTGGAGAGTTTCTTGAAGAAGATTTGAAATGGAGGCTTGAAGCTTGGATGAAATACTTAGATCCGGATGAGTTTTGGGACTCTTGAATCTTGAGGGAGACTTGGGGCTTGAATTGGTTTCCCTTGAACTTCAACAAGAATTTTTGAAAACCTTGAGAATGGATGGAGAATTTGATGAAGATTAGAGAGGATTTTGAGAGGTTTTTGGTTGGTTTTTAGGGCTCAGAATGGCTAAACAATGAGGGATTTCATGTATATAGGTATAGGGTTATTACCCAATTGCAATAGAGCGAAAAAGAGCAAACTTTGGAACTTTTGAACTAGTTCGCGTCAGGTCCGCGTCGCGGACCTATCGCGGACATCTACTATTTTTACAAAGTTTCACCAAAAATTATTTTTCTTGGAACGAACAAAGTATATCTTGTAGGTACTCATTTTTCCACTCAATTTTGCCCTTTGGACAATAATATGTAGTCAGATTTGAGAAATTCTGCATGAATTTTGAGATATTGAAAAAAATACATCATAGGGTCTTTTTGAGATACATGTGAGGGGTGTTTAAATAACCCTGATTTGAGATATAGGGGAATACATTTATAGGGTATTCCTAGGAAAGTGTAGGGTATTACACGTATCACGTCTAGGCCTTAGGCTTGGGTCGTGACATGTCTACTATTTTTCTTTCATACTAGTCCTTTGAATTGTTATGATAGTAGTTGTTTGTGATTGTCCACCTTTGTTCATCTTTAGTCTCCCACTAATATGACAAATTATTTCACTCGGACATTAGGAATAGTCTCTGAGTGCCGGCCACGTTTAGGTACCCTCAGGAGGCATGACAAACACTCTCTAGAACTACCTGAATCTTTCAAAGTTGACTATTTATACTCAGCTAAAAATTTCAATTCAGCAATATCAAACTTGAGTTGCCCTTTGCCTCTTTATCTTACCTTTTTCACCTCAACTTTGACCAAAACTTTTTAAAACAATTGGTGAGCTAGGTCAGGCAGTGGGTGAGTTGCATAGAGCCTCTAACCCTCATCATTTTTGCTTTACCTTGGCTATACTTTTTGAATGGAAAGTGGAGCTAAAGTTCTGCTCATCGAACTACTTTGACAAGTCACCCTTTGAAGATCCTTCTCGCCTTTGTGTTAGCTTTAGTTATGGTATTTTCTGGAGGACTTGGCAATGGACTGTTCCTCTCGCATCTCAAGGTCGGCAAGTTGCTAATCGGCACTTAAGCTCACCAATTCATCCTTAGTATTTGACCTATCTACTGGAGTGTTTGGCAGATTCTGGACTCACATGGGTGACTCGCTAAATACATTTGGCGAGTTGCCAAGTATATTTGGCGAGAATCAGGCCTCTTTTGTTTTTAATCAATTTTTCCAATTCTTTGATCCTTTTTTGCCAATTTGCCTCCAAGCTGGGTCCAAAATCTTGCTTAGCTGTAGAATAGCAGAATTGCATTAGTTCAAGGCACAAACATGGCATTAGGACACTTTTCTTTTTTCAATTAAAGCACCAAATAGGTCAAGTTTTCATGACTCATCAACACTCCCTACTTAAACTTTTTCTTGTCCTCAAGCAAATCAAATACTCAATCAATTCAACGATCAAATCTATAAAATATGCTAACTTAGACTTAACATACTAGGCCATGCAAGGCTTGCTAATCATGCAAAGCATCAATGGTACACTCCAAGCCTCAAGTTATGCCTAAGATTTACCACATCAAGCACTTTCTCACAAAAACATACGTCAATAGAAATTCACACTTAATAAAGATGCTAGATCATCCTCACTCCAACAACAATTCTGCTATCTCACAAATGTGATGACAAAATTAGCATGGAGATTACAATCAACACTTATACTCCCAAATGAAAGAAAACATTCCCAACATTCACTCATGGACTTGCCCTTAGTTTCCAATGAACCTTTCAATTAGTTTATGAAAGACTAAAAAGGACTTTAGGCTTGTAATAGGGTTGAGTGCTAGGATTTGGTTAAGATTATGGGATAGTGACTCAACCTTCTTGGTGCATGACTCAATATCACACTTTTCTTTCCATATTTCAATGAATCAACTTTGGCCCATTTACACCAATTTCTTCGGTCCTTTATACTACTTTCGAACGCCTCCTCCCTTTTATTTACAACAGCTATGTCTAACATATATATAAGAAAATAAGACTTCGTTTTATTATTTTTTTCTTTTTTTTTTGATAAATAGAAGGGAGGTGTTCAAGATTTTGCTAGAATAGTTCACCATTTCTAGGAACAATTTATGTCGATCTTACACCCGATTCTTTTTGTTCTTTAGCTACGACACCCCCAACTTAGGCTTTTGGCCTGAGTAGGACTTATATACCAAGCCAATGCACCAAGAAGGATATAAGTAAGGCAACAAGGATATTTTCTTTCACAAACCTGGTCCAAATTTTAGTTAAAGTTCTATAAGAAGGACATGTTAGACTCAAATGGTGCCAAGCTAGACTCACAATCTCACAGGGATAACATACCAAAAAGATGGTCATGAGGTTTACAAATTTTTGATTTAGACTCAAAGAAAATGCCTAAGATACTTTCTTTCATGCATAAATTTTAATAATTGAATCAACCGAGCAAGTTCCAAGTTTCGTCAAGCATTTTTCAAAGTAAACCTCACCATACATGACGTGCTAGCATAATTATCAACATTATTTAACCAATTAAGTTAACTCAAGTGCAATGATAATTGCAAGACTCAAAATAATCAGCACACCAGTCACAACAAGATGCTATGAGTCCACATATGACTTATGCAACTCATAGCACCTCATTAGATTGACTTTAGCATATCATTCATGAACAACATAATTCAAGACATCAATATTGATTATGGTTGACACTGAAATGTACAAGAGAATATTAGAAACATGTTGCACACATTTGAAAAATAAATCAATAGGTACTCAGGCTTCACCATGAATGGCCATCAAATACTAGAATCAATCGACAATTTACCCTTAAGAATGTCATCACTCAATTCATCTTAGAGCATCACTAATTATCGCAGCCAACAACAATTCGATATCAATTTATAAAAAATAGATAAACAAACTAACACATGGAAATAAACCACAAACTAGAATAACTCAATATATATAGACCAAATGTGTTGAATGTAAACAAATATATACAAATAAATGGGTTTAGGTACTAACTACCACCCCACTAAAAATCATAGCAGTATCCTTAATGTTGACTAAAACAAATATATAATTATGAATGGATAAAAAGAAAAAGAATAAGAGTGCCCCTAGCTGGCTAAGTCTGAGGATCAGCATTAGCGGGCTGAATGGGCACATTCTCAAATGAATAAGTCAAAGCAGTCTGAAGCTAGGTGTCCTCCAAATCCTGAAGACCCACATAGTATTATCTTGCACATGCTATGGCTAGACAAAATCCTCCTCATCGATCACTACAGTTAAGTCATCATCCTCAACCTCAATACTCGATACCTGTGTACCGCTAACAACCATCAAAATAGGAGATAGCTAATATAGGTGGCTGACTAGAGTTGGGTGGTGGAACTAGTGTAGACTTAACTGGAACCTCAAAACACCCAAATCATGGAGATATTTATGGACTGTAACTCATCTACATCCCTCTAAAGGATTATCACATCAGCCCTAAGGGCTGTCACCAGATTAGAACGACTTGAGGCTTTCTCCAGATCCTCAATGCAGCATGTAAAGTGATCTAACATCAAAACATAATCAAATAAAAGTTGGTGCTAATTAGACAACTCCATCTACAATGGAATAATAGTAGTTGCAATGGCCTCCCTATCATGGTATGCACCGAGACTCAAAGCGGGAGGCATGAACATTAGTGAAATGGGATAGACCGCCCATTCGATAAATTTTATCCTGAGTCAAGAATAGAAGTAAGAGTAACCAAAGAAGTAAGCGGTGCAGCTGTAGAGGTAGATGTTGTAGTGGAAAGACCTCTCAGGCCCGAATGTAGACCCGAAGTGGATAGTGTCTTTGATATAGGTGGTTTAGTCTCAAGTGTCGCATGCTAGATGAAAGGTGTAGTATCAGTTGGAGATGGCCTCCTCCTAGCCTCCACATCTTTCAAATAATTTGCCTTAATCCAATGGATATAACTCGAAGCAACAAGGGTAACTTGAATATTGGTGGCCTCAATAAATATGACCTCACCAACTCATACAGCTGAGTGATAAGGATAGAAAATGGTGATGAAGTCTACTGCTGCCTCATCCTCATAAATATCTCGAATATGATAATATCAAATCCAACTTTAATCGTACCCCATTAATGATACAACCCAGTAGAGCATCATTTGGATGCCTATTCATGGACTCGTTCTTTGATGGCATCAAGTTGTTTCTAATGAATACGAACTAGTAGTGGGTGACAATGTTGATGTCTTAATTCTCGATAACAACCCCTTTTATGGTCTTTGGGAAAGTGACATCAACCAATAGAGGTTCAAGCTAACCTCGAAACTCATCCAAGTGCCTAGCCAGTTTGTCCTAGAAGCCATCACAACCTAAAATTCTATAGCATAGGACCTCATTGATGGTGGAGGTCCCACATTATACTTTCTTTCCTTGAACCTCAATAATGTACAAGGGATTTGGTGGCACTCCATTTTTGGGCTTCGGTAGTTGTTTGACATATGATTTGTAGAATTCCGGAACCTATGAAGACATATATGGCGTGAGGGGACTGGAGAATAACTCAAATTGGTAAACTTTAATAGTTTTCCAAATTTTGGGATATCGATTGACAACCCCGTTGGGCCACTTATCCTCTATGACTTTATGCAAATCAGTGCTTTAAGGGGATTCATGGATCTTGGGGCAATAACTGGCACTACCTGTGGTGGTAGATTAACCAACAGGTTATGGACTGACTTAGAACACATTTTTGTTCGGGCATATTACATGGGTTGAAGGATGTCTACTCAGGCTTGTGGCGGTGGTGTCTCTGGTGCATGAGGTGGACGAACAATTTTGTTCTTGGTTGGACTCGTCATTATCCATCCAATCTACCTTGGTTGAGTCGGAGTTCGAATTTGACTGTTGACTCTCCACCATGGGTCATTTTTCTTTTTCTTTATCCATCTTAGACTTTCTCCTACAATTTTGTTTGTATAGAGAATCCTGAGTGGATCCACACTCCCTGATAATAATGCCTCCCTGACGTCTCCAAGATCTAACCCTCAATCTTATTAATCAATTATCGCACCAGTTGCTTGGGTCTAGCTATATCTACAAAATAAAACACCATTGGAGATAATTGGGTTAAAGGTTAGTCGAAACCATATTGCAATTGGATGCAAAAATCAAATAAGAAAAAATTGGTGCTATATTTCGCCAGATGGGTTGGTGATTCGCCAATAAAGTTTGGTTAGCAAAGTCATGCCTGCTAACATGTCTCAATAGTTTTTGACTTGAGGTTACAATCCATAATTTCTTGTACGAGTCATAGAACACCTCTCGTATAAGGCTCTAACACATAGTAAAAAATTTGACCTCCACTAAGCAAACCACGAAACCATCCTGTTATGACTTGTCAATAGGACCACGACTTGCACAGAGGTCTCATCTTGTCAAACCCTAAATCACCTCTCTCTGAACCCTATCCATGATGTCAATCATAACCCATCAATCAAATTATAATTCGTAAATGGACCTTCCTACATCACCCTAAAGTTTCAAAATACTTCTAAGTGTTAGGGTTATCTGTGAGAAAACCCGCAGAATCACTTATGAACCATAGATTGGGCTCGTAGTCCCTGGCACCAAAACCCAAATTTGCATCTTTCTCCCATATTTTGACTTTCCAACCTGCGGACAAACCACCAGTGATTTGCCTTCTCGAATATAGTGGTCAAGTTGATTGATCCTTAATAAATGCTGCAAATAGTCTGCAAACAAATAGCTCAGGTTGATTGACCCTTCACAAGTAGAGAGCCATTGCTATGAATTAGGTGGCCAAAGGCCCTATACTCTGTGAGCGCGACACTTATCCCCTGCATGTAGATTGTCAAATGCCTGGACCTCCACAAACATAGCCCAAGGTCCATAATTGAAGAGAAGAAAATATGATTCACCAGCAAGGCTGATTATCTCAACATAAGGTTGAGAAAAAAATGATGTGATTTGGGCCCAAAGTTTGTTTAGAACCCTATGCACAATTGAGTCATGTTATACTTTGCACACTATAAACAATATTTTGGACTTAATGAAATTGACGAAACAACCAATGGAGCTCATATTGTTAAAATATTAACCTAAGTCAACATTTGCATAAAGCCACCAAACAAGAAAATAACAAAACACCATAATATCAACCCAATCTTCTCGGAATTTGAACCAAAGGTCATTCTAGATCAAACTCTATATTTCAAAGCTAATTGCATTAGTGAAATTTTCATTCAAGCATATTTACCAAGAATTTAAACTCATGTAGTTACAGTCAATTCATGCATAATTGAATTCAGAGTTATAAGATAAAGTACTCCGTTCATCCCATTTTATGTGGCATCCTTTGACTTGGCATGGTATTTAAGAAAAAAAAGAAGACTTTTAAAATTGGTCTAAAATCATTCTTAGATATTTGTACGGCTGAGAATCATTTCATTAAAGGTAAAAAGGGAATTTAAAAGGTAATTTTTTTCCATGAGTAAGGTGACATTCTTTTTGGGATGAACCAAAAAGGAAAGGATGCCACATAAAATGAGATAGAGAGAGTAAAATTTATGGAATCCAAAATTAGATCATTAAAACTCTTATTCTTACATTGAAAATTGATGAATAAAGGTGAGAATTCTTTGAACTTCACATAGAAGGGATCCATGAATAAATACCCATATATCTGAAGTGAAATCCTCAATTGAAATTTGTAATTGAAGGCTGTGAACCTTGAATTTGCTTTGAAAGAAACTTGTAGAGATAGAATTTTCCTAGTCAAGGTGAGGGTTGAGTGAATGAGATATTAGGCTGGTATAAACACCCAATTCATACTTAATATAACCCAAAATGACATAGTATAATAGTTGAAAGGATGAAAAAAGACTAAAATAATCTTAAGAAATAACTGTCAAACAAGAACCATGAGGGCCATCTATGGTATGTGGTTCCAAATATGGACCATATAACTCTATCCATTCCAAATTTCTAGTCTCAAGATCTCAAACTACAAATATATTCTCTGACCCTTAAAATAGTCTATGAACCATCTTGCATGTTTGTAGAAAAAGTTCTACAATTATCCAAAGCTGACCCTCAATCCATGAAATCAAATCATGACTTGTGGTCTTGTTTATAACTCATAAATCTTACACATACAACAATCCTTGATCTTAAAAATTTTCTAAGTGTTAGTGGTCTTGTACGAATCCTTTCTACTATTGGTGGAATTAACTATGATCTGTAAACTTGGTCTGTCCTATTGGACTCAAAAAATTAAGTCTCAATATCTTATCCACAAGGGTCATCTATAGATAATAAAATATTTCACGAGTTATGGGAAACTTTCGTAGAACCTGTCTTTTTCCTAAATTTCCCCTGACTTTTGGTCCTCATCTATGACCCCTATCTATCTCTTGTAGGTTTAACTACGACCCTTTGATGTGGCTCGTAGATCCTACACAAAACTAAATTTTTTGTATTTCTCCTCATTCCAACTTTTCAATTTCTTCGTATTATAGTACCACATGGGGGGTATGGGCATCCAATTGGTTATTGCCAGATTATATTTGTACTTATTTGATATTATGCTATTAGTTAGTTACTTGTGTGACTTATTCTATGCATAGTATGGTACTCTCTATTAGGTTAAGTTGATTAATCCTTAGGCTGTTAGGTTATATATATTTGGTGTTTGTTATCTGCTGTCTGTTGCTCCTTGCTGAGTGGACTTTTGTAGGTTGTTTTTCTTACTAGCAGGTTGTTAGACCTGCTCTTCCAATACACTTTTTTACTCAATTTCTTCATTATCTTGTTTCTTCGATTTGATTACTTATTCTATCATGATTTTAGCTGATATGTATTAACTTATGATTTACTTACCTCATCTATATGCTTATATTATTTGTGGAGCTCAGCCAGACTATATCTAAGTACTATTTGTTTGGTGGTCATACTACACTTCTTTACCCTTGAGATCATAGTACGAGTTCTCATATTGACTGACTTCTTGTTAAGTGGTTCTTTGGATTTTAAAGATTGGGTGAGCTCTTGACATCTAAAGTTATTGATTTCCATCCACGTTTGGTTAGGCTAGCTTTAAGTTGTATTTAGAAATAGCTTGTACTTATTTTGTATTTGCAAAAGCCTTGTATTCCTATTTATATTAGATGTTCAATCATTGACTGATGCAAGGTCTTAGGGTCGGATCTTGCATATTATTTTAAGTGGTCTTCTCTTTCTTCTCCTTAGTGATAGTTTTTTGTTTCTTTTTGTTGTCTTCCGTATGCTTGTTCATTACATATGATTTTGGGTTATGGTTTAGGCTTACCTACAAGTGGATTGTAGTAGGTGTTACCATGGCATAAGAGATGGAGTTGTCACATTTCTATACCTATAATAGTATATTTATACATTATGGGTTAGGACATTTATAATGGATGAATACGACTAATACTTATTTCCAATGATACCAAACTTTGTTTTCATACTGACTAAATTACCTTGACTACTAATTCAAAATTAATGTATACACGTATGAGAAGTAGGATTAGAATGTCCAAATAATTGATAAAAAATAAATATTTCATTTTTCATTTTTGGTATGCAAGTGTGAGATACAAGTTAATCATATGGACACATGGATGAGAATTGGTTTTGGATCCTTATTTGTAAATCTAATTTGCCTTGTAATTTTGTTGAGGGAGTGAGGATCGAAGAGTGTAATAGTGTAATCTCCAAGAAAACCAAAATATTTATAAAGTCCTCTGGAATTTGTTTTCCCATTTAACTCAGGAGTTCTCTTTTCTGCCATGAGCTTGTCTACAACGTCTCCTGCTAGCGTGTTGTTGAAATTGTCATCCACTAAGCACAAGTTAGTGCAATTTATTCCTGGCTTCCATGGTGCCCACACTATCATTGCTTCTACTCCTGGATGTGAAAATTCCTCTCGATTTCCTCAAATTCTCACTCCTCTTCTCTTCTCCTTAGCCCTAGTCTTTTTAGAAACTTAAAAAAGACATAGGAGTGGGGGTTAAAATCCTTTTTACACTCAAAACAACCTCTTTTGATTGTGCTTTAGGTTTAGGAGGGGTAGAAAAAAGTCTAGAATGCCCCTCATAAAAAATTGAAAAAAGGTTTGCCTCATTTAACCATCTCGGCGTCGCAGACCCTGATTTTTTCCAGGTTTTTGCTAAAAATTCTTTGATCGAGTTTTCTAATCCAATAAAAATATTGGGATCAGTGTAAATCCATGACAACTCCGCGACGCGGACATGTCGTGCACTCTTACTGGAATGTGTTTTCGCATGAAAAACATTATCTTTTGATTCGGTTGCTCTAAAGATCAATCAAGACCATTTTCCCACACAATTTTTCATGCTGATCGCATTTCCAGCCTCGTATTTGCCATCAGAGTTTGAGAAGACATGTTATGCGTGCATCTCTCATCTAGAGGATTTTGAAAATTGTATCGGGTGTTACAATGCACACATTAAAATATTTAGGCTATATAAGATGAAAAATTTATTTTAAAAATGAATATTGAATAACTAATGCAAGAAAAGAAAATACATAAAAAGACTAATAAAGTGAAAGGTACTTTTGTAAACAAATAACATATTCTTAAGAAATAATCTCAGCGTAACTTATTCATCATTACTAGTCCCAACATAACTTATCTCATCATAACTTATCCTATCATAAATTATATTCAAAACCAAACAACCCTTAATTGTTCTTTTTGGTCAACAAAAGAGTTAATATATATAATAATATATGCATCAGTACATGTTCGTGGCAGCTGTTATGTACTGCTATAATTACTAGGGGAGGGGGGATATACAAAAACTTGCAGACTAGAGCTACTATGTAGTTTTTTAATTCGTACAACAAGAGTTCTTGCTTTATCTCCTTCTATTTTTTCCTGAAAACACAAGGGAGGAACTTCATATACTATTAGGGAGTTTGCTTTTATTAGCCGCACCCCTTCTTTTGAAAAATGATCTGCCACTTGATTTATTCGAGATAATCGTGCCTCAATGGTGGGCTCCCCAGCTGAAGTAGAAGCTCCCTATAATCATGAAGAATATGTGAGTACAATGGATGATCATCGATTAGTAATTGAATTATTACCTGGCAGTCTATACTTATTTTGATTGGTCTGAGTTTATGTTCTATCATTATTTTTAGGCTTGCTACAAGTGCTTGAATTTCTGATAGTACATTGTCTATTTGAGAAGAGTTTCCCATAAATTCTATTATTCAATTTCCTTCTTTGTCTCTAATCACTCCCCCTAAGCCACTAGTTTTTGCAGTTTTAAAGATGGCTCCATTGGTATTTAGTTTATATACAGTTGTAGGTGGTTTCCATTTTAGGAAACCCGCCTTTGTTTTTACCATGTTTTTTGGAGTGGTTAGGTGCTTAAAATCCAATGCTAGTGAGTAGGATACATGGCTTTTAACTGCATTATACATTACGTTGTGGAGGTTATCATTACTGGTGAGCCATATATTTCATAGATAGAAGGGTAAGACTTCGTCCCAGTCTAGCCCTTTAATCTTGACACTTGTTTTGAAAAGATTTTGGAGCTATCTTGCATTATTACAAAGAATACTCAACACCGAGTGACTAATCCCTAGTTGCTGCCACAAGGTCTTAACCGATTGACATTGGAAAAAGATGTGGGTTGTTGTCTCCGATATGTTACATATGTGACATATGTGGTTAATGTTGATCCCTATTGTATTGAGGTATCTATATGTTGGAAGTCTATTATGGAGGCAGATCCAAAGGAAGTTTTTTATTTTGTTTGGGCATCGCACCACCCAGATCCAACCATATGTGTTAGGAGCTAACTTAGGGTCTTCATTGTTATGTTGGAGGTATTGATAGACATTTTTTTGTTGTCAATATGCCATTTGAGTTTAATCCCAGGAGATTTTATCTTTTATTTTTGAGATGGAGATATAAATACTTCCTATTAGTTGTTTAAGATATGCAGGGATCTGCGCGGAGAATTTATCCCATTTCTATTGCCTCGTTTCGTCTAAGACTTGATGAACAGTTAGGCCCTCATCAGAGACTCTAAGGGGTCCATAAATAGTTTCCCGTAAAGTTTTATTGTTGGGGATCCACCGGTCAAGGCTTATCTCTTTACCTGAACATAGGGTCCATTTCAAACCTTATCTACCAGTTTCCTATCCTATGGCTAAGTCCTTCCACACTTTGCCGTGTGGTGGCCTAGTTATTATAGGTGTAGAGTGATTTAGAGGATTTGTTAAATAATTTTTCTTTTAGGATACGGGACTAAAGGTAGCAGTAGTTTGTTGTTGCCCACCAAGCCAGTTTTGCCAGGAGTGCCTTATTTTTGGTTTCTGCACATTGGATTCCCAACCCCCTTTTGCCTTTAACTTGGTTATAGTCTCCCAATTTAAGAGGTGGAGTTTATGCTTTGAGTCCGTAGTTTCTGTGGTGAAATTTTGCTGAATCTGATCGATTTTTTTTATTAATCTGTATTGGCAGCTTCATGTACTGCATTACGTGATTCAGAATGTTATTTAGTGTGGCCTTTGCCAGGGTTTCCCTTCCAGCTATATTAACCAACCTTGTTTTCCATCTAGCCAGACTCTTTTGGAGATTTTTCACTAGGCATTGGTAGTCTTTGATGGATTGTCTTTTATGGAAGATTGGGAAACTCAGGTACTTACCTTAGTATTAGAACCCGTAAGTCCTCAAATGGATCAAATTGGTAAAGTTTGGGACCAAATATAGATTTTATTATAAGTTTGGTCCTTAAGATTTAAAATTGTGTGGGGTCATATGTGTGTTTAATTTTGATTGGTCCAAGTGGGGATAA
>JAOTQR010000097.1:5363563-5386939 GCA_025774065.1 Solanum ossicruentum | reverse complement strand
CTTATATGCACCAACTTGAGGGGGAGTGTTAGAATCCTTAATTATAGGGATTTAAGAATTATAGGATCACTTATAGGGATATGATGCCAATCAGATATTCTGTAAATATTCAGCTGCCTTGTATAGAGCCCCAAGCTCTTGTATATATTGACCTAATGTCATACCTCTCAAAATACAGTAAAAAGAGAGATTTTAGCCCGAGGACGTAGGCACCACTTGCTGAACCTCGTAAATCATTTGTATTCTTTTTTCTTTATTTTTCTCTACACATATAGCTAGGGTTCTACGATTTATATGCTTTAGCTAGTGGCTTATATTTGATTCGGCAGGGAATGTTACAAGTTCATGTATGCAAGGCCGTGGGACAAAGTTGTTGACTTTTATGCAGACATGGTGAAAGGCCATACTTCATTGTCAGGATTATTTAGAAAAGAGGTACATATTGGCAATTTTTGCAGTTGAGCATAAACTGGTTGTTTGTAACTCTTTTACTTTTGTATCTGTTTATTGTTGTAATTATAAGTTTTTTTGGAACGGGAATACTGTGAAGAACTTTCACAAGAGGAGCTAACAACAACATATCCAGTCTAAGCTCACAAGTGGGATCTGGGATGGTAGGATGTATGGTTACCTGACCTCTACCTTTGTGGGGATTGAGGGGTTGTTTCTAATAGATCCTCGTCTCAAAAGGTATGTCACCGAAGCAGGAGTAGAAGAAAAATATAACAACCAAATAGCACGATATGAAGCAAATAAAACAACAAATAGTACCACGCAATGAAGAATAGGAGACTACACAATTACTAAAGGGTTACTTACCGATATGTACAGGCAACAATAATTCCTTTCAACAAAATAGCCATATGTATATGTAATGTATATGGATGATGTATAGCTATGTATCAGAGATGTATATACATTTGTCTACATTGTTTATGCAATATTAATACATTGTAGACCAATTCTTTTCAATCCCAACCAATTCAAATCTCCTCTAAATAGACCCAAAATTTAGATATGCACTTCTCTCAATGTTTCGAGTCTTTTGATATATTACTCACTCTAACTGATTCACGTTTGCGACACTTTGATTTTTAAAGTCGAGATTTGAACAAGCTTTGGACATGGAAGAAGAAAAAGAAGGAAGGAAGAAGGAAAACAATGAAGAAATAAAGAAGGAAGGAAGGAAAAAGGAAGAAGGAAGAAGGAAGAGAAGAAAAAGGAAGTAAGGAGGAGGAGAAGAAAAAGGAAACAATCATTAGTGGTCAACTGGACAAGAACAAATGCACTTCTATTGAAATAACGAAGGCAGAATGGCCAATTTGAGTGATAAGTGATAATTGGCTATTTTGGGTAAGGAATTTTGACTCAATGGACGTTTTGTCTAATTTTTCCATTACTAAATACTACTACCAATAATGAGAAGAGGAAAAGGTGGAGGCTAGCACCCTACTCTCCCACATAAAGTGTTACTTACTAAGTTCTACCTTGATTCTCAACCTCCATACCTTTCTTTCTAGGGTCATGTCCTCAGTAAGCTAGAGTTGTTGATATGCTCAAAGTACACCTTCAGTTTTGATGTACGCAGCCATATGCAATAATAGTAAACCAACTACGTTGGGTTGAATCCCACAGAGAATATGAGAGAACTTCTTAAGTATACGTATTTGTATAGCTACTCAACTAATCACTAGTTTCTAATCCGTGACAATTGTAGTGAAAGATTCTAACTATAATAATAAAACAGAAAGGAAATACGGTGAAAGTAAATATGATTGTAAAACTTATAAGATTAAAATACTATGATTGTGTCCCTATAATGGATTGCTTTATTCTTTGGTAATCATTCAACTACATGTACTTTGAGTTATAGATATGCATTCAGTCTCCCCCTCTATCACTTAAGTCTCTTTTGAGTTCAGGAATTGTTTATCTACATATGAACTTCCACAACTATATGAGTTATTGAACAAAAAGATCGCCCAATATGCTAAGTAGATTCAATTACGTCAAATCTAAATTTATCAAACAGGGGTTAACTCCTCGAGTTCATGCAAATCTTCTTTTACCAAATCCTAAACCACTCTTCTGAGTCTGTAGAGTAAAATATTATGGCATAGATTAATGTTTGCAACCACTAAGCCTTTTAATTAAGAACAAAAAGAAGTTTGATATCTTACAACCCTAGTAATACACAATTACACGAAAATCTTATGGAGTTTACAATCTTATTGAGTTACATAACCTCAGTAGAGGATATAGCTACTCATACTTATAATGAAATAAAAAGAATAGAAATTGAAAAATGCATTAACTTACTGTGAATGTTGAAAGCTTGAACAATGTTGAAGACTCAAATCTAAGAACTAAGGAAACTATAACTTGGACAACAAGAACTACAACTATACTAAACCTAAGGAAAATAGTCGACTCTTTCATTAGAAGCCCCACATGTCTATTTATAATGGTCCAAAAAGTTAGATTCCTAAAATAATAAGGTAAGTTCGTCGACAAGCTTTGCGATGCACTTCACGATTGTCAAATGCTTTACGGTTTGTGGAATCTGTCTTGCGCAGCTGTTTTTCCTGCTTAGTAGAATATTTCTGTGGGCGTGAATTATTTCACAGTCTGTCTTCTTCAGTTAGCAGGTTCCTTTGTAGTGGTGGTCTCCTTCTTCAAGTCTTAGTTGTCAAACAAGTCTGCGACCATATTCTTTTTTGTCTTTTGACCTTCCTATGCAGTGGGTCCTGGACACAATTTCTTTGAACCTTTCTACGCTCTGATCTGTGATTCGTTAATTGATCTGTGGTCAAGAACACGAACGTAAATCACCTAAAATTCGGCAAATTTCTGTGTTTTCTGACTTTTGGCCATTTAGACATCAATTTTCTCCAAAACAATAAACTGACAACAAATAATACAAGAAAACATAGTAAAACAAATTTAAGAACATTCAATATAATAAAGGATAGAGAAACCTGTGCTAATTTCTATGAAAATAAGCTATGCTAAGTCATGTCTAATCATCATCTTCAGTTTTTTTTTGGCCTACCTCTACCTCTACTAAGTCCTGCAATAGCTAACCTCTCACACTTGCTAAGTTGCGCATCCTCACACCTTCTGTTCCCATGTCTGATCCACCTCAGCGTCGCTTCCCTATCTTGTTTGCTATGGAGGCCACTCCCACCTTGTCCTGGAAAATTTCATATTTCCCCTAGTGTGTCCACACATTCATCCGAGCATCCTCATCTCTGCTACCTTCATCTTCTGGGATTTCTTGACCGGCCAATACTCTGCCCCATACAACAGTGGTGGTCTAACCATCACTCTGTATAACTTCCCTTTAAGCCTTGACAAGACATTATTATCGTTAAGTACCCCAAAGGCGAGCCACCATTTCATCCATCCCATGGATTATAGACCCAAGATACTTGAAACTTGCTCAGGAGGATCTAAACTAAGATTAATTTTCATAAAAATCTTCTCGAAATAAATTCAAATACTTTATAAACAGATACTATCAAAACAAGTGTTTCTTTAAATCTTAAAAGCTTCTACTCATTGGTTCAAAATGTTTATCTTTGCTACGCAATTCTGTTTTTTCTCTTAATTATAAAATTAAGTGCCATATTATAAGTTTTACTATTTCATTTATCTTATTTTGTGTACTTATGCAAGGGTTTTTTTTTTCAAACAATATTTAGTGGTATATTACACTTAGGGGTCGTTTGATAGGATGCATTAGAAAAAAATAATGTTAAGTATTAATTTTGTATATTGCCATTACTTTGTTTGGTACACCTTTTCAACCAAAGTATAACAAATGCATTAGTTATACACCTTATTTGGTATTATGCATTAGTTATACACCTTACTTCTGCTATGTACATGTAATAAATGACAAATCATGATATTAGCAATGCGAATGTTCTTAACACATGCATTAGCATGGGTAATTATACAATTGCCCCTCTAAGCCAGATTCTTTTCGACATCCTTTGTACCATATTTGTGGAGGATATTTTTGTAAACATTGTTTTTCAGAAATTATCCAATGGATATTGTTCTTGATATACTAGACCAGACAATGCATAAGAAATGATCTCATCTTGACTAATGCCATCATAAATAATACCACATTACTAATACAGGTTATTCAACATTATTCTTATACACCTACCAAACGAATCCTTATTGTTTTTATGCTTACCTTGAAATTTTCCACCACAGATACCTGCTGACTATGAAGATGCTGAAATTCGAGAGGACCATGAGAAATTTGAGTTGGTGAGCTTTCCAGTTAAAGATAAGAGCGGCAGATGGGCAAGAGTAAATTTTAAGATTGTTCTTTCTTATCATGGAGGTTCTTTTGATGGGTGGCAGAAGCAGCCTGACTTGAATACCGTCCAAAGGCAAGTATTTTCTGAGATAGCCATTCATGTCGTGAATGAAGGGACATATGCTCTATGGCTTTTCATGTGGAAACTATCTTGAGTTGATGATAGTTTTCCACATGACATTCTTGTAGCAGCATGTATGCTCTCAGTTACTTTATAGTTGTGTATGATAGTCTCACTGGTTAAGTTCAAGTTGATGATTTCTTATGACATCTTGAATGGACAATTCTATATCTTCAGTAGCTGACTTCATTTTGCATTGTTTGGTTATCTTACGGAGACATGGATATGCTATACTCAACATTGAGAATTATTTCTTAAACTATATTCTTTTGGCAGATCCCCACAAAGTTATAGAGAACGAATTATTTAATGATATAAAAAGATAGAACGTAAAAACCATAAATCCTCGTAGAAGACATCCATTGCGAGAATTCCAGAAATAAAGTCACACAGAAGCATACAGAGGTGGTACTGGACTTCTGGCTGCCTTATTTGGAGCCTAGTTCATCTAATTGGATCATTGATACTAGGTCCAAAGGGATCTTCTGCAAAATTATCACACATTTCTATTTCTCTTTTTAACGTGATATTGAGGCTCATCCAATTGATGTTTTCTGTTGGATATGGTATTCATGTGTATTGTAGTTGGGTTTATTCAGATTAGTTGAAAGATCTCTTGGTGAGTTTGTTGATGAGAAAAAGGCTCAATTATTAAAGGATAAGAATTTACCATTAGAAGGATGCACTGCAGTTGCTGGACGTACAGACAAGGGCGTTTCAGCCTCTCAACAAGTTTGTTCTTTCTGTAAGTCACCTAGCTTGGTCTGCATTCTCTCAGTTATATGAATCAGTTTCCAATATTCACCTTTTAATGATCACTGTTGTTTAAGGCCCAGTTAAGCCCTGAAATTAGGTGCAGTGTCTGCTGGGCGCTTCTATTCGCTTTAGTTGTGCTTTTGTGCAGGCAGCAACACGCTTTGGCAAGAGCGTCAGCGGCCGCATGAACTCCTCTTGAACAGGGTAGTCTAAACAATAAATATAGTTCATGAATCGACAAAGAAACTCAATAGTTGAATATGGTATAGTGATTTGGTCATTTAACCGGAATTGGAAACTTAAAACTTCATCATTACATTTTAAATTTCGTGTGTATGTTTATTCTTGTATTCTTCTTGGATTGTAGATATAAACAACAACAACAACAACAACAACAATACATGGTGAAATCCCACAAAGTAGAATTTGGGGAGGGTAAAGTGGACGTAGACCTTACCGCTACTTCATGGAAATAGAGAGGCTGTTCTCGAAAGACCCTTGGCTCAAATGTATCTGCCACAAGTAAAAGAAGAAAACAACAGATATAAAATACCGACTAAAAAGAAGAGCAATGTCAATTCTAAAAAAATCCAATAAAAGTAGTAAAATAATCGAAGAGCAATAGCAGTACAAGAATAATAGCACGACTAATCTATGAGAAACTTAAAACCGTAATAAGGAAAGACAACATTCTACTTCTACTAACCTTCTACGCTAATACGCAACTTTCACTCCTCTCTAAAGGTCATATCCTTGGTGATATGAAGCTGCGCTATATCCTGCCTAATCATCTCTCCCCAATACTTTTTTGGTCTATCCTTACCTCCATGTAATCACTAAACCCAACCTCTTGCACTTCCTTATTGGGGCGTCGACACACCTCCTGTGCATCTTCCCAAACCATCTCTATCTCGTTTTTCTCATCTTGTCTACCACAGAGGCTACTCCTACATTCTCCCGAATAATCTCATTCCTAATCTTGTCACTCATAGTATTTTCACACATCCATCTCAACATCCTTATCTCTGCCATATGCATCTTTTGAATATGTGAATTTTTGACTGGCTAGCACTCCACCCCATACAACAAAGACGGTCTAACCACCATTCTATAGAACTTATCTTTAAGTTTAGGTGGTACCTTTTATCATACAAATCTCCAGAGGCAGGTCTCCATTTCATCTATGTTGTTTCAATGCGATGCGTGAAATTATCGTCGATGTCCCCACTACTTTCAATGACGGACCCAAGATATTTTAAGTTTTCTTTCTTGGGAATAGGTTGAATGGCAAGCCTCACTCATGTACGCATCATCGATTGCAACACTGAAGTTGTACTTCAAGTATTCTGTTTTGGTCCTACTCAATTTGAACCCTTCGACCTCAAGAGTTTGTCTCCAAACCTCCAACCTATCATTAACTCTGTCCCATGTCTCATCAATCAATACTATGTCATCTGCAAATAGTATACACCATGGAACTTCCTCTTAAATAGATCGTGTCAGCTCATTCATCACCAAGGTAAAAAAAAAATGGCTCAGCACAGATCCTAAAATATTTCTTTTTAATATTCTTTTTGATTGCAGATATACTTTTTAATATTTCTTCTTTCTCCTTTCATCACTAAAGCACACACTTCAACCAGAGTACATGCTTAAAGCTCTAGCATATCTCGGCTAGAGTGGGATTTACACTTTTCTGAATTTCCCATGAATTCTTAAGGTCCCTAGTCTAGAGGTAAGGCGCACGGCCATACATAACATAGAAATCACACCTGGAAAGGGTGGACAATTTGCTAGAGCAGCGAGTGCTGAAGTCTCTAATAATCTAATTCTTCGAAGGAGAATTTGGAGTTAGCTTTGCTCTGCTATCAATAATAAGGATACAAGGCTGCTGTTGAGGTAGTTCACCCGGCTCAACAATAGAAGCCACTGTAGTTCAGTCACCTGCAGCTAATTTGATTCACTCTTCTTGAAGCTCTTGTGAAATGGTCTCTTTCGTTAGCTTTCCTTCTTTCTTATGGTAACTAGGACCGAAAGCATCTTTGCTAGTCTTGTAACTAGGAGCTCTACTAGCCTTGACCGTGGGAAATTGCTTTATTTATGAAAGAAAGAATGACCTAGGGAGATAGAGGTACTAGGAAATCCCTTCAAAAGGGAACTGATTTATTCAAAAAAGTTTTGATACCAAGTAAGAGCGCACTAGCTGTTTGGTGTGAATGATAAAAGTCTTAAGTCGCATTCCTGTACACTTGCCTTTGAAACCACTATTTCTTGATGTCGGTGTGCTTTGTGCTTCATTTTTTATGCATCTTGTTTTTTCGTTTGCTCTATCAAAGATGCACTATTTTTTGGCTTTGGGGTATATGATGGAATAAAGCAAAATGACTCTTTAAACTGTCTGCGCTTCGTTCAATTCTGAAGTAGCAGTTAGTCAATGCAACTTTCGACGCTCATCATGGGTCATCCGGAAACAGTCGCTCTATGTTTTAAACATAGGGGTCAGGCTGCGTACATCCGATCCTCCTTACCCCGCAATGGGCAGGAGCCTTTGAGGCAATGGGGTAATGTTGTTGTCTATCAAGGATATGATATTGACTTTAAGTTGGCAGTTAAATAGTATTAAACTTTAAAAGAATGCAGTTTGCTGTCTTGTGAAGTTTGGATGGTGCAATCCTTCAATTTGATATGGGTATAATTTAGTGTTTTGCATTACTTTTTTTCCTCCTACTTCAAATTAAGAAGGTCATTTGCTCGTGTATATGTTGTTCATAATCATTAAAAGTTGTATCATTGATAATTCAGCAACTAGAAGGCGCTGTGGAATATGTACGAAGGAGAAACACTACCGTCTATGAGAAGAACTAAAAATCTACCATGACTTTTGTGTCATTCTGTCATTTGCAATAGTCATGTTAGTTGTTACACAACAAATAAAATAAAATATAGAGGTGCATTTGTATTGAATATTAATTACAGATTCACTTTATTTCAAAAACTCTGGTGTTCTTTTTACCCCTCTCTAGGAGCTCCCCCATTTGCTCCATTGGTGACTTAAATCCATAACCTCAAGGTTGGAGGTGGAGGATTCTTACCACGTAAGAAACCCTCTCTTGTCAAAACTTAGCATTCTTTCCTTCCAAATGGTCCATTAGACACTTGAGGGGATTGCATTCCAAATTTTGATTTTTTTCTTTTCAATCCCTTTGATATTGCAACAAGTCCTTTGTTGTTCTCAGCATGGTCTAGTTGACACCAACGATGTTCAGGTCCCAGATTTTCTTGGTAAATGAGCAGTGGATGAAGAGGTGATTTATGTCCTCATTTTGACTTGCACTCAAAGAACATCTGCTACAAATGCTGACTCCCCTGTTTTGAAGATTCTCAATGAGTTAGGCTGCTCCATGAGTGACTAACAAGTGAAGCAATCCACCTTCAATGATGGCTTACTCCAAATACACTTACAAAGCCAATGAGGAATGATGGCAATGGATCAGTTAGAAGTTTGTAGCAAGTCGTGAATGAAAAGTTACCTTTTATGTGTCCTTTCCACCTGATGGACTCTCATCTCTGAAATTTTCTATTCATATGCTTTTGGGATTGTTATGTTTCATGCTTCTGCTAGTACTAATATTACTAAAATTATCCTCAGGCCATAAATGTTGAAATATCTTTTAACTCTAAGATAACCCTCGGACACACAAATATTCTTATTTGCATTTTGAACACATATCAACAGGTGGTATGTTCTTTCTTACGTTTCCATCATTTTGCTTGGTCTGAGTTTGAGAAGAAAAAGTTCATGTGTTTAGGTCCACACTAGACGAAATTCATGGACTATGGAAAGACCCTTTGAATACTTGTTTAGAAGTTCTTTGAAAAAACCCGCGGAGAATCCAGTGTGAGGTACCATAGTGTATGTTATTTGCGGATGACATAGTTTTGATTGACGAGACTAACAACAGAGTTAACGTTAAACTGAAGGTTTGGAGATAAACCCTATAGTCTTAAAGGGTTCAAGTTGAGTATGACCAAGACAAATCTTAGAGTGCATGTTTGGTGAACTTAATGCCTAAGACTGGTGTAGAAGTGAAGCTTGATGCACAAATTATCCAAAAGAAGGGAAGTTTTGAGTATCTTGTGTTTATTATCCAAGGAAATGGGGAGATTGATAATGATGTCACACATCATATTAGTGCGGGGTGGTTGCAATGGAGGCTCCCACCCGGAGTTATGTCTGACAGGAAGGTGCAACCTAAACTCAAAAGCAAATTCTACCAAGCGGTGGTCAGACCAACTATGTTGTATGAGATGGAGTGTTCGTTAAGACACTCACATTCAAAAGTTCAAAGTTGTAGAAATAAGGATGCGGCGGTGGATATGTGGGTATACTAAGAGTGATGGGATTAGAATGAAGATATTCAGGACAAGGTTGGAGTGGCTGTGGTGGAGGACAAGATGTAGAAGGTGAGATTGAGGTGGTTTAGACATGTGAAGATGAGAGACACGGATGGCCTTTTATAGAGGTGTGAGAGGGTGGCTATGAATGAATTTAGGGCAGGTAAATATAGACTGAAGAAGTATTAAGGAGAGGTAATTAAATAGGACATTATGCAGTTGCAGCTTACGAGTGCAATACCTTAAATAAAAGGTTATGGAGGACAAAAGTTAAGGTAGAAGGTTAGTAGGTACTGGAGTGTTGTGTTGCTTATACTTACATACCAGTAGTAGTATATACTGTGTAGCTTCTTGTCCTTTTATTTTGCTACTATCTATTGTCTTTTATACTTCAAGTACCGAACTATTTTGTTGCAGTTACTATTCCTCTTTTCCTCGGAATACTTTGTCATACTTCTTATAGTATTTTGCCATGATCTCTTCACTTTCATTATATTTATTTTTTGATCTGTTTTGATATGTTTTTCCTTGAGCCGAGGGTCTATCCGTAATAACATCTCTACCTCCCAAGTTAGGGGTAAAGTCTGCGTACTCTCTACCCTCCCCATATCCACTTGTGAGATTGCCTGGGTTTGTTGCTGTTGTTGTCTTTTGAAAAAAAAAATTTCTCAATGCCCTTATGAGATAGCAATGAGTTAAACTACTCATTTGGCATCCAATGAACTTTTTTCGTTTTGCTACTAGGGTTCCCAAGCTTTTTTGAGCTCTAGAATGTATAAATACCTTTTTCAACTCAAGAAATGTTAAAAGCTATTTAGAATTGTATTTCCAAGTAGCTGAAGGAGGGCTTTGTGCAAGTGAAACTCGAAAGTACTTTAGTTACGTCCTAGTATTGAAAGAAGTGACTTTAGGGCTGGTTCTGGAAAGGGATCTAAGAGAATGTACTTCATTTCAAGGCTCAGACCAAGTTACATTGAAGCCCCTTGATCTGTTGATATTGACTTGATGTAACATTCACCTTTTTAGCCCGTAAAACATAGGAAACATCCGCAGCATACATCTTCATTTATTATGCTCCTTGCCCCATTGTGAGTTGGAGAAAATTCAGTATCAGTTCATTGAGGACGATGCCAAAAATTCCTCTTTTTAAGGGGTGGTTCTATAAAACAACTGTTTTGATGGTTCATTTGAATGCCTACCAAATTTAAAACTTAAGCAATAAGTTTGAGTAAATGATTAAAGCGGATTGACTCTTCATCGTTTCTCCTAAAAATTACATGTTGGAGACAATAGCAAAAGAAATGAAGAAATTCATGCCGAAAGATTTATCCAAGATTGAAGGACACTGAATCCTAGTAAAATGCTAATCATTCTTTCTCTGGGGTCAATCTACAAAACAATGTGGCTTAAATGCAAAATTCTACTAATTTAAAATGGCTAAAAGGTTTTAACTTTCTTCTCCAGCCATACATTATTGTTCTATAAACAGTATCTTAGACTCGATTAAGAATAAGCTCCCAATATCCCCCCATTGAAATACTTGTATACAGTTGACTATGGGTGTCATGGGCATATGGCCTATCATTAAACCATGAGTACATTCATACCCAAAAAGCTTAATGTTCAACTTGTGAATCTTTTTTCCCCGTTTCTTTTGAGATAAGAATATTTATTCACTTCTATGTCTAGACACTTGGCGAAACGATGTTAAGATTGAAGATGTAAAAGACGCAATTGATAAGGCAGCACCAGGAAAGATCAGGGTAGTTTCTCTCACCAAGGTAACTGATTATTTGGTTTATTGATTTTTCAAGCATGAAGATGCAACTTGCTTTCTTGTCATCAAAATCTGTTTCAATGTTTTCTGGTTAAATACAGCTGTTACCATTTGGGTTTTCTTTTGTTTAGTGAATGCTCACTAAAGTTTCAAAAGTTTCAACCATTTATGGTTCAAAGTCATGTGGAAAGCCCTTTCTAGCTAAATAGCTGTCTAAATCCAGTGGGTAACTGATTGACATCATGTAATCTAGGGGAAAAAAGTGAGAACAGAAGTACTTTTGCCATATATTCATGCACGGGAAAAAGGATGATCAACAAGACGAGAAGCCTTCAACTGCCACTGAGGAAGTGGACTGTTGAAGGAATATTCCTCTTTTCAACTGTTGTCACCACTCACCCTTGTCACATTGTTATTTACATCCAGGAAACAGCCTCTCCAGGAAACAACCTCTCTACTTCTATGAGGTAGTTTCAAGGTCTGTGTACATTCTACCATCCCCAGACCTCACTTTGGGATTCAACTAGGTATGTTGTTGTTGTTGTCCATGAAGAACAGAGGAAAGCTAGGAAGAGTGGGTTCTTTTGTGGGACAGTTCTCATAATCGGCTGTGCTTGACTTACCAGATCCCTTCTCCAAGATAACCACGGTTGTTCTACTAGTCTTTATGCTTTTTGAAATGCATTCTTGAGTTGAAATTTCTGTCTGTCTTTTGGTTTCTTCTCAACTGCTTGCATGGTATATTCATCACTAATTCTAGTCAGTTAAAATGGTGTTTTTAGTTCTGGACTTCTGGTTATGCAAAAAGGGGGTTTCTTGGCTATCCATCTTTCCTCACTAGTTGTTCAAATCAGTAACTTCCATTTGCAAAGCATGGTTCCACTGCTGCCAAATTGTCATTTAGCAGGCTGACACTCACATTCACCAATCTCCAGTAGGATTTGGAGTATGATTGGATTTTTCAATTTGTCAATTTACTGTGGTTTTGTTGCAATTCTTTTGAATTTATTGGGCATACTGCACATGTGCATCTTTTGGACATTTTGGTCCGAAAGGATCAGTATGTTTAAAGGGAAAACACCATCTGACTTCTCGGTAAAATCTAGAATGTCCTTCCTTGTTGAACATATGAATAGGACGGTTTTGGAAATCATGTTCAATAGCAGTTTTGGGCTGTTAGACTCCCTACATAGTTAAAGGGATTCAGTCCATCTTTTTGTATGTGAATATTCCTATACTTGTTGCTGCAGAATTCGGTAGAAGTTTTGCATTATTTCTCAAAAAAGGGCATACTACCATCTGCATGTTGTTGGTTTCTTTTTTTTCCCTTTTCAACCGCGAACTAGATATAACAACAAATAAATTTTCTTGCAATAGGTATCCCGGGAATTTCATCCTAACTTCTCTGCAAAATGGAGACGCTATTTGTATATATTCCCTATTGATGCTGTATTAGGCGAAAAGCAAGGGGGTCAAATCTGGATCGACAGTTGCACTGACGTTCATCAACAGAATGAATGTGGTAAAAGTGTTGTTGACGAAAGTAATGGAAATGTAATCAATGATGAAAATGATGAGCTGGTGCATATAAATAAACCAACCAAGTTTGAAGTTAGCAAGGTCAACCAGCTTTTAGGTCAGCTTGAAGGAAAGCTTTTATCGTACAAAATGTTTGCACGAGATACTAAAGCTTCAAGGAACACGTAAGTATTTGTATTCCATTATGGTCCTTTAGCGGGATAATGCATAAGTATCCCCTATGACCGAAATCGTAGCGCCACACCTTGACTTAACTAGGGTCCTCTTATCTCCCTAAACTATTTCAAATGGGATATATACACCCTAAAAGTTGACGTGGTATAGAGAGTGCGCACTCTCTTGAAGGCGAGTGATGAGTGAAAAAATTGGACACATGTCCTTTTTTAATTGATAACTTATAATTAGTTAGTACACATAATTATTGATATTAAAACTTATATATACTTAATTATTTTCATTTCTTTGTATGTAAAATATTTATTTTAATTTCTTCCTCACTTTAAACTTTTTATTTTTTTCTTTCATTAATTTCTTATCTTCTTAATTTTAATTATTTTTATAAAATTATGTGTATTTTTTTTAAAAAATAATTAAAAGTGTCCTTTAATTTTAATGTTTTAATTTTTATGCTTTTTTTGGATTTCCACTGGGTATGTTTTTGTTGTTGTTGTATGTTTTTTTTTATTTTCTTCACTTATTTTGATATCCATGCTAAATTAACTTATTTTAAATACAAGGCTTTTGGAATTAAATATGAAATCAAATCAAAAGAAAAGACAAAGAAAATAAAAAGAATAAATGAAATCAATAGAAAAATAAAAGAGAAATAGAATATTTCTCTTCTTTCTTATTTCACTTGAAAAAGACAATGAATGAAGGTAAAAAAATTAATGTGCATTAACTTAATTTAAATACAAGATAAAGAAATATGAAGATTCAAAAAGAATTAAAAACTCAAAAAATCTAAGTTTTTTTAAAAAATAAAAAAGATATATTTACTGACGTGGCAGGTGCTATGTATAAACATAACCAACTTTCTTGGTTGAAGGTGCCATGTCAACACAAAAGGTACACGAAAATGTGAAAAAATGAGTTTGGGAAGGGGGGAGGGGGGGGGGAGAGAGAGGTATAATAGGACCCTAGTTAAGTTAAGGTGTGTTGCTGGGATTTCGATCATAGTTCGGTGGGGTGGGTGGGCTTACTTTTGCATTAGCCCTTCAGTGATTTTTTATGGTTATTATGGTTATGTTTACAATTTGTGATGATCCTCTTTCGTGGAGAAGAAAATAATAACTTGATAAAAAAGACCCAGAAGGTGTTACAAGAAGTTTATGATGACCTTTTATCATTAAAAAGTGCAGAAGAGAACTGCAACTGATCTTAATCAGAAAAAGGAAAAAGATCTACAGCTTATCTTTATTACTTTTTGTTGAGCATTGATAATGGTACAGTTACTTGTTCTTGTAATTTGCTGATTACATCTATTTTGCCCATATTCCTTGTATCACAGATTACTTTACTATTTTGAGAGAAATATCGCAGATCACATTATTTAAATGAAGTTGGTTCTGTTCAAATATGATAAAGGATCTCGCTTAATAACAAAAATAAAATGATAAAGATCTCCAATTGAATTATTGAGGCAAGAGGCACCATCTTAGTTAAATCATTTTTAGCTTTGGATCATTGATTATGTCCCTAGAAAAAGTAAAATG
Source organism: Solanum ossicruentum (assembly GCA_025774065.1). Taxonomy (NCBI): domain Eukaryota; kingdom Viridiplantae; phylum Streptophyta; class Magnoliopsida; order Solanales; family Solanaceae; genus Solanum; species Solanum ossicruentum. Next base: position 5,372,297 of record JAOTQR010000097.1, on the reverse strand, counting down.
AACTCACTGATGGAAGAAAATAAAATTGGACTTTCATGATTTTTCAACACTAGCATGCTCAGCTATAAAGTTAGATTTCAGTGTATTCAACCTTGATGGTAGACTGATCACCAGAGTTTTGTATCTTTATGAATGTTGCAGTGGTCCACCAACTGAGTGTTTTGTCTTCCATGCGAGAGCTATTGAAACTTCAATACCGTGCGCAAAGGTATCAAACTGTTACTTCTAACATTGTTGGTTTTGGTTTTTCAAGTTGTGGATTTTCACATGCTTCATGTTGAGAAGACATGTCTTCATATGCTTGAAGATCCATGTTCTTTCATCGAATAACTTATAGAAATCTCCATTATTGTACTGTGGCTGTTTAGGATGCAGTGAATATCTTCTTCTTCTTCTTCTTCTTCTTCTTCTTCTTCTTTTTTTTTTTTTTTTTGTGACAAGGTAAAGTTCTACTAATAAAAGTACCAAGAAGGTACAGTTACAGCAGACCAACAATGACCAGAAGCATAACAACTTGTTAGGAACCCAGAAACTCTCCAACCTTAAGCTGTAAATTTCCAAACACAACACAAAGATAACAACACACTACACTGTGATTTATTTCCACCAACAAATTGAACAAGCTTACAAATTGATAAACAAGAGCTGGAATAATAATTCACCCCTCAACCAAGGTATTTCGAGGAACATTATCCTCCAGTTTAACTTCAGAACCAAATCCTACAGTGTAAACTCCCTGTTTTCCCTTAATAACCATATTAACTTCTATGTAACTGCTAAAAATACATATAAATAGTAATAAATAAATAAGCAAGTAATATTTAAGCATTGTTTTCAGACTTCTTCCTGCGTTTATAGACCTCAGTAACAACATGTCTAAAAATACCCGCCCCAATGAGTTTCACCTTGTCGTCAAGGTGAAATTGAGGAAATTGAGCATCAATAACTTCATAGGGTTCCAAAGTGTTCTCAAAGACAGGCAAGTCCTTCCACTTAATCAGATTCTCTTGGAAGCCATTCAAAAGTGTCCGACAATCTATCACACTTTCAGGTTGGCCTAGCATTTCAAGATCTTCAGTCAAGAAAGGAGGGAGTTGTTGAACTGGAATCGACGCTTTACCCAAGAAACATGGCATACGGGGTGCACTCGTGAATGAGAGGGTAAATCAAGGCGGTAAGTGACTTCCCCAATTTTGTTCAAGACAGTATATGGCACATCGTAATGAGGGATTAACTTCTCATTAACCTTTTTACCAGTGAACGAAGCTTGAAAGGTTTCAAGTTAAGATAAACCAAATCAGCAGGCTGGAACACAACTTCCCGACGCTTAGTATCAGCATAAACTGTCATTTGACTTTGAGCATGGGTCAAATTAGCTTTGAGTTCATCTAAAAAAGTGTTACGAGCAACAAGCTGCTCATACCTCTTCAATAGCAGAAATGTCTTAATTGAACTGAAACAAGGAGAGAGGATCTCGTCCATATAAAGCTTTAAAAGGAGTCATCTTGGTGGAACCATGGCAAGTGGTATTGAACCAAAACTCAGCCCAGGAAATCCATCTTGACCATTATGTTGGATGTGTTCCTGCAAAAGAACGCAGATAAGTCTTCAAGGAGCAGTTGACAACCCTTCGTTTGGCCATCTGTTTGAGGGTGATGTCCTGAGCTCAGTTTGAGGCTAGTAGCGGACAACTTGAATAATTCTGGCAAAAATTGGCTGACAAAAACCTGGTCTCGATCAGAAACAATAGATTTGGAAAACCCATGCAAAACAAACAATTCAGCTACACTCTTTACTGCATATGGGAGATATAAAGAACAACAACATACCAGTGGAATCCCACAAGTGGGTTTGGGGAGGGTAGAAAGTACGCAGACCTTACCACTACCTCACAAGGTAGAGAGGTTGTTCCCTGGGAACCATCGTCTCAAAAATCCATAAGCAGAATAAACTAGATATGGGAAAATGGAAAGGAAAAGAAAAGGAAACAGAAAGGACGACTAACAATGCAAAGCACATGATCGTGCGTAAATGCGTTAACATGACGAATAATGACAACACATGATATAAAAACACGACTACTCCTACTACAAAACTATACCCCAAGGCCAGATATCCACCTAACCCTACCAACCAATTCGCCTGCTACTCTAATTCGCGACCGCTACTTCTTTCTATCTAAGGTCATGTCCTTAGTGAGATCAAGTTTCGCCATATCTTGTTTGATCTCCTCCCCTAATACTTCTTCGGTCTACCTCTACTCCTCCGTGTAACTCCTATTCCAACCTCTCACACCTCTTAACAGGAGCATCAGTACTCCTTCTCTGCATATGTCCAAATCATTGTTGTCTCGTTTCACTTATCTTATCAACCACAAGGGCCACCTCTAGCTTCTCCCAAATGGTCTCATTCCTAATCTTATCACTCTTGGTGTGACCACACATCCAATCTCAACATTCTCATCTCTGCGACCTGCATCTTCTGAACACGTTCCATTACTTTTGGCAACCTATTGATGAAATCCATATCAATATCATCCCAAACTTGAGTGGGAATAGGTAATGGTTGCAGCAAGCCAACAGGACTAAAGGCTTCATACTTATTCTGCTTTCAAACTTCACACCAAGGTTGTACATCCTTTTGATCCCATTCCAATACAACACTAGTGAAATGCGTTTGTATGTTCCAAAAAACCCGGAGTGACCACCTATAGGTGAGGAATGAAATTCCTTAAGGAGAATAGGAATGTGTAATGACGAGGAATCACCAACAGACTTTTGAAAAATAGGAAACTATTTTTTAGAGCATAATTCAGTCATGAAGTTGGATCTTGGAGCAAATCTTGTGTCAACAGACAAAGTTGGTCCTCTTGTTGAATTTCTGTGGAAGGTCTTCTAAGGTACTTCTGCATAAAACTGAAAAAGCCATTAAATGAAATTGATGGGACAAGGCATCAGCTGCCTTATTTTCACAACCCGGGCAATATTGAATCTCGAAATCAAATTCCATCAACTTCTTGATCCATTTTTGTTTCTCCTCTGCCATAACATGTTGGTCCATGAGAAATTGGAAACTTCGTTGATCTGTTCGTATAATGAAATGTCGACCCATCAAGTAATGAAGCCACTTTTGGACAACAAAAACTATGGCCATTAACTCCCTCTCAGATACTGATTTAGATTGAGCTCGAATTGAAAGTCCTTGGCTAAGAAAAGCGATAGGATGTCCTTCTTACATTAGGATAGGATGTCCTTCATACAGGGTAGATGACACTTTCAGACATGTTAATGTGCAATCCAGACAGGTGTTCAAAAATTATAAGAGTGAGATTGAGTATTGAACTTGAGATTTCTCAGCACCACAAAAGATCAGGGTACCGTCCGCGAAAAGCTGGTAAGACACAGAAACTGATGGATCAGGGCTTCTGCGTAAGTTAAAACCCTCTAGCCATTGCAACTGCTCAGCTTTTGCCAGCATCCTACTAAGCCCCACCATAGCCAAAATGAATAGAAAAGGGGATAAAGGATCCCGTTGTCTAATCCCATTTATATCAACAAGCTTTTAATTTCATGAATACATTCTAATTCTCTAGTGTCCAAGAGTTTGACAGTCTTAAAGTTTTTCAATTTTACATCAAAAATTTTCTTAAACTGGTTTCCATGTGATATGAGTAATTATATGTAGCTTAGAGATGGAAATTCGTTTAAGTATTACTTCTTTAAGATAATCTTTTTCTTCGTCTCTGATCCTGTTCTTTTTATTCCTGTTGCATTCGTAGAAAATATATGTGCTTAATTGTCTGCAAAGATGTTGGATTCAAAGTGCTTTAGATATCTGATCTGATAGTTGTGCAGTTAATTGCCATTGAACCTAATCTTGAATCCAAATTGTAGGACGGGAGTCATATGAAGACGATGTGCATTGAGTTAGTTGCTAACCGATTCTTGCGGAAGGTACGGTCGTATTCCATAATTTCTGTATATCTCCCCTCACACTCGTAATTCACATCAACCTCACATGTTAACTCCAATGTCGAAGTTACACTTAAAATAGAGTGTTGAGAATTCCAGGAGTTCACAAAGTTTCTCTCTATCTGTTGTATTGTTTAGATGCTTAGATTCACATCCTAGTCTATGTAACATAGCAGGAACTTTTTCCGTTCCTCCCTTTTTTGGGGTGATTGAAAAAGTTTATGCAACGGGGTAAAATATCCCTACTCCATCCAAAGAAGGAAGTTATCATGGTCTATATTTAATACTTCCTTCCTATTATGGCTAGACATTGTATTTGGGTAGAACCACACACAACTCGCTCTGAGCGAGATATAATATTATATAATATATGTACATATGTATGTAATGTATCAAAAACTACTGGTAGATGCTATACTTAAATTTTTAGATCAGCCTATACTTCATAACACTTAATAGAATAGGGATAGGATTGTATACGGTCTCCGACATGAAATAAGGATTATAATGTAGTGTCTATAAATAAGACTCAGTGTAATAATGTAGAAAATTCAATTCAATAATACTTTTATCTTTATTGCTCACATGGTATCAGAACATTGGTGAGAAAATATAGCTTTGCTCAGAAAATATAGTTGTGCAATATACAGCTTCTTCCAGGAAAGAATATTATAGTCACTACACTATTTTCTGGTGGCCTAAGGACTGTATCCGTCAATATCCCTTTCTGGAGGTGTTTCCCCAAAACTGGCACCACAAGGTAGATCAGCCTCCGGTGACCAGACGTTGGAAAAATCTTGGGTGGAAGACCTGTCATGTGTCGCTGAAAATAAGTTTCCCCGCAAGCTTTTTGATCCACTTGCAATTTTCAGCCACTTTTTCAGACAGTCAACGTTGGTCCAAATGGCCAAGTTGATCGGCTTAAGACTCGTCTTGTTGCTAAGGGTTACGCTTAGATATTTTGGCTTGATTACAATGGTACTTTTTCTTCAATGGCTAAAATAACAAATGCCCGTTTTTTTCTATCCATGGCTGTTAAGAATACATTTCTCCATGGTGACTTTGAGGAAGATGTTTGCATAGAGCAACCACTTGGTTTTGTTGTTCTGGGAGTATATTATCCTAGTATGTCAATTGTGCCGATCATTCTATGGTCTGAAATAGTATCTTTGAGCCTGTTTAGGGAAGCTCGACACAGTAATTCAAGTGTTTGGCATAATTCATAGTGAAGTTGATCACTATGTGTTTATCAACATTTTAATCCAACTTTGTGTATTTATTTGGTGGTTTATGTTAGCATATCACCTATAGTGATCAGGATGGTATCACTAATTTAAAGCATATTTCAACATTTCTAGACTAAAGAGCTTGGCACACTAAAGTATTTTCTAGGTGTTGAGGTTGTTTAGTGTAGATCAGATATTGTTACTCTCTCAGTCTTATGTTGCATCCTTTCCTTTTTAGTCCGTCCCAAAGGAATGTCACCTTGCTGTAATAAGAAGTAATTTTCGTGCCTAGTCAAACGGTGCTCCAGAATCTCAAAAATTTCCCAACTCTCTGGACTCCAGCCACGAGACCTTTCTGCGACCCGTGGTCCCATCCACAAGCCGTAGATTGGCTCATGGAGTCTACCACTCTCAGAATTCCTCAACTTTCCATTTTCCAGGCCTATCAACATGCAGGGTGTTACAAGGCCTAACATTTCTTTTCCTCTGATTGTTGTAGGTCAGTTTAAGGATTCTCCATGGATAGTCATTGGGATGCATTTGTACGCATTTTATGTATAAAGTCGGCTCCAGACGAAGGACTACTCTTCGAAGATTGAGGCCACGAGCTGATCATTGGATATTCAAATGTTGATTGGGCATACTTTCTGATAGACGTTCTACATCTCAATAACATGTTTTAATAGGAGGTAATTTGATGTCCTGAAAGAGTAATAAATAGAATGTGGTTGCTCGATCTGGTGCAAAAGCAAGCAGAGTATCGAGCACTGCTTTGGATCAAACAATTGCTCATAGAACTAAAATTTGGAGAAATCAGATGGACCTTGTGTGTGATAATCAAGCGACCCTTCATATTGCATCAAATTTGGTATTTCACGAGGGGGCTAAGCACGTTGAAATTGACTGTTCCTTTGTCAGAGAAAGGATAATCTCAGGAGATATTTTTATAAATTTTGTGAAGTGTTCAACCTAAAGTTATTTTCATCTAGTCCCTCAGTTATGCTCATGCTTGTATTAGTTACCTGTGTAACAAGCTTTGTACATATGATTTGTATGCACTAGTTTAAGGGGGAGGGCTAGAATAAGAATAGTAGTAAGGATTGCATATAGTCTCCTATATGGGAAAAGACTATGATGTAGTGGTCTATAAATAGGACTCAATGTAATAATATAAAAAATACAATTCAATAATACTTTTCTCCTTTGTTTGTCATAATTTTGAAACAAACTCAATAATTAGACCAACGCAATTCAGACTCAAACATCAGATAGATATATTTCACTAATTGTTGATTGGAATTACAAAGGAATTTAAGAACAAACTGAAGAACACAGATAGAAGAAAGGGATGAGAAGCAAAACTTAGAGAAAGGAGATGAGAGAACTAGACATTTTTCCCAACTATTTGCATAAACCACTCTCTCATCCACCATCCTTTTAGCTAGTTGTTATTTGGGCCCAGGTCCCAAATCAGCCTTCGCAAAGGCCTTCCAGTTTTGTTGCCTCTTCTTGGCCCAATAACTAGTTTTATGACATTTGTGCATGTATCGACATTGGGCCGGGTCTGGTTCATAACAATACTCTTGTCCTCAACAAGAACCTTGTCCTCAAGGTTCAAGTCAAGAACAATGTTAGAAGCATGCTTCCCACCAATTGTAGCCAAGACAAATTGTGCAATGTTTGAAAAATATTGTAATGGACTTGGATACTTCCTGCGACAACCACCAACTTGGAAACAACATAAAAGATGGTCTTTTCATTACCAAAGCCCTCAAGTGCAAACAAGCTCTTTTCAAACACAACCGTAGCGTAAACTTTAGCACCCAATTGTGTAGCATATGTAACTACAGTTGCATACTTGAAAGGAGAACACATGACCCAAAAAGCAACCAAGCCACTGAAATGTGCCCTGTGTGCCAAGAGAAAAATTTCTTGCTTGTTATGTACCCTTGCAGAGACAAGATTCTAGAATCATGTAAAATAATATAGATATGTCATGTAGATTTTAGCCTTTTCTAGAGTTGTATGGAGAATTCTAGAATAGGGACTAAAGTGTAAATATTGAGGGACTTCTTATGTAAATATTAATTGCAGTTTGACCCCAAGTAGGAAGTATAAATAGACGGGGTCATTTGCGTGTTAGGAATCCAGAAATTGTAAGCAATCTCTCAAACAATATACAAGCCTTCTTTCAAAAGCTCTCTCTTATCTTCTTATCTAGCATTCCCTTAGCGATCTTAGTGAAGAGGCATACTAATATTTGCAAGATCGTGAAAGAGTCGTGAGCAAATCGACTAGTGCCGCACGGAAGTCTTAGTGAAAGTTCTAAGTCCGTGACAATCGTGTACCTAAGTGCTCTTTGCTGTCGGTGATGGTAAATAGTGACATCTGATTCACTAAAGGGTTATGCTCAAGATCCTTCCATTTCCTAGCTTTCTTAAGCTTACTTATATTAGCACAATCTGGATCAATGTGTTCAAGTAATGCATTACACTGCTTTATCCAGTATGTTGTACTAAAATATCATGATTGAGTGCAAAGAGAAACTCCAAGGAACTACCAAAATGTTCGGACTCATCAATGCCTACATGTTTCTGCCCAAGTCTACAAACTTTTTCACCCCATAATGTAACTAGTAAAAAATAACTAGAAACAACACTACTATTGGCAAACATATTCTCAGTGGCATCACAGGATAGATGAATATCATGTATACCAAGATCAAATGGCTTATTTGCAAAGGTGAGAGAAACAACGAAACCTGATGAGGAAGAAGTATAAGGCTGGAGAATCATGCTCCAGTCAGAATCGTTGTTTGGCAAAAGGCTGTATAGAGCCTTCTTGAAAATATTGCAAAATAAGGAGGAGAACTCAACGATGTCCATTTGTTCTGCCTTTGTGCAGTCCTCAATTGCTACTCCAAAATCATGCACAAGAACATTGCCGATACTGTAAATTCGGAGATTTCCACCTTGTCATCGTAAGAATTAAGTTCTTTTACTTGAATGCCACACTCATACTCCATAGAAAAATAATCAAGATGATCCCCAATACGCTCAGTTATCCATAAACATCTACCAATATACATGACATTAAAGGCCTCAACACCCATTTCAACTCCACCTAACTGCTCCCAATCTGATAACTTTGCAAATAAACAACCCCATGTGTTTTTAATTGATTCAAACACTCTTAATACCTCCACATTGTCTGTAGAACCTGTGACATCCCAGAACTTGGAAATAATTGCTGGATCCCAAACATAAAGATCCATCTCGGGTTGCTGAGCCAATAAATAACAATAAGTTGTTACCTTGATACCAAGAACCCTATCATCACCATCACCCTTAATTGCCTGGAGTAATATACCAATAATATCTACGCCAACAATTTTATGTTCAATTATTTCACTAATGTAGGAATTCACACACCATAGATTTCCAGGATCCCACACTACAGTAAAAAAATGCACTTGTTGAGTGGCGCCCGCTTTAGCAAAATGCACTTGTTGAGTGGCGCCCGCTTTAGCGTATATGA
>JAOTQR010000097.1:5296403-5307325 GCA_025774065.1 Solanum ossicruentum | reverse complement strand
CACACATATATATATATATATAATGCCTTTTACTTGAGATATTCTTCCGCTGTTGAGTATGATATGACAATGAGGCGAAGTAGTTCTCTTGAAGGCTAGCAATAGTCTTTGAGTGTCTGTCATGTCAAGGGTACCCTCCTGGGTGTGATAAACTTGGTATCAGAGCACAGAGTTTAAGAGTCCTAGGGAGTCTATGAAGTCATGTCTAGTAGAGTTTATTTATGGGTGTGTTGTGTACCACATTTCGTAAACAGTAAGCTATAGGACATTAGGAATGGTTACAGTTCTTTGGTATTCTGAGTTCGTGCGATTGAATTGAAAACTCTATAGAATTCTTTTCTAACTCATGCATTACGCGATTGCAAATCATGCCTCCAAGATGCACTGTAATCCAGAGAAATGCCTTGGCTAGCAATGCCGAGAACCTTACTTTAGAGGTGCCTCCTCAAATGGAAATGATGGGCTGAGGTCGACCGTCCAGGACTAATAGTATTCCTGTGACACCTACTGCTCCGTCTGCTCCTTCTACTTAAGCTGACTTTAGAGGAGCTATTTCCATGCTCACACAATTGGTAGCTGCCCAGAGTAGGAACCAGGGCTCACAGACTCCTAGTTCTAGCTCTCACGAGCCGATGGCTGCCTCCAGATTTAGAGAATTTCTAAGGATGAACCCGCTTGTCTACATTGGTCTAAGGTTTGAGGAGGAGCCTCAGAACTTCATTGATGAGATGTGGAAGGTACTAAAAACCATGCATGCGACTGAGACCACAGGAGTTGAGCTCATTGCTTATCAGCTCAAGGATGTGGCAATGTTTGGTATAATCAGTGGGAAGAGAGTCGAGGTGAGGATGTTGAGCCCACTACTTGGGATGCGTTTGAGAGTGCCTTCCTCGATCACTTCTTCCCTCAAGAGTTGAGAGAGGCGAAGGTCATGGAGTTCTTTTAATCTAAAACAAGATGGGATGACTATTAAAGAGTATAGCCTGAAATTCATCCAGCTATCAATGTATGCCCCCAAAGTTGATCTCGGATATGAGCACGAGGATGAGAAAATTTATATCTGGGTTAGGTAAGCAGGTGAAAAGAGAGTGCAAAACGGCATTGTTAATTTCAGGCATGGATATCTCCAGAATGATGTTCTGTTCCCAGCAAAATGAGGAAGAGAAGAAGAAAGATAGAGAGGAACATCTAAGCAAGAAGGCTAGATCAACAGGGCCTGAGCACACCTAGACTAACACGGGTAAGGGAGATAAGTCCTATTTCTAGAAGAGGTCCTCTAGCTATGCACCATCTTCAGCTAGTACACCAAACCTGAGCCACAGGACCCAAGTTTAGCCAAACTTTAGGGCACAGGGTGCACAGTCTCAAGCTAGTGTGACCCTTGGCCCTAAAGGGAAGCTGCCTTATGGGAAATGTGGTATGATGCATCTAGGAGATGTAGTCATTGAGGAAATAATTGCTATAAGTGTGGCTAGTCGGGTCATTTTCAGAGGGGGTGCTCGATGTGGGGCAATAAGGCCCAGTCTTCCATCACTGCACCACCAGCGAGGAGTAACTAGGGAGGTGGTGCACCAAGGGCAGGCGATGGGACAAACAATTTATATGTGATGGGAAACTGACAAGATCAGGAGGTTCCACCAAATGTTGTGATGAATAGGCTTTGAGTTACCTTTCCTTACTATGCTTTACTTGGTCTGGGAGCAACTTTTTTTTTGTGACGCCATATGTGGCCAGTAAATTTGAGATTCTCCCTAAGTGTTTGCTTGAGATATTTTCTATTTCTACTCCTGTTGGTGAGTTTATTCGAGCTGAGATAATCTATAGAGATTTTGTGGTGTCAATTTATCGTAAGGATACTCTTATCGATTTGATTGAGTTAGAAATGGTAGATTTCGATGTGATCCTTGGTATGGACTGGCTTCATAATTGCTATGCCTCTGTTGATTTCTGAACTCGGACTGTCAAGTTTCAGTTTCTGAATGAGCCTGTTATTGAGTGGAAAGGAGATTATATTGCTAAAGGGTAAGTTTATTTCTTACCTCAAGGCCCGACAACTAATTTTTAAAGGATGTATCAATCACCTCGTGCGAGTCAAGATTGATGATGTTGAGGCCCCTACTCTTGAGTCTGTCCCGGTTACGAGTGAATTTCCTGGTATGTTCCCTGAGGATCTGCCCATAGTTCCTCCTGATAGGAAGATCAACTTTAGAATTGATGTGCTTTTTGATGCTATCTCTATCCCACCATATAGAATTGCTCCTGTGGAGTTGCAAGAGTTAAAGGAGCAGTTAAGGGATTCGTTAGAGAAAAGATTCATAAGGCTGAGTGTCTCTCCATGGGGTTCTCCGATCTTGTTCATGTGAAAGAGGGATGGTTCCTTGAGGATATGTATTGATTACCGTCAATTGAATAAGGTGACTATTAAGAATAAGTATCCCCTTCTAAGGATTGATGACTTATTTGACTAACTCCAGGGTTCCATTGTTTTCTCTAAAGATAGACCTCAAATCAGGCTATCATCAATTGAAAGTAGAGAATGTGACATCCCAAAGATGGCTTTTTGAACTCAATATGGTCACTTTGAGTTCTTTGTGATGTCATTTGGGTTGACAAATGCACTTGCAGCTTTTATGGACCTGATGAACAGAGTATTCAGATAATATTTGGATATGTTCATGATTGTGTTTATTAATGATATTTTGGTATATTCTAGAGATAAAGAGGAGCATGTCAATCACCTTAAACTCTCTTATAGACACTCCCAGACAATGAGTTATATGCAAAGTTTTCTAAGTGTGAATTTTGGCTCAAATCTGTGGCTTTCTGGGGCAGGATTTCTGGAGATGCAATTCAAGTGGATACTCAAAAGATTGAGGCGGTCAAGAATTGGCCAAGACCAACCTCACTGATCGATATAAAAAGCTTTCTGGGATTGGTTGGCTATTACCAGAGGTTTGTTAAGGGGTTTTGTTCTATATCTACACCGTTGACCGAATCGACTCAGCAGCAGGTCAAGTTTTAACGGTATGACGAATGTGAGAAAATCTTCCAAGAGTTGAAGACAAGGTTAACTGCTACACCATTGTTGACCCTGGCTAATGGGACGGATGGATTCGTCATCTATTGCGATGCTTCGAGAGTGGGATTGGGATATGTGTTGATGCAGAGGAGGAAAGTTGTTGTCTACGCTTCTAGACAATTTAAGGTGCATGAGAAAAATTATCCCACTCACAACTTGGAGTTGGCGGAAGTGGTTAAATTATGGCGCCACTACCTATATGCAGCACATGTTGATGTATTCACAACAAGAGCCTGCAATACATCTTCACCCAGAAAGAGCTTAACTTAAGAACTATGACATGAACATCATCTACCAACCAGGTAAGGCTAATGTGGTTGCTCATGCTCTTAGCAGGTTGTCTATGGGAAGCATCGCTCATATGGAAGAGGAGAAGAGGGAGTTAGCCAAAGAGGTTCACAGACTGGCATGATTGGGAGTCTAATTAGATGAGTCACACTAAGGAGGAGTTCTTGTGCATAATGGATCTGCATCATCTCTAGTAGTGGAGTTGAAGGAGAAACAAGATCAAGACCCTGTTTTATTACAGTTGAAGGAGATGTGCATAACTAAAAGGTAATGGCTTTCACCAAAGGGGGAGATGGAGTATTAAGGTATCAAGGCAGATTATGTCTTCCCAACGTTGATGGCGTTAGAAAGAGGATCAAGGCAAAGGCCTACAGTTCTAGATATTCCATAAATCTAGGGTCAACTAAGATCTACCATGACTTAAAGAGAGTCTATTGGTGGAGTGGAATGACAAGAGATATTGTTGAGTTTGTTTCCAAGTGACCGAATTGCCAACAAGTCAAATTTGAGCACCAAAGGCCATGTGGAGTGGCTCAGAACTTCGAGATTCTAGAACAGAAATGGAAGATGATCAGCATGGACTTTGTCACTAATTTACCGAGGTCCTGCAGACATCATGATTCGATTTGGGTGATAGTTGATTGGATGATTAAGTCTACACACTTCTTAGTAGTCAAGACAACTGACACCGCGGAGGATTATGCCCGAACTCTATATAAGAAAGAATGTTAGATTACGTGGAGTCTCTTTGTCTATCATCTCGAATAGAGGATCCCAATTCACTGCCCAGTTTTGGAGATCTTTTCAAAAGGGTTTGGGTACAAAGGTGTACCTTAGAACTGGTTTTCACCCACATACGGATGGTCAGGCGAAGCATACATTTCAAACCTTGGAGGATGTGTTGAGAGATTGCGCCATTGACTTTAAAGGTAATTGGTATGACCACTTGCCTTTGATTGAATTTGCTTACAACAACAGTTTTCATTCAAGCATTCAGATGGCCCTATATGAAGCCCTATATGGGAGGATGTGTAGGTCGTCGATTGGATGGTTTGAGGTAAGTGAAGCAGAGTTGATTGGACCGGACTTGTTTCACCAGCTATGGAGAAGGAGAAGATCACTCGAGAAAGGTTGAGGATTGCACAAAGTAAACAGAAATCCTACACGGATATTAGAAGAAGAGACTCAGAGTTCAAGGTCGATGATTGGGTGTATTTGAAGGTGTCACCCATGAAAGGTGTGATGAGATTTATAAAGAAAGGGAAGTTCAGTCTGAGGTACATTGACCCTTATCAGATTATAAAGAGGTGGGAAATGTGGCGTATGAATTGGAGATACCATCAGAGTTAGAGGTCATTCACCCGGTCTTTTATATTTCCATGCTCAAGAAGTGTTTGGGAGATCCAAAATTTGTTGTGCCTGTTGAGATTATTGGAGTGAGAGACAACCTAAGTTATGAGGAGGTTCCAATCCAAATCCTTCATCGTTAGGTTCAAAAGTTAAGGACTAAAGAGATTGCATCTGTCAAAGTGCTGTGGAGGAACCAATTCGTAGAAGAAACTACTTAGGAGGCTAAGGAGGACATGAAGACCAAATATCCTCACTTATTTCCACCTGCTGATGATGACAGAGTTGAAGGTAATGAATTTCCTCTAAATTCTTAAATTTCCATTCATTATATTCTTTTCATTGTCCATATGATAGACGATAGAGTTCTAGAGTCCAAGTGAGGATTGATGTAATTTGTTGACTGCACGATTTTTTTATTTGCTAAATTTCTTGGTTGGTTGACTACATGAATGAGTTGAGAGTTGGTTGATTGTTAGAGTTTATGGGGAGAATCGTGTCTTAACCTAAAACCCTAGATTTCCCTTCATTTGAGGATGAATGATCCCAAAGGGGAGATAATGTAACACACCGTAATTTTTCCTACCTAATATGGATGTAGATATGGAGGAGATGTTGAGAAAAATCTGAGAAGAAGCTACAATAGCAGATTTTACGAGAGTCATCATGACTCATAGAGAGGTTTGCGAGTCATAAAAGGGGGTCTCATAGGGAATTCCAGTAACTCTGAGTTTCAAGACCCTTCAGGTTACGAGAAGAATTTACGACTCATAAAACCCTTTTACGTCTCGTAGAGGGGGGTTTCATGATAAATCCTAGTGAAGTCCAATTTTAGATTCCCTATTTATGAAAAGATATCTACGACTCATAGAATAGCTTATGGCTCGTAGAATGAGGTTTCCTGCCAATTTGTAGGAACTCAGATTTTCGGACTTCTAGTTTACGAGGGGAAATCTACGACTCGTAGACGGATTCTGGTAGACTCTGTCAACAGTTTTTACTGAAGAGTATTTTTTTTCCATTTCAATTCTTATTTAAATAAACCTTGATCATTTTAGACTTGTATAAGGTCTTAAAACAAACCCTCAGGGTGTTCATTCCTCATTCCACACTTTGATTTTCTTGAGAGCAAGAGGAGAGGAGAAAAAGCTAGGGTTTTCAATCCAAGAGAAAGGGTTAATTGAGGTTCGATTATTCTCCTATCAGGTGTGTAAGACTTACCAAAGTGTGAAACTCCTTTCTTCACATGTCCCTTCATCATTTTGAGTCAAGATTTTGAAAAGAGTTGAGATTTTGAGAAATTTTACTACCCTAATACTAAACCTTTGTATTCATTCATGACGTCCTATTTTACTACATGAGATAATTGATATGTTGCATGAGTATTATATGAGATTTATACATGTATCCCATATTTGATAGCATGAACCCTAAACTTCATGATTTCATAAATTTCACGCATGCTAATGAGTTGAGGTTAAGGTTGAGTAAGTAAGTCGAGTACCTTGAGTGTGATTGAGCATGAGAGGCATATTGCATTGAGTGACCCATATATTGCTACATATGAATATCATACTTGCATTATATAATGAGTAAATTGAGTAAGTAAATTTCACGCATGCTAATGAGTTGAGGTTAAGGTTAAGTAAGTAAGTTGAGTACCTTGAATGTGATTGAGCATGAGAGGCATATTGCATTGAGTGACCCATATATTGCTACATATGAATATCATACTTGCATTATATAATGAGTAAATTGAGTGATTCTAAATGACCGTTTGAGTTTGAGTCAAGTATGATTTCCTTGCACTGATTGATTGAGTTAATGAAAAACTGAGTTGAGTTGAGTGTTGAGATTTGAGTTGATTGATTCAGCACTGAGTTTTGAGTTGATGGAATGAGTATTGAGGATTACGCTAATTGATGAGTTGATCATGTTTTAGTATTGGGGGGAGTATCGAGCATCGAGTAGAGAGCGAGTATATACATCTATTTTAACCCACAAAGCTATGTTGCTAGCATAGAATAGTCGTTACAGCTTGCTATGGATACTTTAGTCCACGCAAGTGGACATTTATTATGGATCCAAGAGAGAATCGATCGTCCTTTTCTATGGCAAGTTAAGGCGCGCGTGGCCATAACGTTGAATTCGTTGTACATCACCATAAACTTATGATAGGGTGGAGAGAATGTTGGTTAGAGAAACTCTCAAGAAACATTGATTGAGCATGATGTTTTAAAATGAGTCTATTCCTACTGAGCTTGCTTTTAAAAGCATGATTTACTCTAAACTTGCATAAACTGATTTGAGCAGGAGTTGTTGAGTCGATGTGAGTGAGTTGAGTTTTACTTTTCTTGAGCTATTTTACATACCAGTATATTTCATGTACTGATGTCCATTTGGACCTGCATCATTTGATGATGTAGATACAGAGGATAGAGGACTTAAGTCGACGCATCATTGAGGTCCAAATCAATACACTCCATAGTTGGTGAATCCCTCCTTGCATTCCAGAGGAGCCCTTTTTGTTTTCCTTATCTTCATTTGAATACTTACATTCTTTGATTGAGGTGCCCATGACCTATCATGGCACCATCTAGACTTGTTGGAGAGAGGCTTCATAGACACTGAGTAGAGGGTTTGCTGAGTATTCTAAATTATATTCCACTTATTTTGTTTGTAAACCATGATTCAATAGAGTTGCATTTTATGTTTATATATATGATGCCTTTTACTTGAGATATTCTTCCGTTGTTGAGCACGATGTGACAATGAGGCCAAGTGATTCTCTTCGGGCAAGCAATAGTATCTGAGTATGGCCACGACAAAGGTACCCTATCGAGGCGTGACAATGCATAATTAAGTAAACTAATTATGTAATAATCATAATCTAAATATTTGGAATTAACTCATGAAAACCCATAAAAATCTATCCTTAAACTTAAAGAGAAAAAAGAGAGTTTGGATTGGGCTCCATAGATATATTGAGTCCATTGATGAAGCCTACATATCTCGTAGATTCCTAGATGAATTGACCTTGAATTTTTTGACCAAAAGTTTGAATCCCTAAGCTTTAATAGATGCTTCACTAGCAAGAAAAAATTTAGAATTTTGGGAATGAATTGCAAAGTGAAAGAATTAGAATGAGTATAGTGGTAGTTTAATTGAATTAGGTAGGCTAGGGGTGGTTTCCAGGGTCAACGACATAGTTTAAGGGTCAAACGGGTCATAGATGACCTAAAAGTCCATTAAAAATCCTGCCATACCCATGTACAAGCACCATCTACGAGTCATAGAATAGAATATGACTCGTAGATTAGTGTTTCGTCCTATTGAAATTTTAGTTTCTGAAACAGCCTCAGAACCTCTATGTACAAACCCTTTCTATGACATATTTTTATTTACGAGCCGTACTCAATCCTCCCCCTCCCAGATACCCTTCACATTGTAAACCTGCTCATGGCTAGATCGATCAGTTTCGCGTCTTCCTCCCTTTCCTGCTAGGATTAGAAATCCTCGACCTCTTTATAAACATTGAATGAACCGATTTTTACTTATTTGAAAACCATCTCTTTCCTCTGCTCCTAATTAATTGTATTTTCAATCACGAAGCTTATCTACGACTCTTGATTCAATCCACAAGTCATAGATAGACTCATAATACTAGTCGTGTTCAAACAATTTCTGCAACTTTTTCACTTTCCTTTTCCAAACTTTTCATGTACGGAGTGTTACAATAAATCACTTGTACTCAATAGACATCATACGTCAATCGAGCTAAAATTGTTAATATATTGAATAAAGGATACTAAAAGTAATTTCACATGTAGAAAGTATTAGCATTTCAATAAAAATGAAGAATAAAAGACATGAAAAGTCATAATAATGAAATAATAAGTGATATCATGCAATGCTATGGTACGAAATGCAATGATCAATGCCCATTGATATACATCTCTCCGAAATACATGATATGAGGTGAAACTAAGGGGAGCCGCGTGAGGTCCAAATACCCATCTAAAAAATATTCTATCGAAAACACAATCAAAATTTATCCTTGATCTAAATAATAACCAAAACTCACTCGAAAAAGTCCAATCAGCCATCAAATCCTCTTCTCCAAAAATATTATTTTCATTTTATTAAGTCAATGTTTCATTAAATGATTGATTATATGGGAAAATGATAATAGGATGAATGCACATGTAATAAATCTCGCTCACTTTTTTCTCCCACCCCCACCTTCTCTCTATATTTTGTATTTGCACCCTTTTCTATGTGTTTTTATATATTTTCTTTTTCATTGTATATTGTTATTTTACTCCTCTTTATGTGTGTGTCATATTTCTATATTTTTATGAATGAAAAAAATTAATATAATAACGAAAGAATATAAGTGATACAAGAATGAATAAATGCAAGTGATATAATAGTAAATGAATACAAGTTAGATTAGAGCTAATGAATACTATTCCTCATACTTTTATTTAACTTTCTTTGTTATATTTGTATACATCCCAACTCCGATTGTGCAAGAATACAAGTGAAGTTGGAGCGAATGAATGCAAGTAATATAAGATGGAAAGAATGTAAGTGGGATTAGAGAGAACATATACAAGTAAAATTAAAGCAAATAAATATCATCCCTTGAAAATTTATTATTTGTATCTTTATATACATGTGCACCGTATTGTATTCATCACTATATTATGGATAAGATTTGTATTTTTGACTACAATATGAATGCACATATAAATAAAAGAAATACAATCACCTGACATTTTAAAAAAGATATTATATCTCAAATTATTGTTCTAAATAATAACTATCCAAATTATAGCTATAAATACTATGAGGCTCAAACTAAAGTTATTTAAAAAAAAAATTTTAAAAGTTCAAATTTTTAAATTTTTTTTCCTTTGACAAACTCAAATTTGACTCATGGAAGAAAAAATTGAAAATTACACTCACATAAAATACGGAGGCCACTCTCATGTCAAAGTATAAACTTGTTATGAAGAAAAATCATAGAACCCTGTTAATTATATATAATATACTTCCTCATTGATTGTGTGATGCATCAGTAATACATTTTTTGACAAAAGAATTTAGAGACATTAACTTTGTTAAGTAACTCTGAAACAAAATGATATGGGATAATTTATATTTTTTTAATACAATTATTACTTGGATGTCTTTACAACTTTGTCTCATAAGTGTTATCTAAATAGTAACTTTTAAAATATTTAATTGACTGGTTATGCACATTTCTCCAGAGAATCTACCAAAGCATGTACCATTACTATACCCCTCAACTTAGAAAAAGAAAATAAATAAAATATAAGCAATAATAACATTACTTTATCTCAATGCTTTCTAGTCTTTCTTTTTAGTAAAAATATAAATTTATTAGTATTATTTTTTGTTTTTAGCGAGGCTGCTTAATTTAATTTGCCCATCAATAGCCATCATTATATGCATAATGACATACTTAAACTCAATATTTTTGCTTCATTAAGAAATTATGATATCTCCATTGTTGCAATTTAACAAAATTACCTTTTCATGTTGATTTAGAATTGGTGATGCTTTTCCTAATATCTTCATGATTCTTTGTCAAAAATATTTGATTTCTAATATTCCTACAAATAAAAGCGTTAACATCAAAATTTTTAATTGTTTCTTCAATTAAATAGAACCTTAAAAATCTTATTAAATTATGATTATATTTACGATATAATTACATATACATCAAAGAATTATATTTCAAAAAAAAAAAACCTACATGCAAGTAATCACATGATGACATTGTAATATTTATTGGAGTTACTTTCATTAGGAAGCACTTTATCCTTAATATAAATGTTTCGATTTTTATATAGATTTAATTAATTTTAATATGAGTATCGAACATAAAATTTAAAAAAAATAATAATGCTATTTGCAATGTTTCTTGAAAATGCTTAGGTCGGAAACATAATTTTTTTGATGGATCAAAATGCACATGGAGTGACATAATAATAAATCATTTCTTGATTAAAGGGAGAATCATGAAAAATTATAGTGAACCTGTCATGGTTCAGATTCATGATCACTTGAATAAAAATATTGTTGACATTTAGGTGCTGATGATGCTGGGGGATTTTATACTTTTAACGCTTCCTCGGCCAAGGGAAAATACTCTTGGTCCACCATGACAATAGAAGCT
>JAOTQR010000097.1:5267902-5296303 GCA_025774065.1 Solanum ossicruentum | reverse complement strand
TTATGATTATGTTCATTATTTTGAACAATTTATAAAATTGCATAGATATTAAAACTATAGCTTGTAAGTTTTATGTGTAAATAAAGATGATTTATTCAATTTTTAATTATTTATTGCCTCTTTGATTTTAAGAGTAGAGGACCATCAAGTGAGAATCACCATTTTGTAAATGATCAATCTATGAAGATAAAAAGTATTTGAATAATTCAAGTTAGAATATCAAAATTTAAGTGGGTCTCTGTATAAGGGCTTAATGATAAAGAATTTTCCAATGAAAAATAAAAAGAAAGGAAGTCCACATTATTTTTCTCTAGTGAATTATGACATATCATTCTCTAATTAATAGTTTTATTGACCTTTTTATTTTGTTGTACTCAATAGTCATTGTCGAGATTAATGAGGTTTAAAAAAGATAGTGGTGAAAGTGATGGTCTACACTCCATGAAGGGTCAATCTCAAAGGATCATGCCTTTCCCAATTTTTATTCTCCTCTTTTTCACTATCTTTATTGGGGTAAAAATTATATTAATAATAGAAAACTTGATTAGATACAATTCCATTATTGGTATATTGATTATTTTATTTATATCTGATGTAAGCATATACTTTCTCCATTTTATTTTAATTATCATATTGTATTTTTCAAAATTCAATTTGATTAATTTTTAAATTAATATTTCAAAATGATGTTAAACAATTATAAGAATATTATTACTGATTGCACCATTTTTTTTTAATATCAATATAGATTTAAAATGTTAAGTCAAACCTTACATAGTTTGACTCTAAAATTGAAAATTATGACTACTAAAATAGGATGGAGGAAGCAAGTTTTGCTTTTATGAAATCAAAAGAAAATTTTATATTTAGTTTATAATTTATCCTTATAATTAATTATAGTCATCTTTCTATTAAATTTTTCAAAATATTATATTTATTATATTCAAAGGGTGATTTGGTAAAATCATTTTTATTATTTATTGATTCTTAATCGCTATATCATGTTAAAAGCAGATAATTATTATTAAATAAAGAGAGTATCATAATTTAAATTTGTATTAATTACCTAAATTGCCAATCAGACAATAACAATGTACTAGTTGAAATGTTGCTAATTTTGAGAACTGAGGACTAATGATGCAAAGTAATTATTGTAGCCAGCAACAATCTATTTCTTATACCATACGAGACTACGTTTTAGTGCGCAATATTTCTTACCTTGTGCAATTTTAATTTTCATATGGGTACTTACATTTATTTAAAATTATAAAAATAGAATGTTAGTTCTGATTTTTTATAATATTTAATTATAGTATTTATGACATATTTAATACTATTATATTAACACATTATTTGTGTTTTCAATCCAAAAAGTTTCTTTTTTCGAAAAGAATTTCTTCAAACTCCATGCTAAAATACATGTTTTCTATATGAAATGTTGGTGAATAATTATATGATTAGTAGAGAATTTTTCCTATTGACTTAAACAATGATGGGACTTTTTAAAAAAAAGTATTTAAGAAAGAGATTTGAAAAAGTTATAGAAGCCTCAATGGATCAAAGGAATCGATAGAAACACAGACCTTACTTTTATTTGGCTATGGATTGTGAAATTGAAGGAGACATTTGCCAATCACATAATTTACATAAAATTTTTGGAATCAACCTAAAGTTAGATTTTAGATTTTTCAAAATATAAAAATATATTTTTCAATTTAAATTATTCACAAAAAATAATTTTAACTTTTAAATATCATTTTTTTACTTTAATTTGTTTTAAAAAAATTTATAATAAAATATGATCGAATGCCAACTACAGCAAATTAAATTTTTGAAACATAAAGTTATGTTTGGATATGCTTTTCACTTTAAAATATTTTGAAATTTTGTGAATCGAAGTAAATAAATTAAGCCCAATTTTGAAATCTTAGAAAAAAAAGTTACAAATAAATAGAGGTAGCAAAATTAAACTCAATCTATCCAACTCGTTGAATTTTGGGTTGGTTAATAACTCGTCTATTTATTAGCTCAACCCATCTCAATCGATTTAAAATTGGGTTAATATGCAACCCGAATTGATTAGAAAGAGAAAGCGCTTGTCGAAATGTTTTTAAAACTTTTTTTTAAAATTTGATATGTTTTATATAGTAAAAATAAAAAAATTATAATTTTATTAACTATTAAAATATTAAAAAAAATAAAATTTAATAAAATTGAGTCTTGACCTACTTTATAACCCCTTTACTCAATTCATTTTCATCGAAATAATTTTAAATTGAATAGAATGAGGTCTTGATCCTTTTATTATCTTGATTCGTACCGCTTAAAATTATTCAATTGTCAGCCCCATAATAAAAAAATTTATGAGAAAAAAAGAAAAGAAAAGAAAAGGAGGAAAGAATTCCTATTATATAATGAAAAAAGTTATTAACCATTTCACCTCAATGGTCAACTTTGCAGAGACAGAGAATACAACATTATATAGTATTTTATTATTTATCCTTGTTAAAGGGAAAGAGAGAAGAAAGAAAGAAAGAAAGAAAGAGAAAAGGCCATTTCTGCCAATTAGAGAGAGAAACAAGATAGTGGTGTGTGTCTGGTAGAATAGGGGGCAATTTAAAGCCAAACTGCAGCATTTGGTCTCTCCTATCCTCAACACTCACCTCGCCGGCGTCCACACGGTTGATGAATCTCCTTCTTCTTTAGCTGGAAAAAAGGAACAACAATGAAAACGTCGGCCGGAGTTCAACAGCAGCAGCATACTGTCAACGGGAATAATCCGGCCGAAGGTATGTCACTATCTTTACTCGTATAATAAATATTATTTTTCTACTACGTATATACTTTCTCGATGCATTGTAAGAATCACACTTTTTTGTCTATTTCCTCAAAACTTTTCTTCTTTTCCTTTCCGATGAAATTTTCCTGGAAAATATTTGGTTTTTTCCTTTTAGCTTTATTGGAAAGGAAAATGAAAAACCTTTCTTACAGTTGAAAATCAATCTTTTCTCAGAAAAAAAATTCTACTTTTTGCATAAAGATAAGTATTTAATTTGCAGTGGAGAAGAAAAGCATAAACCAAGAGCTATGGCAGGCCTGCGCCGGTCCTCTGGTGAATCTACCAGCCGCTGGGACCCACGTTGTCTATTTTCCTCAAGGCCACAGTGAACAGGTTAATTATTATTTCTTTTTTATTTTTGCCAAGCGGGTAAAAATTATAAGTTAAATTACATATAAATATGTGTCGGCAAAAATAAGTCAGGTGCGTCAAAGAAAGATTTTTTTTAATTACTATTTATCTGCTAACGTGAGCTGATATGGTGCACATTATTTACATTCATTTGATTTTGACAGTCATGTTCTAGTAAGGGTAGTTATTTAATTTTGGATCACAGCATCTTTATTTATTTATTTTTCAATCTATTATGGTATCTCTGGTGTACATGCATCTTGTTTAGTTGTATGTTTATGAAGAATTTGTTATTTGTTGGATTATGCATATGCTTACATGTGCACGTGCATACACTAAGTTTTAGAAAAAGAAAAAAGATGAAAAGATAGGAAACATCATCTTTTGTATCCTTTGACTATGATGTTGCCAACAACTAGGTAATGGGGTTGTTTCAAAGGGGAAAAAGAAATCTAACCTTTATGGCTTCAGCTTCAATTTGACATGATTTCTTTACTTCATTATTGAGTATATTATTGTTGCTTCAATTTGTTGTTCTGAAAGTCATGAGATTTTGGGTGGCTCTTTTGAAAAGAATTTTCAGAATTTGTTAAGCGAACCTTAATGATGAGAAAGAAAATGCACCACAAAGCATGGTTAAGTGGGATGAAAATCATGAAGATTAAAGTTTAAATTCCAGTAAACACAGAAAGGTAGCTGATTTTTTCTGGCTTGTCTATGGCTTAGTGGATAGAGTATCTGATGGAAGGTAGCAGGGTACAGAGCTACTCAGTATCTGATGAAGGTAGCAAGGTACTTTGTTGAATATGTGAGATGCGTGCAGGTCGGGCCTGAACACCATTGATATTAAGAAAAATGTCGACGAGGAGAAAAAGAAGGAAACCAGAAAGAAAATAAGACGGAAATGAGATGTTACTAGGAAGGAGCGTGTAGTCAAATGCGCGCTTTAAGTGCACTTAAGTCCCCAGCAAGGCTCAAAAGATGTTGAGCTATTCACCTCGCTTTATATGCGCGTCAGTGTCTCCAAGGCAATCTTTTTCTTGCCAATAAGCCTCTTCTGAAGAAGTGGCACTAAACAATTGATATTTCCCTTGTACATAATTTTTTTCAAATTTTTTGGTCATATATTTGTCATTCATGTTTATAATTATTAGTCTTGAACTAAACATATATATATTTGTATTTGTTTCTCCCTTGGCGCCTTTTTTTTCCTCAAGCATTTTGGACCATGGGTCTGTTTTATTTAAATTGCCAAATCAGTACCCATTACATCCGGTCTGGCCCAACCTCCCTTGGCGCCTTTATTCATTAAAACCCACACTTTATTTAGCGTTTTTTCACTTTTCGCCTTTGGTAACTCTGACTAGGTGTACTTCAATGGTGGTTTTGTTAAATAAGACTTTGAATTTTTTTTTTGGGTAAGTAGGAAAACTTGTGAATCTTTACCTTTTCTTTTTAGTCTAACTTTGTTTACTTTCAAGAATTTTCTGTGTTGGAAATGAAATG
Organism: Solanum ossicruentum; assembly: GCA_025774065.1. Taxonomy (NCBI): domain Eukaryota; kingdom Viridiplantae; phylum Streptophyta; class Magnoliopsida; order Solanales; family Solanaceae; genus Solanum; species Solanum ossicruentum. The sequence goes on along the minus strand of JAOTQR010000097.1, from coordinate 5,291,607 downwards.
TATGTCATATAGCTAGCTAGTGTTGTATGTAGGATGGATCTCTGGTCAAGATTAGTCGTGTATGCGGAGTTATTCAAGGGTCTAATTTGTTTTACTCTTGGACTTGGAACTTTTTCAGGTTGCAGCATCTATGAAGAAAGATGTAGATGCCCAAATACCAAACTATCCAAACCTTCCATCAAAGTTAGTTTGTCTCCTTCACAATGTTACCCTGCATGTACGTACATTCAAACTTCGCATGCTGTAAATATAAACTGGTCTTTTGAAGCTTCTGCTATTCAACAATAATGATTGTACTTTTTGTCGTTAGGCGGATCCAGAAACAGATGAAGTTTATGCACAAATGACACTGCAGCCAGTTCCTTCAGTATGTCCCTTCCTTACTGTATCTACATTAAAGGGCGATTTTCCCTATTCTTGACTTTTTTTCCCTTCATTCGTGGAGGGTGAGGGTAGTCTGAGGTGGTCCTACGTCCACTGTAGGATCTCCATTATTGCATATTCAGGTGGAATTTAAAACTCATTTAGTAAACCTTCGGTGAATTGCAGTTTGACAAGGAGGCATTGCTGAGATCGGATTTGTCTATGAAAGCAAATAAACCACAAACAGAATTTTTTTGCAAGACCTTGACTGCTAGTGATACAAGCACACATGGGGGTTTTTCTGTCCCTCGACGTGCTGCAGAAAAAATATTCCCACCTTTGGTAAGAGCATATTGAAGTTTCTCATTTGATACATTTTTGTTGTTTCTCTATCTTTTGTGTGATAGGCGTGCTTGTTCATTCTCAGGATTACTCAATGCAACCACCTGCTCAAGAACTTGTGGCTAGAGACTTGCATGATAATTTGTGGACCTTCCGCCATATTTATCGCGGTACATTTGTTTAGCTGCTATATATGGATTTGCTTGTGCAAGTGAGGCTAGAGAAACTTTGGCTTGTTTCCTATGACTTACCCATCTCTGGTGATCCAGGGCAACCCAAACGCCATTTGCTAACGACAGGGTGGAGCCTCTTTGTCAGTGGGAAGAGGCTCTTTGCTGGTGACTCAGTTTTGTTTATTAGGTAACGATACTGGCAAGGACATGCCACCTTGAATTTGATATATCTCTTTGTTGTTGTAATTGCAAGTATAAACTGATGATTAAGATAAAGAGTATCAATGAAGGGCTCTGACTCCTGATTCTTTGAAAGAACTAATTCACCTGTTCGATTCTCTTCCTTGAACGTTCATATGTCTTGGTCATCCTTGACATTCTGTAATCTATGTCTACAGGGACGAAAAACAGCAGCTTCTGCTTGGAATTAGGCGGGCAAACAGACAGCCAACCAACTTATCATCATCGGTGTTGTCAAGTGACAGCATGCATATTGGTATCCTAGCAGCAGCTGCCCATGCAGCTGCAAACAATAGCCCGTTCACCGTCTTTTATAACCCAAGGTTCAATGAATCTACCCTCTTATTACGCGACCTATGCATTTGCTTTTGCAACTTATCAATCTCATGATAATTAAACTCCTTAAACATCTTATATGAACAGGGCAAGTCCGTCAGAATTTGTCATCCCTTTAGCCAAGTATTACAAGGCAACTTACAGCAGTCAAGTATCACTTGGCATGCGATTCCGCATGATGTTTGAGACTGAAGAATCAGGAACTAGAAGGTATATGGGCACAATTACTGGCATCAGTGATCTTGATCCAGCAAGGTGGAAGAACTCACAGTGGCGTAACTTGCAGGTCTATAAACTAAAGCTTTCCATAATTTGTATGCTATCTTTAATTACAGTACACCTTCAAACTCGTGAACTGTGATTAGGTTGGTTGGGATGAGTCAACTGCTGGAGAGAAGCGCAACCGAGTCTCAATTTGGGAGATTGAACCAGTAACAGCACCGTTTTTCATCTGTCCTACTCCGCCATTCTTTAGGTCAAAGCGGCCAAGGCTACCCGGAATGCCAGGTAGTGAGCAAATTGCAATCAGAAAATGACTTTTATGACTGATTTTTTTTTTCTGGAGAGAGAGTTGGATAAATTTGATTTTACCATTTACTCCCAGTGGACCTTGAAGTGAAACTGGTAATTGGTGGGTGTCTTTCTTGTGGGAAAATGGAAGAAAAATAATTATTCTTGATGAAAAGAGGACTTTGAATAAGCTTCCAAAAGGATTTAGTGACTTATGGGTTTTGAGACGAGGGTTTCCAGGAAACAGCCTCTCTACTTCTATGGTAGTGATAAGGTCTGCGTACATTCTATCCTCCCCAGACCCCACTTGTGGAATTATACTGGGTATGTTGTTGTTGTTCCAAAAGGATTTAGTGGACAGATATGCTTTTTTGTCCTTAAAACTTTTCTTTGTTTCCTTGTATTTCTTAAATAGCTTATGATATTTGAAAAGGCGAGCAAACATCTTAGGAAAACTGAAATATAATATTGTAATGAGTATTACTTTCACCCCCATAAATCATTTAACTATAAATTATATTCCTAGATTTCTGATCTGTAGAATGTGTCACTTCCTGCAGATGATGATTATTCTGATCTGGATGGCCTGTTTAAGAGGACAATGCCATGGCTGGGTGACGACTTTGGCATGAAGGATCCACAAGGTCTTCCAGGCCTGAGCTTAGTCCAATGGATGAACATGCAACAGAATCCTTCTCTGGCTAACTCAATGCAGCCAAACTACCTGCATTCTTTGTCTGGTTCTGTTCTACAAAATGTAGGAGGTGGAGCAGACCTCTCACGTCACTTAGGTTTACCAGCACCTCAGCTTCCTCCACAGAACACTTTGCAGTTTGGTTCCCAAAGGCCAAGCCAACAAGGTCAGCAGCAAGACCAGCTTCAGAAGTTACCAACCACCACATTGAGTCCAGCAGGCTCCATTATGCAGTCACAGCAACAGTTGTTGGATATCAGTCAGCAACCGAGACAGAATCTAATTAACCAATCAGTGCCTACTAACCATGTTCAGGCCCAGCTTTTGCAAGCACAAAGTCTTGTTCAATCTCAGAATGTCCTACAGCAACAACACTCATTTCAAAATCAGCTGCAGAGGAATCTTCCTCAGAACCTGCCGCAGCAGCAACAAATTATGAATCAGCCTCAGCAGCAAAGTTTCATGCCACCACAGCCGAGTGATCCACCTAACCAACAACTGCATTTCTCTGATAACCAAATACCGATGCAGTTTTTGCAGAAGCTGCATCAGCAGCAGCAGTCACTTCTAGCTCAACAATCTTTAATGCAACAAACATCCCAGCTTGGGCCAATCCAAGATCAGCAGAAGCAGCTCTTAGATGTATCACAGAACTTTCCCAGGTCACTTGCAACAAGCCAAATGCTAGATATGTCTCAAACCACGTCCATCTCCACATCTCCCTCCCAGTCACAAGTTGCCCAGCAGCAAATGACGATAAATAATACCCAGCCTAATCTTCGTTTTGCCCAGCCAAATCAGCATATGAAGCAGCAGCAACAAGGAATTCTACCAGAACTACCCGGACAAGTTGGCCAGGTTCTACCACCGACAACTAATCAGCTTTCCGCAAACTGCAGTAGCTTTTTAACAGGACCTGCAGGTGGAGGGCAGTCGGTGATTACAGATGATATCCCATCATGTTCCACCTCACCATCCACCAACAACTGTCTAAATGCAGTTCAGCCAATTATGAATGGTAGGATCCATCGAGGCACAGCTGCAGCTGATGAAACAACCCAGTCTTCTCTACCCCTTTTGAGTTCCAGTGGATTAGAAGCTATGTCCCCTAATAGAAATCTAGTTAAAGATTTGCAGCAAAAATCTGATGTGAAGCCCTCATTGAATATCTCCAAGAGCCATAACCATGGGTTTTTGACTCCTCAAACATACCTTAGTACTGCAGTTCCGCAGATGGATTATTTAGATAGTTCATCTTCAGCAACCTCTGTCTGCTTTTCTCAAAATGATGTCCAATTGCCGCAGACGACTAACCCAATGTCTTTCAGTTCTCACCCAGTCGTCTTTAGAGATAGTCAAGATGGAGAAGTTCAGGGTGACCCCAGAAACAGTGTTGCTTTTGGTGCAAACATGGACAGTCAGTTAGGGATACCCATAATGCCTGATTCTTTGATCACAAATAGCTTGGTGGGGTCAAGGAAAGACGTATCAAATAATATTTCCACAGGTGGAGGCATGCTTTCCAGCTATGAGAATCCCAAGGATGCACAGCCTGAACTCTCATCATCAATGGTCTCCCAATCATTTGGTGTTCCTGATATGGCCTTCAATTCAATTGATTCTGCCATAAATGAAGGCAGCTTCATGAATAGAGGTGCCTGGGCCCCACCACCTCAAATGCCTCGTATGCGGACGTTCACCAAGGTAGGCAATTCTATTTGTTTGCCTCACATTGTTTGAATTAATAGTACTAACTTTTTAGCTTCTGCTCTCAAAGGTATACAAGCGTGGCGCTGTTGGGAGATCAATCGACATCGCACGTTACTCTGGCTACGAAGAGCTTAAGCAAGATTTAGCTCGTAGATTTGGTATAGAGGGACAACTGGAGGATAGACAAAGGATAGGATGGAAGCTTGTATATGTGGATCATGAGAATGACGTTCTGCTTGTTGGCGATGATCCTTGGGAGTAAGTTCTTGGACTTTGGTTCTATCCAATTTTTAGTATTTGCATTACACAATCAAGCAGCATATATCTTCCAGATAGTAAAGATTTTTTGAAAGCCACAACTTCAAACTGAACCACCTTATATAACCATACGACCTCTATCCCATTATGGACACTTGATTAAAGTGGCCTAAGCTGCTTTATAATCCCTCCCATCCCCTTGTACTTTGTACATATTTTGTCATACTGATGTGTTGTAATACTTCAGGGAATTCGTGAATTGCGTCCGCTGCATCAAGATTCTTTCGCCACAAGAGGTCCAACAAATGAGCTTGGATGGAGATTTCGGGAATAATGTCCAAAATCAAGCTTGTAGTAGTTCAGACGGAGGAAATGTGTAAATTTAACTGGCTAAACTTCCATTCTTCGAAACCTGCCACGATTGGCTATTCTTCCCTTTATACACAATAGAACATATGGATCAGCTCTTCCTAGGGTCTTGATTTAAGACCTTTCCTTGGCTGAGAAGAGCTATCACTAATATCTAACAGGAACAAAGCGGGAAGTGGGTGTGCTTCATCACCTCACCAGTCCAAGCATGGTAGCTCGTGTTACAAAGGGGGAACTGGTCAAGCTTAGGTAACTATAGAAGCACAAGATGCATACTGCAAGAGTATTTAGAATTTCTTGTTTCCTCTGAATGAAAAGTTCTCAGAGTACTTTCAATGTAAAAATTGAAGTCCGTATGTAGTGTTGGAGTGTATAGTTGCTTAGAAGATTCTCTGGTTTTCCTTAAATCTTTTAATGGAAAATCTCAAAAGTAGTAGCTGAGCTGAGGCTTTTTTCACTTCATTTTGTCCCTTGGCTCTTTCTCATGTTATTTCTTAAAGAGGAAAATAGAGTAATCATGTGCAGTTTTCTTTAGATGATGCTTTATTTTCAAATTGATGCGCAATGAAACTACCATAGACTTGCATAAATGTACTTTATGATCAATGCCTAAGCAAATGTTGTTTCAGAAAAATGAAAAATCATTGACATGTCCAATAATTTGTGGTGATGTGCAAATGTTTCCAATGCTAGAACTCCTGCACTTCACCTAAGACGATAGATGACGTATTTTGAGATGACCAAATTTTGCAGCTCCAGGGGAAGAACCTTCAAACAAATATGGTAAGAATCCAGTGGCAGCTCTGTACTTTTGCCGAATCTGCAGATAGAAGTGCAACAGTAAGAATTAATTGCTACTAAAACATGAATGCCACAACCAAACAAACAAAAGGCTGCTCCTTATTTTGTTTCAAGGAGTTGTCAATCTCCATATTTTTTTATGATGTAGAAAGCTACCTCAATAAGTTGTTCATTGCTTTTTAAACAATTCCTCCCGATTACACAAACAGTTCCACCGGAACCTCCACCTGTTATCTTTGCCCCAAACAAAGTCCCACCTTCAGATTCTGATGATTTAGAGTGCTGCATTTCTTGTACCAAGTTAACCAGCCTATCTGTCCCATTTGACCCAAGACCACAAGCACTGTAACTGAAATGACACTGCAGTAGGAGAAGGACTTGGTCAGAAAACCTCTATAGAGTTGAGAGAAAATTCTGCAAACGATCATAAATACCAACTGCAAAGGCCAATTCAAAAAAACAATCTGCTCAAGAACAGTAACAGAGACATGAATTAAATCATATACCTGATACATTAACTCTCCAAGAGTAGATAGTTGATAATTAGAAGGTGCAGCTGATAATAACGCTTTGAAAGCCTGATAGCAATTGATACACGTGTCAGACAACTGTTCATCATGAATATGAGACATCGAATAGGCACCGGAGATAAAAAGTGTAATCAGATGTAAAGAACTAGAAAAATTATTCAGACAGAAATGATTTGAATAGAAACTACAAATTTGGACCTTGACTCGGAAGTTCTCATAGATGGGATGCCTAGTAGGTGCTCTCACAGCATAATTGTGCTCTTTCTCAATTGTAGTTACAGAATCATCATGATCAAGATACTTCTCCAAAAATTCATGGCCAGATAAAGATTCTGGGAGTCTAGTTGCGTAAGATGCCTCATATCTGAAATTAGAAGATACATTAAACATAGCAAGTAGAAAAAGGAGAGAAAAAGACAGAACTACGAACTATATATGCAACAAACCTATGAGCTGAGAGGTTGCAAAGGTAATCCAGCGAAGCCTCTGTTTCAAATAGATTCTTCTTTCCATCTTCATCAGCATCATCAGGGTTGAACCCATCGATTTGCTGGGGAGAGGAAATGTTTGACACGGAGGAGTGCAACTCCACAGATGCAGCGGACTTTATTATCTTCCTGCCCATAAATGCACCAACCCTAACAGATTTGTAGTCTGAACCACCAACACTGCAGAAAACTCTCATAAGTACTAGGAAAGAATGAGAACATAAGGCCAAAGTATAGATCTTAATTTGGTACAAGTCAGTCATTAGGCGGAGGAACTGAACTGTTACACTTCAGCATAAGTGGTTTCTTGCTCGAAACTTGGAAAACAAAAAAAGGAAAAAGCATTCTTGCAGCTCCATGAGGAATGCTCTTAAGTTAATCTATTTAAGAACTTCCTCAAATAAATTTGACCAAACTTTTAAATATGAAATGAACAGATAGTAATGTCTTACTTTTGAATAAAAACAAACTTGATGGGGATAGGGAGGGTTAAGGAAAAATACCCATTGGGATGTTTTACCTGTGTCGTATTCCAGAATCAATTCCCCAAAACCGGATGGTGGGTGGTATGTCAACAAGTCCTAGAACCTCAGCAGGCTAAAAGAAAAAATGAGTGCGAATTCTGATTTCACAGTTGGTTCTATAACACTGTGAACACATTGCAGAAAGAATTTGCTGCATACCTGACACACCATAGCAAGAAGCTTGTTGGCCTCTCCACATGCAGAAGCCATCTGATCCATCACTCCGCAAGGAGCTCCAACAATATGATTCTCCACCTGTTCAAGAGAATAAAGCATGAGCTGGAAAGGGAAATTTTACCAATCCAAGAAACAGAGGAAAAATATGGAAGGAGAAAATGAGAGAACTACATGCCTTTTGGCAAAGCAGAGCCAGATGTCTGGGGTCAATGTTCAATCCTGCAAAATGAAATGTTGTGCAATTCAGTCTTCATTTAATATAAAAAGAAATCCAGAACCTGTAAGGTAAATTACTATTATTATTATTATTATTATTATTGATGATTGGTGATGAAGAGGGTATTCTGCAGAGAAATATAGTACCATGAGCAGCAGCAACAGCAGTCATGCTGGCCACTTCTATAGCAGCAGAAGAAGATACACCTTTGCCCTCAGGAACACCAGAACTTACCTGTGTAATCAGGTCACAGAAAACTAGCTTGGTCAGATCAAACAAGCAAAAAAAGAAACGAGGATATCATATTTGTACGAAAAGACCCTCTTATTAATTTATGACTGACATAAATCGAAGTGTTAATACAAACTATGGATATGATCTAGTAAATATTATGAATATCATTAAAGATCAATTTGAGTGGTTCATTCCTCGTCAGCTCCTTCTATTTTTTCTCTTTGACCAGTAAGAATTCTTGTGAAACCCAACAGAGAGTTCTAAAGATTTCAATCTTTATACATTTGATTCAGGAATTTATCAAGATCACAACTGTAGTTGCCGGCAAAATCATTCTTCTCCGGCGAAATCTACTTGGTTTTCCAGCGCCTCTTTTTCATCCGTTCTTCGTTTTCTGGCAACTTCACTCACCAGAATTTGCGTGCATTGAACTCTTATCTCCGGCGACTTATCTATCGTGCTGATCTCTCTCCGGCGACTTCGAAAACGCGCTGATCTTCATTACACCTTCGGCAAAACGGGGAAATCCTAGGGTTCCGAGCAAGAACGGAAAGAAGCAGTTTGAGGATCTCATTTGTGTTCCGACGGCTGTCCGATTCCGGTTTCAATAGGTTTGAAGCTCAGGTTTCCGGGAATATCTGGTCCGATTCTCCGGCGACTTTCACTCAGTTTCTTGGTGACCTCACAATATCTTCCGGGTGATATCTTCCAATTCCTATATATTTACAATTATTTGAATACATTTTTACACTTTTTTTTTTTGACATTCTCAGTCTTCCCTATCACATATTTCTTGCAATATGTCTTTCTTGTTACATATTATCTCGTAATAATCCTCTTTTCCACAATATTTCTTTCTTGTTACGTATTTCTTACATATTTTTGAATAATTTTATTTTTTATTATAGTCCGTCCTTGTTAAATATCGTCTTTATTTGCTAGTTCACATACTCTTTGCAGAACTATTGCAAGTAATTTATAGGATTATTGTTTTTCATCTTGATTTTTCGTATTTTACAGGATTACAGACTTGATTAGTTGATTATTATAAATTATAGTTTAGATTTTATATTCTGCATTGTTAGACTATTATTTTCGTGAGATTGTTTATTCTTTATCTTTTATAGTTTATTCAATTAGTAGTCTTTGTGTAGTTTAGTGGCCTTGAGGTCTAATGGTGGACTAGGGTCATGTCATCGGAGGCTAGGGTAGTAGTGGTAGGCACAGGCTTACTTAGGTTGAGAGTAGGGACTTGGAACATAGGATCACTTACAGGAAAGTCCATAGAGCTAGTGAAGAGTCTTAAGAGGATACAAATTAATATAGCGTGTGCAGATGGGTAGTAACTACAGCTCGAGACGTTGACGGGTCTAAATTATGGTACTCTAGTGGCTCTAGGGATAGAAATGGAGTAGGCATCCTGATAGAAAGACCTTAGAGAGTATGTGGTTGAGGTTAGGAGGATTAATGATAAGATGTCTATTAAGCTTGTGGTCGGTAGTCATATTGTAAATACAGTTAATGTCTATGCGCCCCATGTGAGCCTAGATGAGGAAGTCAAAAAATTCTTTTGCAAAGATTTGGATGAGATTGTGAGAGGTATACCAGACACAAAAAAGATCTTCTTTGGGGGAGATTTTAATAGGCATATCGGTGCTACTTCTAGTGGTTTTGATAGTGTCCATGGAGGCTTTGATTTTGGGGAGAGGAATGGAGGTAGGATGTCTCTCTTGAACTTTGCTAAAGCCTTTGAGTTGGTTATTGCTAACTCATGTTTCCGTAGTACGATAACTAAGACCCATATTGATTACTTACTCTTCCGGAAGGGTGACAGAAACCTTTGTAAGTTGCAAGGTAATTTAAAGTGAAAATATTTCCACTAAACATAGGCTTGATGGACTTGGAGATTAAGAGGGGTAAGAGGAAGAACGCTATTTATGCTCAACTGAGGATTAGATGAGGTGGCCTGACTCCTGCTTGTTCTCGAAAAATGGGGGAAAAGTTGAGTAATTTGGGAGCTTGGAGTAGTAGCGATGATGTGAACACCATGTGGGATAACACAGCTGGTTACATTAGGAAAGTAACCACTGAGGTACTATGGGTTTCGAGAGAGACCTTGGTGGACGTCAAGGTGATTGGTAATGGAGTGGAGAAGTTCAAGACAAAGTGAAAGCTAAGAAGATTGCATATACGAAGTGGTTGGAATGTAGGGATAAGGATGAAAAAATGAAGGCTTAAAATAATATCTATAAGATGGTGAAGACAAAAGCAAAGACGGCAGTGACGAGTGCTAAGACAATAACGTTTAAGCGGTTTTATGTTGAATTAGGTAAAAAAAAAGTGAGGACAAGAGATTATGTAGGCTCGCGAAGGGGAGAGAGAGAAAAGCTCGCGACTTGGACCAAGTGAAATGCGTTAAGGATGAGGAGGGTGAGGTGTTGGTGGATGAGACTTTTATTAAACTAAAGTGGAAAGCTTAATTTCATAAACTCAAATGAAAAAAGGGACAGAGATAATGAGTTGGGTGATTTAGCATACTCCGATAGTCATCAAGATTTTGGTTATTGCAGGCGTTTCAGAGTTGAGGAAGTTAGACGTGCTATTAATAGGGTGAACAGAGGGAGAGTGATAGGACTCGATGAGATTCTGGTGGATTTTTGGAAGAGCTTGGTCAAAGATGATATTGAGTGGTTGACTAGGTTCTTTAATACTATTATGAAGACTTCTAAGATGCCTGATGAATGGGGGAGTACAATGGTTCCATTGTACAAGAACAAGGGTGATATTCAAAACTATAATAATTGCAGGGGTATCAAGTTGTTAAGCCACACTATGAAGGTATGAGAGAGAGTGGTGGAGATGAGGGTGAGAAAATGAGTGTCTATTTCAAAGAATCAGTTCGGATTTATGTTGGGGCAGTCGACTATTAAAGCAATCCATCTTGTTCGAAAATTAGTGGAGAATTATAGGGAGAGAAAGAGGGACCTTCATATGGTGTTCATTGACCTTGAGAAGGCCTATGACAAAGTTCTGAAGAATGTGCTATGGAGATGTCTAGACGTGAAAGGTGTTCCAATTGTGTATGTTAGGCTGACAAAGAACATGTATGACAGAGTCAAAACTAGGGTAAGAATAGTGGGAGGAGTATTTTCCTATTGATATGAGACTTCATCAACAATCTGTGTTGAGCTCTTTTCTTTTTGCCTTAGTAATAGACGAGCTTACACAGTTCATCCAGGAGGAGGTGCCATGGTGTATGCCATTTGCAAATGACATAGTACTGATTCATAAGACTCGAGCTAAAGTTAATGATAGATTAAAAGTTTGGAGATATATTTTGGAATCCAAAGGGTTCAAATTGAGTAGGACCAAAACAGAATACTTGGAGTGCAAATTAAGTGTTGCGAGAGATGAAGCAGACAATGAAGTAATACTTTCCACTCAACCTATTCTAAGGAGAGAAAACTTTAAGTATCTTGGGCCTATCACCCAAAGTAATGGTGATATCGACGATGATGTCACACACCGTATTGGGATAGCATGTATGAAATGGAGACTTGCCTCTGGAGTATTCTGTGATAAAAAGATACCACCTAAACTTAAAGACAAGTTTTACAGAATGATAGTTAGACCGTCCCTATTATATGGGATGGAGCTTTGGCCAATTAAAAACTTACATGTTCAGAAGATATAAGTCGTGGAGATAATGTTGAGAAAGATGTGCGAACATACCAGGAGTAGTAAAATTAGGAATGAGACCATCCGATAGGAGTTAGAGGTAGCCCCCTGTGGCTGACAAGATGAGGGAAGCAAGACTATGATGGTTTGGACATGTGCAGAGAAGAAGTACCGATGCTCCTATTGGGAGGTGCGAAATGTTAGAATTATGGGTTACACGTTGGGGTAGAGGTAGATTGAAGAAGTATTGGGGGGAGGTGATCAGAAAAGATATGGCAAAACTTCATCTCACGAGGACATAGCCTTAGATAGAAAGGAGTGGAGGTCGCATATTAGGGTAGAAGGCTAATAGGCTAGTGGGGTTAGGTTGATGTATGGCCTAGTTATAGTATCCCTGGTAGCCTCCATCCGCCAATGAATCCCGGTTAGTAGGAGTAGTCGTATCTTTATATCCTGTGTTGTCCTTATCTGTCTTATATTTGTTACTTTTATCGTATTTACATACTATCATTTGTTTTTTTTTCTTTTTCTTTCCTTTTCCTTTTCTTTCCATATGTAGTATCTTTTGCTTATCGGGTTTGATTTTTGAGACATAGGATTTTCTGGAAACAACCTCTCTATCTCTATGAGGTAGTGGTAAGATCTACATACATTTAGCTTCCCGAGATCCCACTAATGGGATTCCACTGGGTATATTATTATTGTTGTTGTACCTTTCCTTTCTAAGGACATGTACCATACTGTATAACTCCAATTAGTTGAGGGAATAAAGTACAAAGTTTTCTCTCAATCTCGATTCTTGATTTACCTAATATTGGGCTGCCATGATATATTACATATGATCCATATGTCCAGCCCAGGCAGTGTAGGGCATTAAGACTCCCACATTGATTGTGGGATCGGTAATTGGTCTTCATATATGGTTTTGGGCGACTTCACCTCTAGAGCTAACTTTTTGGGGTTGAGTTAGGTCTAAGATCCTTTCTTAACAAACTATATCAGTCTAGTTGTAAGGAAATAGATTATACCTAACTCAATCCAAAAAGCTAGCTCTTAAGGGGAGGACTGCCCAACTCCATATATAAGGAGACTACGCATCTCATTTTCATCTGATGCAAGACTCTTCAATGCCCCATCTCACACCTACGACTAGACATTTGGTGAGTAGACAATTTAATATGGGGGTCTAACATTGATACCAAATAATTATGATGAATTAGGTTTTTTTTTTTTTTTGATAAGGTAAGATGTTTCATTCAGAAAAGAGCATAAGTAGATGCATTGTTACAAGGAAAGGAAAAAACAATAATCAGGATAAGTTCTGCTCTGATACCATATAAAATTAGGTTTTAATTGTAACTCGCATCCTGAAAGCTAGCTCAAAGTGAGGAGCCCAAAGTTCTCGTCACTTTAACGATGTGGGATTCATTTATTCATAATATTATGCCTTTTAAGTTTTGGTTTCTCACAATTCCTCTCCTTATGAGCTCGTTTTTGAGGTTAAATTATGCCCAAAATCTATTTCTTTACATGGTATTAAAGTGAGGCTTGATCAAAAGTGCACCACTAGGGTTCCAAACAGTCGTGGAGGGTGAAATACCTCCGGTCTATAAATGTGCACGCACTAGATGTATAGCGGAGCCCAAATAAAGAATATTTGGATTTGGGCGTGATGAATGAAATGAATCTCACATCAGTGAAGCACAAGAACCTTGGATCCATATAAGGCTTGGGAAATCATTCTCCCTTTGAGCTAGCTAGCTTTTGGGGTGGTGGGATATAAGCCCCAAAGCCTAATTTGGCACTAATGAAATGTTCAAACAGAAAAGGTAATTGCTACATCCATTTAATTTGTGAAAGAAACAGAAAATGGACCAATTCAGAACGTCTGTTTATGCTGATACAATAAAGTATCACACATCTGCCAACTCATTATAGTAACTGTAATCGGGAAAGTGGTTAGTTTTGTACATAAATGTCCCCCTGTTACGATAAAAGGAATTTGATTCATGTTTTGCCGTCCTTATTTGTTTGCAGATCTGAGAGCCTTGCATCGAATAAAAGAATATACCCAGTGTAAGAAGGGTTTATATTGAATAATGAATTTCTAAATTTAACTCATCAAAAGACAACTTTTCGTTCTTTGGTGGGAAGATTCTTCATTGACTTGAACAATTGGTCCACCTTCTAAGGTTCAGCCAAATAGATAACTGCAATCTATAGAAAACTTAGCAGAAACACTTGCCAAAGGTGTGAACACCGGAAGGACTTACCAGAATGCTAATGCTATCCTCAAAACGGATGCCTAGTTCAGTCATCAGTACCAGAATTGTCCCAGCAACATATGCCGCCCACCTACAGAGGATGCTTCATGGTTATAAACTGGCGGCATCCTATTAAAAGCAAGAGAACTAATACACAAGAGTTCACTCACTTCTGGGCAGGGTCTCGGGCAAAATAATCGTATGCTTTCTCATATGTAATTGGTTGTCCATCCTCCACAAAATCAGAAAGGTCCATATCAAAAGTTGGTCCACGATTAGCTAATTCTGAGCCAAATGATACCTGGATTTGAATTCATAAAAAATAAGCCACAAGCTCCTATGAGCAAAATAGAAAATTAGAGCTGACAATTACCATGCTGTCAAAAGTACCACGAATGACAATAGAGGTCAAAACAATAGCAAGCCAAAATGATTTATTTTCTAGAGTTTTGCCTCAGATATATACATTGTTGAACAGAATGTTGACTTCTCAAATGCGTATGTGCGGCAAAATGTCTCTGTCATATTTTACCATACCTATTTCCCTTGATACACCTTGGTGTACTTGTGTGGTATGTCAGATGCATGCCAAAAATTTGCAAGTAGTATAACCTGAGTCAATGTAATAATCTATACCCGATCTACTTAAACCCCTTCTTAAAACATGCCATATCTGAGGAACACATAGCGTTACAACAACAACAACATTACCCCATTGCCTCAAAGGCTCCTGCCCATTACGGGGTAAGGGGGGTCGGATGTACGCAGCCTGACCCCTATGTTTAAAACATAGATCGACTGTTTCTGGATGACCCATGATGAGCGTCGAAAGTTGCATCGACTAACTGCTACTTCACAATTGAAAGAAGCACAGATAGTTTAAAGAGCCATTTTGCTTTATTCCATCATAGCCCAAAGCCAAAAAATAGTAAATCTTTGGCTCCATCCGGCTGTGGAAACGAGGAACACATAGCGTTACTTCACAATATTCATACCAGTTGCCGACTGGTGAACAAATGTGCTAACTGGGGCGCATAAAGCATAGGAAACACTAATTTAATATAATGCTAAAATAAAAACTATTTCTCATGGCCAAAATGTAAAACTACTTTCAGACTTTACACCTGACAATACAACTTGCTGCTTGATGATTTTATGACTATTTAACAGAAAATTGACTAGCAAGTGCACCCACACCATTTAAAACCATCAGTTAAGGAATTAGAAGGGTTGCATTTTCCCGATAATGTGATAGATTACATCAACAACTTACCCAGTGTAATCTCACAAAGTGGTATCGGGAAGGGTAGGTGTATGCAGACCTTACCCCAACCTTGGGACGTAAAGAGGTGGTTCTTGATGGACCCTCGGCTCAAGTAAAAATATTTCAAAACAGATTGGAAAAAAAAAGAAGAAAGCATCGTAGTGAAGAAGTCAAGACAAAATAATAGAGAAAACATGACAGAGCATACCAAAAATGTATAGACATGCAATGAGAATATCCAAAGAATTGATAATACATACAATTTGAAGAACAGCAGTGGGTCCGTCCTTGGGCTGCCTAGCCTGAACATGTTTCCACAATTTGTGCTTGCTTGGATGGTTTCTCTGAATCGCGACATGGCATGACTCGCTGGTAGGCATCTAGAGAAGAAAATGATGGCAACATACCATAAATAGACAGCAATGATTACATGATGTCAATGCATAAAATGTACTCCCTCAGTTCCAACTTATGTGATACTGTTTAACTTGGGATGGAGTTTAAAATAAAACTAAACTACTTTTAAAACTTGTGATCTAGAACAAGCCTTGGACGTTTGTGTACCTATAAATTATCTCATAAGAAGATAAGAATCTTAAAGTTATTATTAAATATAGAAAGATGAGTTAAAAAAGAAGTAAGCCACATAAATTAGACAACGCGAGTACCTCCTCTATTGTGCACATTTTTATGAGTTAAAAACACTTGGTACTCAGAGGAAAACTAGAGGTGTCTGCAAGTTGGCACTAATTGTGACGGCCCGCCACTTGTTTTCAAAAATAAGGAAGAATCTAGAGTCAAGGAGAAGAAACTAGAGTCTTGGAGAGGTTTCTGGAAGACTCTAGAATATTGTGGATAACTCTTAAAGTTCCTTGGAAGACTCTAGAGATGTGTGGAAGACTCTAGAGAAGTGTGGAAGATTCTAGACACATGTGGAGCTTGAAGGAGGATCCTGGAAGATTCTAAAATTGTATAGAAATATCTTGTAATCTTTAGTTCTCTCTAGAATAGTATGGAAGATTCTAGGGAGAGGACTAAAGTGTAAATAAGTGAGGGACTTGTAAGTAATTATTAATTACACTCTGACCCCTAGATAGTAGTATAAATAGGAGGGTCAATCATTTGTACAAATCATCCAAGAAGGTTGTAGCAATCTTCCAAGCATTCTAAAGAGTCTTCTTTACAAAACTCTCTTGTCTTCTAAATCTAGCGTTCCCTTAGCGATTAAGTGTTAAAGGCTTACTAGTATTTGCAAGATCGTGAAATAATCGTGAGCCAATCGACTAGTGCCATACGGAAGTCTTAGTGAAGCTCTAAGTCCGTGACAGAGTGGTATCAGAACAGGTCTACTAAGGGAAATCATGGAAAGCGGAGGAGACTTTGACGCCGTCATTGCCGCCAACGTCAAGGCAGAAGTTGGCAGGAAGCCCCGAAAGGGAAAGAAGAACTCCAAGAAGGATGAATTTCAAATCGAGCCCACACCAAGCGACGTCGTTACCACCCACTCACTCTCGGGCACAAAGGTGAGTGACAATGAGTGTGGCGAGGAGCACGTAAACGTCACCCCTAACATGGAGTGGTTGACAAGGGTAGAAGCTGCCTATCAAGCGGTAGAATTCCTTAGCAAGCGCTTGAATGAGTTTGATGGCAAGTTCAAGACCTTGGAGGAATTCACCCTTGAGGAAACTGACAGCATCCGCAAGGACATAGATGGACAGAAAGCAGTCGAGGCTGAGGCGAAAGAAGTATTCACTTCCTTAGAGTGCTGGGTAGCTGCATTGGAGGGCAGGTTCATGGAGATGCTGGAGGCCATGAACTCTAGGATGACGGGACTTGAGGAAGTTATTGAGGAAGGGAGATTTGCGACACTGGTCGTTGAACGGAAGGCCAAGATTGAGGCTCCCAAGCCACCTGTCTTCAAAGGCATCCATAAAGCGCAAAGGGGAGAGAATTTCTTGTGGCACTTAGAGAATTACTTCAAGTGTAACAAGGTGAGGAGTGACGATAAGAAGATCAACATAGCCTTGTTGTATCTGACGGAGATGGCCATGTTATGGTGGAAACGTAAGGAGGCGGAAGTAGGGAAGGGGTTATGCACCATCGATACATGGGAGCAGTTCAAGGGCGAGTTCAAGAAGGCCTTCTTCCCGAACAACGTCATCTATGAGGCAAAAGCGAAAGTTCAGGGAGCTGAGGCAGACGGGTAGCATAAAGGCCTACGTGAAGGAGTTTACTACCCTTAGGCTCCAGATCCCCACCTCACGGATGATGATATGATGTTTCACTTCATGGACGACCTACAAAATTGGGCCAGGACGGAGCTGGAAGGCCGACAAGTTAGGACCATTGACAAGGCCATCATACAGGTAGAGGCTTTGACGGACTCTCGACATGACAGGTAAGGTAGAGATCGGGGAGAATACTCGGATGGTAGTCATGACTAAGGTGGGGGAGATGGTGGCAAAGGCAAGGGTTGGCAGCCACATCCCAAGTATCAAAGACACAGATATGCCTGATAACAGGAGGTTCGGGCGACAAAGCAGCGGAGAGGGCAAGGCACAGCCCGAGAAAGAGCTTAAGTGCTACATATGCGGGGGGCCGCATAGTTACAAGATGTGCCCGAACTGAAGAACCTTGGTGCTATATTGTGGGAACGAAAGGAGCAGAAGGCATATAAAGAGGCACTCGAATCGCGGGAAGATTCGGACACGGCCTGAGTAGGCATGATTGGGCTATGCGGAGCTATCATGCGGCAATCAGAGAAGCCGAAGGAGTGCCGTGCACAATACGTGGACATCACGATCAATGGGCGACCTGCTCGTGCCATGGTCGACATAGGCGCAAAGGTTAACGTCGTAACTAAGTCTGCGTCAATCAAGTTGGGGCTGAAATATAACCCAAGTAATGCGCAACTCATGATGGTCAATGCGCCAATGACTCTTGTATGTGGAGTTGCTCAAGGAGTTGACATAGTGTTAGGTGAGTCTCGTGGTAAGACCAACTTCTATGTCGCTCCTGTGGATCTCTTTGACATCATTGTTGGGCAGGAATTTTTTCGAAAGTACCATGTGATGATTGACCCCTACCTCCAACAACTCGTGGTCTTGGAATAGGGAGGTTCCTGCACGGTGCCCTTAGTGCAGATGCCCAAGTCAAGGGGACAAGTTCAGTTGTTGGCCTTTCGGCTTGTGGAGGGGTTCCAGGGTAAAAAGCCATTATCATGGTCCACGCCCGCTAAGAGGAAAAGTCGTCAGAGGAAAAGCCATCGAAGGAAGCCAAGAGGGAGAAAGGACAACCAAATGCAGCAGTACTCCTCGGGCACGGAAAAGGAGCGAATTCCAGAGAAGACCACAAAAGGATGGCACGAAGACTTGCGGCAGTCCGAAGGTGGAGACAGGGAGTTCCAACAGCAGCATTGCGCCGAGGACGTCGCAACATCAGGTGGGGGAGAGTGTGACGGCCTGCCACTTGTTCTTAAAAATAAGGAAGAATCTAGAGTCAAGGAGAAGAAACTAGAGTCTTGGAGAGGTTTCTGGGAGACTCTAGAATATTGTGGATAGCTCTTAAAGTTCCTTGGAAGACTCTAGAGAAGTGTGGAACTCTCTAGAGATGTGCGGAAGACTCTAGAAATATGTGAAACTCTCTAGAGATGTGCGGAAGACTCTAGAGATGTGTGGAACTCTCTAGAGATGTGTGGAAGATTCTAGACACATGTGGAGCTTGAAGGAGGATCTTGGAAGATTCTAAAATTGTATAGAAATATCTTGTAGTCTTTAGTTCTCTCTAGAATAGTATGAGAGATTCTAGAGAGAGGACTAAAGTGTAAATAAGTGAGGGACTTGTAAGTAATTATTAGTTACACTTTGGCTCCTGGTAGTAGTATAATTATGAGGGCCAATCATTTGTACAAACCATCCAAGAAAGTTGTAGCAATCTTCCAAGCATTCTAAAGAGTCTTCTTTCCAAAGCTCTCTTGTCTTCTAAATCTAGCCTTCCCTTAGCGATCAAGTGTTAAAGGCTTACTAATATTTGTAATATTGTGAAAGAATCGTGAGCAAATCGACTAGTGCCGCATGGAATTCTTAGCTAAGCTCTATGTTCGTGACACTAACGCCACCATGAATGAAAAAGAAGAGGTAAACACACAATTTAACAGTGAACCAGAAGGCTCTAGCTAAGGTGAACATCACTTGAAAATATGACCAGCTTAAGCACAAAAATACAACATAGCTCACTAGTGACGAAATAGATGAAGTTAGTCAAGTATACAAGGATAGAGTTTGTAGTTTTATATGATATGATATGATAAATGTATTCAACAAGTCAATACATAAGACAAGAATAAAATATTCCAAAGCATAAGGAAAATATAAAAAGGAAAAAGGAACTTTACTTGTAGTACTAAACTACCAGAATAGTCAGCAATTCCTCCCATTACGTCCAATCTTCCAGGTGCTCTTGAAACAAAAATCTCTTCCTGCACGACAAGAACAGAGAAATCTAGAATCTAGGCTCTCAATTTGAATATCGTTGGTGACACAGACCTCCATTAATAAAAAATATATATATTAAGATCTCATATTCAAAGTTCTAAACATGGCAAGGGTATAAGATGCACACATTTCCGTATAGACAAGCCTGAACCTGGAAACTTTGCAAGCTTTCTAGAGTTTGTTTGCATGTTTACACAAAGTAGCATTACGAGGTAAATTTCCTGCAATGGTATTATGGTACAACAACAACAACATTACCCCAATGTCTCAAAGGCTCCCGCCCATTGCGGGGTAAGGGGGGGTCGGATGTACGTAGCCTGACCCTTATGTTTAAAAACATAGCGCGACTGTTTTCGGATGACCCATGATGAGCGTCTAAAGTTGCATTGACTAACTGCTACTTCACAATTGAAAGAAGCGCAGACAGTTTAAAGAGCCATTTACTTTATTCCATCATATCACAAAGCCAAAAAATAGTGAATCTTTGGCTCTATCCGAGATTGATGGTATTATGGTAATCTTAAAAATTCCAAGATACCTATCGAAATTTCCATGTCAATTTATTACTGGAAGACACTAAGATTAGCAAGAAAGATTAATCTGGTAAATAAGTCTGGATCAATACCATAAATAATGAACCCCTACGTTCATATTGATGCACACTTGAAAACTTTCCCTTCAGAAGTTTTTCACCATTTCTTGTTGATTTATTTCAAAATGTTAATCATCCTAAGATTTCCCTCTAATGATTCTTAGATTATTACGAAATTTATTAAACTAGACAGCTCATACAAATCTGAAAAATCTACTCAAGAATATATTTACAGTGAATGAGGCATACCTCCCAATTGAACATTGCAGAAGCAGCCAGATGCTCGCGTGTTTGGAGCTTGTTATTATTTTGAGGACTACTTGAGGACTCAATTTCAGCCAAACTCTTCAAGAAACCAAGTGTATCAGGGAGCCCTTGATGATTTCCATGAAGAATTGTGAAGTAATCACTTCTGCAAATTTAGGTGAATATTTGATAAGAAACATGCCTAAGAATGGCTGTAGGAGACATATTAGACCAATTAACTTGACATAAAGACAACTAGATAGGATTAAAGAATTTACTGTCTTGTAAGATTGCTATTATCAAGAATTTCCTTATTTGGCAATTGAGTGCGTGAACGAAGTTCATTTTGCGCAAGTGAATACCATTCCGGGATAGCAATATCTTTCCCAGGAATCCCTTGAAGCTGATAGCCAAGGATGATAGCATCTCGCAGCCTACGCGCTCCACTAAGCTGCAATGAAAGCAACCATTTTAAATTATCAGTAGGGCAAAAGATATTGTAATATGCAGCTTTGGTGGAATATTCTGTTTCTATCCACTGAAAGGACCTAATGTCAAACACCGTGATTTATCATCCAGTTCACTATATCTTTCCACATATACAATTGTTTGCTAATTTATCACATGATAGAGAGTTGATCTTACTTAGTAACATTAACATAATCATTTAAACTTCAATAGCATATTAAGCAGAACTGCAGAGGGTCATATATCGGGAACCAGATGCCCAACATCATCTTTTTGATATAATAAAACCCCAAACCCTGCTGCCAGGAGCCGAAAAGTGGCCCTTTTTCATCATTGCTCTGTTTGTAACTCGAAAGCTGTTGATTGTGTTAAATAAATTGCATGATTTTAGGAGAGCAAAACTTCTGCTTGCTACTGTGGTTCAAATAAAAAATGATATCATTATTGTCAAAAAAACACTAAGCATATCTTATGACTAATACAAAGGAAGACAAATTTTGGAGAATTTTACCCCATGTGAAGTTTGATGTTTTCCGATAGCTGTGTCTTGAAGTATTCTAGCAGCCACCTAAAGATACATAAAGAAATAGATGAAGATGGATGAAGTAAACCATAACATTATTACTTAATACCAACTTAGGTTTTAACAACTCCATTAGGAAAAAGGAAACTTAAGTGAGTAAGCATAGATACTCTACACTCAAAATAGTATGCATTTCAATCTCAGTTGATTTCAATAATCTCTGTATAAGCAATGAGTCCACTGCAACTTCTACGAAACAATGCAAAAGATTATCAAACTATTTGCTCTTTATAAGCTTCTGAGATTTCAAAGCGGAGCTTCACAAGCATTTTCGTGCTCGTTGCTTCCCGTGCTACATTTTTTAGCCTAATGATCATCAACCATTAGCATGTTATGTCTTCTGAACTCCTTGTATGCAATTAAAAACAACTGTTGTCAATCCTTCTCATAGAGTATAGCAGAAGAGATCGAAATACCACAAATCCACCTCCATAAAAGTTGAAACTTGACAATGACGAGACTCAAACTCTTTCCCCTAAAGAGATTGAGGAATATAGAATGTACCCCAATCTTGAATCATAAACAAAGCTTTTGAATGAGAAAACTGTTCCAATACTTCATAACCATAAGAGTCATTAATGAAATGAAAATTGCGCAACAAACTAAGCTAGTTTTTGGCCACAAATTCCCAAAAAATTTTGGCAAGTCATTTTTGGGTGAAATTTCACCATGCATTTGGTTATAGATATTGGGATAAATATTTGATTTTTTTAAAAAATATGATTTACACCCATAAGTTCTAAATATTATTAAAAATACTCATAAGTTTGCATTGTCATTTTATGAAAACATGTCCTGTGAAAAGTTAAGACAACAAACACAATTAATATGAATCTGAAAAAAGAGAAAGAAACAACAACAAACAACAACAACATTACCCCAATGCCTCAAAGGCACCCGCCCATTGCGGGGTAGGGGGGGTCGGATATACGCAGTCTGACCCATATGTTAAAAAACATAGCGCGACTATTTCCGGATGACCCATGATGAGCGTCAAAAGTTGCATTGACTAACTGCTACTTCACAATTGAAAGAAGCGCAGTCAGTTTAAAGAGCCAATTTGGTTTATACAAATCATAGTGTTTTCCTTTTATTTTCTTTCTCTGAAAAAAGAGAAAGAAAATAAAAGGAAAATACCATGATTTGTATATGAAAAGCTACTATTACTACTTGTTATTGGAAGTGACTTAGGAGAGCAAGCTCAGATAAAAATTGTATAAAATATGTATATAATTGTATTTGTATAACAAATATAAATGATGAGTGTTTTTATAAAATATAAAAGTTTGTGATAATTTTTGAAAATTCCCAAATGCTAGAATTTGGCCCAAATACTAGTTTTTTTTTTCTAATATTTGGGAACTTGGGATGTTTGCCAAATATATTTTCCAAGTAATGGAAAGTTATATGGCCAAGCATTGGTTCCCAAGTTTTCCCCAAATATATTTGGGAATACATGTGGCCAAACAGCACCTAAGAGTACATATGGGGTGACCCATTTAACAACCATTAAGATGTGATACAAAAGAAGCTAGAGGAGTTTCTCGGAGAACATATCTACAAAGGGATGCCATGTAAAATTTTCTTTGACATCTTTAATAATAATTTAATGTTGCCCAATATATCTCCCAAACTACAACTGTGATCCAAGAATCAACAAACTAGGTCCTACCGAACATGGCATGATAGGAATGACAGAATCTTGAATACCTATTTCAATATGTCATTGACAGTGTGGAAGTAAACTATTAGACATGCAAATTTTGGGAATAACAAGTGGTTTTCAGGAACTACATAGAAATACGAGTATGGATATCAGCTGCTGCAGAGATATTCTATGTGTAGTTCTGTATTCATCAGAAAATAAATAAATCAAACAGCATGATGCAAGGCTATTTTCACATTTTGCGACGTTACCTATGATTTTTATTGGGGGTGACTTTAATGGGCATAACAAGGCAACTACTAATGGGTCTGAAGGTGTTCATGGATGCTTTGGTTTTGGGGAGAGGAATGGAAGTGGGACGTCTCTCTTGGATTTTGCCAATGCCTTTGAGTTAGTGATTGCTAACTCGTGTTTCCCAAAGAGGGAAAACCATTTGATTACCTTCCGTAGTACGGTAGCTAAGACTCAGATAGATTACCTACTTC
>JAOTQR010000097.1:5257661-5267802 GCA_025774065.1 Solanum ossicruentum | reverse complement strand
TAAGGGGAAGTCATAAACTGACTTACAACACTCACAGGGAACGAAATGTCAGGTCTAGTCATTGTGAGATAATTTAAATTTTCCACTAATCGTCTATACCTTTCGGGATTACTGAGTGGCTCCCCTTATCCTGGAAGTAGTTTAACATTCGGATCCATAGGAGTGCTAATAGGTCTACATCCCATCATCCTTGTCTCTTCAAGAATGTCTAAGGCATACTTGTGTTGAGAAATAATAGTACCTAATCCAGACTAAGCAACCTCAATACCTAAAAAATACTTTAATCTGCTAAGGTCTTTAGTTTGGAAATACTTAAAGAGATGTTTCTTCAAACAAGTGATACCATCTTCATCACTACCAGTGATAACAATATCATCGACATAAACAACCAAATAAATACATAAATTTGCCGTAGAATGACGATAAAATACAGAGTGATCAACTTCACTACGAGTCATGCCGAATTCCTGAATTACTATGCTGAACTTTCCAAACTAGGCTCGAGGAGACTGTTTCAGACCATATAGTGACTTGCACAATTGGCATACAAGTTTACTAGACTCCCCCTGAGTAACAAAACCAGGTGGTTGCTCCATATAAACATCTTCCGCAAGATCACCATGTAGAAAAGCATTCTTAATGTCCAACTAATAAAGAGGCCAATGATGAATGGTAACCATGGATAGAAGAACACAGACAGATGTCATTTTAGCCACGCGAGCAAATGTATCACTAAAATCGAGCCCAAATATCTGAGTATATCCTTTGACAATAAGGCGAGCCTTAAGTCGATCAACCTGACCATCTGGACCAACTTTCATTGCATAAACCCAACAACAACCAACAGCGGATTTACCTGCAGGAAGGGGGACAAGTTCCCAAGTACCACTCGTATGTAAAGCAGACATCTCATCAACCATAGCCTACCTCCATCCCGAATGAGAAAGTGCTCCACTTGTAGTCTTAAGGATGGAAATAGAGGACAAAGACGATATAAAAGCATAATAGGATGATGTGCAACGATGATAACTCAAGAAAGTATAGTGTGGGTTAGCATTTCGAGTGGGCCGTATACCTTTTTTAAGGCACTTGGTTGGCTAGGAGCAGGCACGTCTGCAGGCGCATAACATGAATCATTTGGAATTGGTGCTGGACATGGACGACGATGATAAGTCAAGAGAGGTGGAGGTTTGGTAGGGCTTGTTAGAGGTGGCACTACAATTGGAGATTCCTCAAAAGGCAGTACAGGTAGGACCTGAGGTAGAGGTAAGACCTCAGAGATATCAAGACGATTAGATGATGTATAGTAAGGTTGAGATTCAAAGAATGTGACATCAGCGGAGATAAGATCGATTAAGGTTAGGAGAATAACAACGATACCCTTTTTGAACTCAAGAGTAACCAAGAAAAACACATTTGAGAGCATGAGGGGCTAACTTATCTTTTCCTGGAGCTAAGTTATGAACAAAGCATGTGCTCCCAAGACACGAGGAGGTATAGAATGGAGAGGTGACAAAGGAAACAATATAGAATGTGGAACCTGATTCTGAAAAGAAGATGAGGGCATTCTATTAATTAAATAACAAGATGCAAGGACAGCATCGCCCCAAAAACGCAGCGAAACATAGGACTCAATGAGAAGAGTGTGAGCAGGTTCAATAAGATGCCTATTCTTTCGTTCTGCTACACCATTCTGCTGAGGGGTGTACGGACAAGATGTCTGGTGAATAATTCCTTGGTGAGTCACAAACTCCTGAAATTGAGAGGACATGTATTCTAACGCACTATCACTACGAAGAGTACAAATGGAAACACCAAACTGGTTTTGTATTTCAGCAAAAAAACTTTTAAATATAGAAAATAACACCGAACGATCTTTCTTTAAGAAAACCCAAGTACATCTTGAATAATCATCAATGAAACTAACGAAATAACGAAATCCTAAGGTTGAACTAACTCAACTAGGACTCCAAATATCAGAATGAACTAAAGAAAAAATAGACTCGGAATGACCCTCAGTACTACGTGAAAATGTAGCACGCGTATGTTTCCCAAGTTGACACTACTCACAATCTAATGAGGATAAACTAGACAAACTAGGCACCATCTTTTGCAGTTTAGATAGACTACCAAATGTTTGTGAATTAGGTCTGGAGTATCTGTGACAGAGCATGTTGTGAAGGAATTTGAACAGGTAAGGTAGTAAAGGCCTTCATAAAGGCCTTGTGATTCATGTCCTATGCCAATCATCTGTCCTGTACTCCGGTCCTGCATAATGAAAAAATCATCAAAAAAATAAATGCACAATGTAACTCCCCCGTCAAACGACTAACAGATGCCAAATTAAAAGGAGAACCAGGAACATAAAGAACAGAATCTAAGGTGACAGAAGGTAAAGGTTAGGCTTTTCCAATCCCTTTTGGTTTTGTCTGGATCCCATTGGCCAAAGCATTAGCAGGAAGGGATTGTGAGTAAACAATATCAAACAAAAGTGTTTTGTTACCAGAAATATGATCAGAAGCGCCCGAGTCCATAACCCATGATCCAAGAGTACTAGATTGTGAAACACAAGCAAAAGGATTACCCGCAACAGGAACAGTAGGTTGAGAAACTGATGTTGCTTGTGAAGACAATTGCTTACTTGCTCGATACTGAAGGAACTCATCATACTCGGCCCGAGCAATATGAACATTATTGGATGATTGATTAGGTGGAGCAACATAAACATTAGGTTGAGCAACAGTTTGCTTATGTGCTCGATTTCTAAGAGATTCGTTATATTCCTTCATAGCAATAGGATCATAACTGAGGGGTGGACCATGCAAAGTATAACATATGTCACGAGTGTGTCCAGACTTGTGACAATAACTACACATAGAGCGAGATCTTCCAGAACGGCTTCTTTCTCGTCAGTTCTCCATAGTAGATCTTCGTTTATCAGTAGTTTGAGATGCAAGAATAGAGGAGTCAATGGTGGGTGATGAAACTACTTTATGACTGGGTGGCGCAGCAAGACAAAGTAAAAGAGAGAATAATTCATCCATTGTAGGGATGGTAAGGCTAGCTAAGATTTGGTCACGTACAGAATCATGATCAGCAGGAAGTCTAGCAAGTGTAACGACTAAAAACAATGTATGTTTGTGCTCTTGTTGTGTTATGACGTTCGCAGTGACTGACATCAATGTTTCAAATTCCTCTATGACTGCCTGCATTCGTCCCAAGTATGTAAACATATCAGATTCATGTTTCTTTAAGTTGGTCATGCGAGATACCACATCATAAAATTGAGATATGTCATTAGTTATAAAACACGAGCCTTTTCCCAAACTGAATAACATGTCTGGAATAGGCAAAACAAGGGCATCAACTTGTAATCAATAGAATGTCATAGGGGACTACACAATTGAGCATCAACCCTATCCCATTGTGCTTTGGCTGTTGCAGATTCCTCAGTAGCCTTTTTCTTTTCATCATAAGCATTATTAGTTAAGTGGTCATGGAAAACTTGACCTTTGCATCATAATTCAACTGACGAAGCCCATGCTAACTAGTTGGAACTACCAATTAATGGTTCCGAAGTGATCGTAGGATTAGAACTTCCTATTCTTGCACTTTTGGAGCCAAACATATCGATTCCAAAGGGCATCTTTTAAGGCCACACTGTAGTAATCACTGGAAATCAGATGTCCACCAGAAACTAGCCAAAACAATTAAAAAAATATATATGTGATCTGCCTCTGAGTGCAGAGGCGACCTTATTGATGAAAAAATCTTCAAAAAAGGTTGCCGGAGAACTGATTGGAACAGTAAAAATGACGTCGAAACCCTAATTCCGGCATCAGAAATTGGATAAAAATGCTGGGGGGTGGTCGGAATCACTGTATGACCTCAGCAGAATAAAATGATCAAACAAAGGGTCACCGGAGAGCCCACACGTGCCGGCGCGTGAAGTAAATCTCTTCGAAAAACAGAAACTTCCGGCGACGTGTGAGGGCGCGTGCGGCGAAGTTTTCCGGTGGTTCTGTCTTGGTTGTGGTTGCCCGGGCTACCTGGACTACCCACAGAAATGAAGAAAACACCAACCAGCCACCGGAACTGGAACAGTGACGCCGCTGCCTCTTTTTTTTTTTCCTCACAAATGCTATGATACCATGTGAGAAATATTGGGAAAAATATATTATTGAATTGTGTGTTTTCATGTTACATAAAGACCCTATTTATAAACACCACAACCTAATCCAAATCCAACTAGGAAATAACATACTATTCCTATTCCTATTCTAAATAGGACTATGTAATCTTATTCCTATTCTAACAAATACATCCATCACCAAGGCAAAAAGGAATGAGGCATCGATCCCTAATCCCATCTTGACTGGAAGTACTCTGAGTCCCCGTCTACCGTCTTAAACCAAGTCTTGGCTCGATCATACATGTTCCTCATTGCCCTAGTGTAGGCCACTGGTACACCTCTAGCCTCCTAGCATCTCTTGAGGACTTTACTCAAAACTTTGTCGTAAGTCTTTTTAAAGTCAATGAACACTATATGTAAAGTTTTTAAATAATTGAACAATGATTTTAAATATAGCACTTGTCTGATTTAGTGGTTCAAAAGTTACACCACAAAATGGACCAAAAGAAATACTCCCCGCTTTAAGTGCTTAGGTAGGACAGTAGCTCCTTTGATGACTACTTTCTTGTAATGAATCCAACATTTGTTGAAAGCTCGCTTATGGCTGTCCATAAAATGAGTTACTCAATTTTTCTGTCAATATTCACTAACTATAGTCCAAAAGTGTTGTTTACTTTGTGTACCCTGTGTATTGAGAATAAACATAAAAGAGACAGCAAAGGTACCTCAGCACCATTGACTCCTCCATCATAGCATGGTTTCAGTGTAATAGCACGTTCAATATAGGGAGCCCAGTGACCAGTGAGCAAATCCCTCCGGATCATCTCTACACCAGCTTGGTAATGCTACATTGCATACCCACACATGTGCTTTATCATTGTATTTTGAGTAAACTAATGGTATATATCAATTATAGAACAATAGCCAATGCCATATACCTCAATCATATTCCTCAGAAATGGCTCCTCATTAAAGTAATCTCTGCGTACAAAGACAAGTGGCACCTTGTATGCCAAGGCTTCACTTGTTGTGCCATATCCAATTTTACCTGAAAGAAAGTATACGCTTGATATGAAATGTAGTCAAACACTGAGGACTTACAGAGCTTTAATAATCCCTACCAAGCAAGACATCTGAAGCTGCAATAGCATCAGGGGTGTAAAAGTCTTTTGGAAGTTTTATGAAGTTGGAAGGCACCTCCTGATCTTCAGAAGCACCACAGACCTTTACCAGCAACACAGACCATATTTTTGTGTGAAAGTCTAGCAGATATGAAAAGCATCTACAATGAGCAAAGTGGAAATTTAACAGAGGATTACAATAACTAACCAAGCATAACCATCCTTCAGGCAGATATTCCGTTTTCAGCTTCCATCCAGCAGGCTGCATGTGAAATAGTATATAAGATTGTTATCAAGTGCATAAGAAATGTGATGCTTGGTCTACTAGAAGTACCTTTGATAATTACAGAACCTCCAGTGCATATTCTTTGATAGAGACACCTTATAGTCCAATCACTTATTACCACAATAACTAGGACAACTAACTAAACTACACCACCATCACCTGTTCATGAAATGATAGCAAAACCTAATGCAGATACTATAATTCAAAGTCTCGAAACCTATCTTCCCAGTATTCACTAGTAGAAAAATAAAGCTTGAGTTACTAGATTGAGAATTTTTTAGAAGACTAGACTCTGGCAAGAACATATATCAAAACACATTTAGCATTCCCTTAAAATGAGACATTTACCTGTCCACCAAAATTATAAATAAGCACTTTTTGGCTGTCTGGAATTCCAAGTTCTTTCCGAACCTGTATAAGAAGAAAATATTGATAACATGAAAAAATTAGGCACATGTCAAGAAGGTGACTTAGGATTGTTAGTCACCTTTTCCCGAGTTTTGTGCAGCCTTCTCACAACAAGGGGAACATCAATTACATCCCGGAAAGCAGGCACTGCAAGGTGTATTGGTTTAGCCAAACAATCAAAATGGAAGTATGGGAAATAGAACAAAATAACCAAAATTAATATACTGAGAACAGCACATCTGTTCAATTGCAGTACATCAACATCAACATTACCCCAATGCCTCAAAGGCTCCCGCCCATTGCGGGGTAAGGGGGGGTCGGATGTACGCATCCTAACCCCTATGTTTAAAAACATAGCGCGACTGTTTCTGAATGACCTATGATGAGCGTCGAAAATTGCAGTACATGAATGTGCAATATTGACACCAGAACCAAAGCAAAACTCAAATGGGAAACGGAAATCAGGTAAATCAAGCTGCATAACATAGTTGAGAAATGGAAATTACATACTTGGGCAGTATCCTGGAAGACGAATTACAAACTCACAGTGAGAATAATCCTCTGCTATCTAGATTAGCATCATTCATCGGTTGCATTGATATTGGATTTTCCAATGAAAGTCAGATGAAAGAAAGGATTAGAAGAAGCACATAAGAATATGTACTAATATGAAAATCACCCTCGGTAATACATACAGACAAACAGAAAATGGTTGCTTTTTTTTAAGCAAGATATTAGGGCAGGGAGCATTCAGAAGCATAGAAACAAAATACTTAAATAGATTGTTCTACAAGTGTATAAATATGATAAACTCAAAGTGAGTACAGCTCTATAGAATAAAAAACTTGGGGCATAGAAAAAGAATCAAATACAACTCCTTAATAAAATCCCATCATTTACCCGGTGCAGTCCATAGAAGTTCAAAAATACTTTGATAAAGTTTAATTTTTTCTCAAAGTTCGCAAAATGGTTAGGGTAAGAAATCTTAGATAAAGTTCAATTTGTTCTCTCTCCATCCAAATAACTACTGTCTCACCCTTTAGGCTTTACCGTTCCACAAATAGCATTCTATACAACCTTCCAAATCATAGCTAAGTTCTAATTTCTCAGTTATTAGATGCCTAAAACATGGCATACCATGGATCTAAAGACAATGTAATGCCTAAAACATGGCATAGCATGGATCTAAAGACAATGTAAACATCAGCAATAATTTGAAATGACCAAAGTGGTGGAATATATTCTTTGATTGTTCAAAATAGTGGAATATACAACAGTAGGATGTCACTTATCAGAGAGACAATATGAGAATGAGAAATAACACATTAGAATTTCTGAAGTCTAAATATGGAAAATTACAATTTTGAATCACAACATCACAATACGTTACTATTACAGTACCAAATGCATCGCATTTTAGCTGAATAAATATACAGCAGCTTCAATATCTAACCCCACTGTTTGATGGTTTTGTGGAAGTTCTTTCAGAGTATTTGGGTGAAGATGAAAAGGTAAAAGCCTGAATAGTGGAATATAGTTGTTACATTTCTTTTGTGTATAATATATATCTACTGAAGATTAGTAATCACCTGCCAAATTATTGAACGATTGTCATATCCAGCAGCCATGACATAATCAGCATAGATGAAATCCCAACTGCCAAAGTTTAAGCAAAGGAGAAAGACAAATTAACAGCTTCCTATCTAATTTTGCATTTTCAAGCCAAAAAAAATACAATGATCCCACGCATCCTAGACGTACAAATTATTCTAAAGGACGCTGAGCCAGTATTCTTTTCTTTCACCTTTCCCTATAACTGACAACAGCCACAGAAAAAAACTTACAAATAAGTAGTACTCTAATTTCCAAATGTAATTACTAATGAGCTCATATAATTCAACTATCCATTTTACAGAGAGTTCCTACTGTTGATACCTTAACAACTGGAATTTAACAAAATCCAATGTGAAGTCACCTTATACATTAATCCAAGGATGTAACTGAAAAGTTAATAAGACAAGAAAATACAGGCAAACAATGAACTGGTTATGAAAATGAAGATAGCCACCTCAAAAGCTTGTTAATCCGGTGAAACTAAATCAATCATCCAATGGAAAAGATAATAGCGTGATAAGTAATCTTAACATAATAAGTTCTTCAGGACACTCTAGTAGAGGCACATCCAGTCATTAATGTTTCAATCCAAAATTGATTGCAAAAGGGAAAAATGCCTATGTCCCTGTTCTCTCTCTGAGTTACATATGCTAAGAGATATAAAGGTCATGTTGTATATCGACACATAGGAGGACGAGAATTTTAATATTCTGGCAGACAAGCATCCAGTGAATATTTATGCACATTTTACATATGCGAGCTTCGATTGAAACCTCAATCAAAGACAAGGAAAAAATTGCAAGAAATATTCATAATTGTCTACAGAGGAAATATATGACGGCTACTTAAAAGCCTCAATTCCACCTTCCTCAACTTGACATAGCTTAACTTCAATGCAGCTTATTGATTAAAAAAGTTTATAAACTGAAAGTACATCAAAGGTTTACCATGAAAACTGCCCTACTTATGCAGCACAACAATAAGCAAGGATATCCCCACATCCTAGCGTCCATTAGTTATGTATATTATCTAGGAGATATAACCTAAAATTCAACATCATGAGTGTGTTACCTGAAGTTTGTGCAGCAAACTGCACGAATTCCAGCATCTGCAGCTGCTCGGCATGCAATAGGAACTACATCTGAAATCTACGAATGAAAAAGAAGAATTTTAGGCACTTCACATCAGAAATAAACTCAAGGACAAAGAATAGTGTTCGTATATTATATCTAGCAGGAACTTGTAGCCTTTTAACTGGCCAACATACAAAGGGAGTGCAGTTCTTTATTTACTTAAGAAGCATAAGCCTTGAAAAAGGCTTTTGGACTCATGTTGACATAGTATCCAAAATAGCATATAGGTAGAAGATCTATGATAAGTCACATATATTCCATACTTATTCAAGGAGGAAGAGGCAAAGAAATAAAGAAAATGTGGAGGATTAAGCAATTTCTAATAAGTTACTGGAAGTTATCAACTAAGCAGTTTCTATCGCTACAAGTTACATGTTCTTATCATAAATGTAGGCAAGTAGTTATGGATCATCTTATTATATATATAATGCATATTAGTAATATAGAGCATAGTTGTAATCATCTATTGTATGCAGACAAATTGTTCTACGAGATATGAGATGCCTGTGTCTCTTTTTATTAGTATAACATCTATCTATCTATCTATCCATTTTTTGAACTCTGTTTCTATTAGTCTATTGCATATCTCCAATTCATTCAGCCTTCAACCACTGGATACTCTCATAAGAATTTTATGCATTTCACATTAGAAGAAAACTCAAGGATGAAGAATAATGTTAGTATAAATGTATAATTATATTTAGCAGGAACTTATAGCCTTATTAACTGCCCAACACACAAAGGGAAGGCACTTCTTTTTTTTTTTGGATAAAATTAACTGGTATTATAAACAAAAGAGCTACACCAATAGTGTACTCACGTAGTAATTACATCAAAAGTATAGGACCACCAAAAGATCTATCACCTATAATCTTCACAAGTTATGTAAAAAAAGAGGGATCTCTCCCGGATCCTTAGGTATAAAATTAGTGCACCAGAAAAATAAAGTTGCTAAACAGTTCATTTTAAGAGTTTGAAAGGGGATACATTTGTTCTCAAAACTTCTCTGATTTCTTTCCTTCCAAATTGTCCACCAGATGCAAGCAGGGACAATGTTTCATCTCTCCTTATGTTCTGATTGATTCCCATCTCTGTTCCAGCATGCTAGAGCTTCTGCAACATTCCTAAGCATAGACCATCTGATCCCCTTCAAGTTAAAGAAACATTGCCAGAGCTGCTTAATCACTTCACAATGCAAGAAAAGATGGTTTATTGTCTCCGTCTCAGCTTCACAAGAAAAACATCTGGAGCATAACTGTTTTCCCCTTTTCATAAGGTTGTCTTGAGTCAATACAACTTGCTTAGCCCCAAGTGAAACAGGCCACCTTATGTGGGATCTTGCCTACTCAATTCATCTTCCAAGGCCAGTACTTGGTATGAATTGAAGTGTCCAGTATCTTGTAGGCTGCTTTCACCTTGAATTTACCATCTTTGTTCCTCTTCCATT
>JAOTQR010000097.1:5189624-5235348 GCA_025774065.1 Solanum ossicruentum | reverse complement strand
GGTCATGTGGTGTCAGGGGATGGCATTAAAGTGGATCCTATGAAAACTGGGGTGAGTAGGAATTGGCCTAGACCATTACGCCCGCTAGCCACATCACAAAGTGATGGGAAGCCGTAATAGCCGAGTGGCTGACCAGCCAGATTCTTGGGCCTTGTGGGTTACTATAGAAGGTTTGTGAATGGGTTCTCCTCCATTGCTTCTCCTATGATAAAATTGACTCAAAAGAAGGTGAAGTTTGTGTGGACCGATGAGTGTGAGAAAAGCTTCCGAACATTGAAAGATATACTTGTGTCCGCTCCTAGATTGTCTCTACCGGATGGGCTTGAGTGTTTTGTTGTGTATTGTGATGTGTCTAGAGTGGGTTTGGGTTGTGTACTAATGCAAAATAGTAAGGTCATAGATTATGCTTTTAGGCAACTCAAAGTGCATGAAAGGAACTACCCTACCCATTATCTTAAATTAGTCGTTGTGGTGTTTGCATTAAAGATTTGGCGTCATTATTTATGTGGGGTGCATGTTTATGTCTTCACCAATCACAAGGGCCTTCAATATGTCTTTACTCAAAATGATCTCAACTTGAGGCAAAGAAGGTAGATAGAACTTCTTAAAGACTATGACATGAGTGTCCAATACCATCCGAGTAAGGAAAATGTTGTGACGGATGCTTTGAGTCAGGTATCCATAGGTAGCCTAGCTCATCAGGCTGATGGTGGTAGGGAGATGGATAGGGAGGTTCTTAGATTAGCTAGATCGGGGTGAGGTTTGAAGATATGGGTGATGGTGTTGTTATTATGAATGGTTCTAAATCTTCTTTGCTTGATTAGGTGATGGCCAAACAAGATCTGGACTTCTCCTTGCTTGAGTTGAAGGCCTTGGTGAAAGAGGATAAGATAAAGGTTTTCTCCCAAGGGGGAGATGGGGGCCTTAGATAACAAGGTAGGTTGTGTGTGCATGTGTTGATGGTTTGAGGGAGAGAATTCTTGATGAGGCCCATAAGTCTTCTTATTCTACCCACCCCGGTTCCACCAAAATGTATAGAGACTTGAGGGATGTGTATTGGTGGGGAGGCATGAAGACAGATATTGCTAAATTTGCTTCCGTTTACCATAGTTGTCAATAATTCAAAGTCAAACATCAAAGGCCGAGTAGCCTGACCCAAGACATAGAGCTTCCTACTTGGAAACGGGAGGTGATTAACATGGACTTTATGGTTAGGTTGCCCAAGACTTGGAAAGGTTTTGATTCCATATTGGTGGTGGTTGATAGGATGACGAAATCATCTCACTTTCTACCGGTCAAGACTATATATGGGGCTGAAGAGAATGCAAGGTTGCACATCCATGAGTTAGTGAGGTTGCATGGGGTTCCCCTATCCATTATATCGGATCGTGGTACATAATTTACTTCACACTTTTGGAGATATTTTCAAAGGGGTCTTGGTACCAAAGTTCATCTTAGTACGGCCTTCCACCCTCAAACGGATGGCCAAGCGGAAAGGACAATTCAAACACTTGAAGATATGTTTAGGGCTTGTGTCTTTGAGCTTAAAGGTAGTTGGGATGACCATCTTCCATTTATTGAGTTTTCTACAACAATAGCTATCACTCTAGCATTGGTATGGCTCCTTTTTAAGGCTCTTTATGGGAGACATTGTAGATCACCGGTGGGTTGATTTGAGGGTAGAGAGGTAGCTATATTGAGGCCAGATCTAGTCATGGATTCTCTTGAGAAGGTTAATATGATTAGGGAAAGGTTGAGGAAACAGCCCAAAGTTGTCAAAAGTCCTATGCTAATGTGATAAGAAGAGACCTAGAATTCCAAGAGGGGGATTGAGTTTACTTGAAGATTTATCCAATAAAAGGTGTAGTCCATTTTGGTAAGATGGGGAAGTTGAGTCCAATGTATGATGGTCCTTATGAGGTGATAAAAAGGTTTGACAAGGTAGGTTATGAGTTGAAGTTGCCTACTGAAATGAATTTGGTCCATCCGATATTTCATGTCTCTATGTTGAGAAAATGGTTGGTGATCCTAATGCCATTGTGTCTTTTGATGAAGTGGGTGTTGTTGAGGATAACTTAACTTATGAGGAGGTTTCGATTTTTACCATGTATAGGCAAGTAATTAGATTGAGGAACAAAGAGGTAGGATCCATTAAGGTCCTTTGGAGGAACCAACAAGTCGAAAGTGCTACTTGGGAGGCCGAAGCGGACATGAAAACGAAGTATCCTTATCTCTTCCATTCCACTCAAGCCTAAGGTACTAATCCTAGCCTCACATGTGATTCCATGTTCTATATTTCAGCCCCTATGTCATTCATATGCATTCATGTTTAAGTTGGTAAAGTTATGATGATTTTACACTTGAGTTGAAAATTTGAAAATGGTGTTTTACAAGCTATATTGTATTCTTGTTGGGGCTGATTTGTTCATGATCACTCTAGTTTTGTACATCTATTTTACATTCGAGGACGAATTTTTCCAAGTGGGAGATATAGAAATGATCCCAAAAACTGCCCAAAAATGTGCCCCGAAATACGCAAAAATTTTAATTTCCTTATATCTAAAAATCTATTTGTTATTTCAAAAAATCGACATCATGTTTGTGATCAGGGGGTTCAAATAGGGTGAAAAAGGATAACAATTATATATTTTAAAGATTGATTTCCACAGAGCTTTTCGCGAAGCCTCCGCAAAGCGCCTTGGGCGCGCCATAGTGTAAATTCGTCTCAGCGTCCTCTTTGCAATGCGGAGATATGTAATTTCCTAGCAGTTATTTTTAAGTGCGGTACAAAATATTCTAAGTGTTGGGCCCAAGTTTTTGAAATGTGTTTTTATGCTTGCTTAGTCAAATTTCACCCTTATATCATTCTTAACTTTTCCCAATACTCCCTAAAAACACTTGGCCATATTTTCACTCCAAATTCGAAGACTCAAAACCCCCATCAGTGTTTAAGGACTATCTTCAAACTTCAATTCTCCATTGTCAACCTTCACCAAGAACCTCTCCAAAGCTAAGGTATGTGGTGTTGAACCATTTGGACCTTTCTCCCATGGTACCTAAACCTTATTTTACTAAATATTGCATGATTTAAAGTAGATTTTACATGTGGGTCTTGAATAATGAGACATTTACTGCACAGTGATTTTAGTTCATGAAAGTATAGTTGTTTTAGCATGTTTAAGCTTCAAATCTTGGATCTAATGTTGGAATGGATATGGGATATTGATATGAATGTCTTGGACGTGTTGCAAGGTATTGATTAAAGGTTTTACCACTAATTTTCCTGCATGATTTCATCTCTAAATTGCATGCTTTTTTTACCCCGTTACACACCTCCAAGGTGTTTGATAAAATACCCGGTTATGGTTTCTTAAGAAATTGAAGGCCCAAAGCATGAGATATAAATTGAATGATTTTATGACGATGAAATGAGCTTATTTAAAGAATTATTCTTACATGAGGTATTACATTAGAGCTAATGATGAGTTCTATATAAAGTGTTGCATTAGACCATGCCCAACTCGGGGGAAAGGAGCTGAGTAACCTGATAAGGGTTTATACTAATCTACTTAAGGAATGCGATGGTCTCATCACCAATCAAGATGAGGGTTTGCACTCACTAATCAGATGAGGGTTTGTACTCATCCACCAGGGTGTTGTGGTGGTATCATCACCAACCGAGATGGGGCTTCGTACCTACTAACCTACTGAGGAGTTTGTACCTTGGGAACTATCTTGGTCTCTTCTTCACGTATGATATCCTATATAAGCATGATTTACTTAAGCATTTTTTTGTTTATGCATAGATCATATATATCATATTGTTATATTATGCCTATTGCCTATAGTTATGCATTTTGGACTACGATGCCTATCTATTGTTGCATTGCATCCCATATAGTTAGTACATTCAAACGTACTAATACATATTATTGCCTTCATGATATCACTATGTAGGACCAGGTTCCTAAGTTGATCATCCTCCTCCTCCATGTGACTAGATGGTGTTGTTCCAAGCTTGTTGGTGAATCCTCCATTTCGGAGACTTTAGTTTATGTTTTTCCTTATTATCTATGTATTAAGATATTATCTTATGTTCTATTTGACTATGAGGGTGAGCCCGATTACTTTGTCTTGGCCCCTGCTCTTTCTATGTATTTAGAGGTGTTTGTTGGACAAGGTGTGTATTATGTATGAGCTTGACTCTTCACTTGTGACTCCAATGGTTATGTAAATTTTCCCTTAGTCCCATTGCCCTTAGTTTTATCATGTATGTCTTATTATGTTTTCGCTACCAAGGATATGTGACGGTATGCTAAGAGGCTTGTTTGGGGTTTCTTCGAGTGCCCTATTCGCCATGTCATGTCTAGGCCCTAGTGTTGGGTCATGACAACAACAATATGGAGTAGTAGAATGAAAAAATAGGAGTTTCTACAACTCGTAGATTTTGTTTCGTGAGTAGGTGATCTAAAAATCAATTTTTCACTATATTAAGTTATGAGTTATCAAAAGGCCCATAAAAGTATTTACGACCCATCGAAGAGGTTTCATGGATTCTATGCCAAATTTCAGTAACTCCTTTTTGACACCTTCTCTACACGGCCCGTGAACATGGTCTCATAGATCCTATCAACAGTTTTTAAGAGGGATACTATTGTCTATTCCTCTCTCTTTTTAATACAATCCTTGGACGTTTTAGACTTAATTATAGTCCTAAAACAAAACTTTAAGTGTATTATCACCACTCTTCACACTTAGAAATTCTTGAGAGCAACAGAGGAGGGAGAAAAGCAAGGATTTTTAGTTCAAATGTGAGGATCGACTGAAGTTTGATTGCTTCTTCTATTTCAGGTATTATCAATTATGGTTGTTCACGTGCCTTTTTCAATTTCATGAGTCGAAATTGAGAACAACAGATGAGTTTTGAAATTTCTATGATCCAGCTACTGAATTTCTGCATTTATTAATAGTTCTTATTATGATATATGAGATAGTTTTTGTGTTGCACGACCATGTATAAGAGATTGACTTATATATTTTATACTTGACATCATGAACCCTAAATTGAATTATTTTTATAAAATATATACATGGATTGAGTTGAGGTTTGAGTTTGGTTATATGAGTCAAGTAAATTGAGCAAAATTGAGAGTGAGGAGCACATTTCATTATAATTGCATGTCCATTGATACATTATGCTTGGAATCCATGATAAGTCTAATTTATGAGTTCGAATGACCATTTGAGTCTGAGTCGCGTCTGATTGATTTTTCTTGATTGATTGAGTTGATGAGAAACTAAGATGAGTTGAGTTGAGACAACCCCACAAGATTGAGATTTGAGTTGATTGATATGAGTATTATTTAGATTTGAGTTAATTGATAAGTTGAGAATATTTTAGTCTTGTAAGAAGTATCGAGCACTAAGATAAGAGTGAGTAAATAACCACTCTAATCCACAGAACTATGTTGCTAGTGTAGGATAGCCGTACAACTTGTTTTGGAGACTTTTATCCCAAAAGATGGACATTTACTATGGATCCATGATATAATTGATCGTCCTGTACCTTAGCAAGTATAAGATAGGCGTGGAAACGATGTCACCTTTGTTGTACATCACTAAACTAATGGTGGTGGGATTGGATATTGGTTAAGAGAAACTCCTAAACAAACACTTATTGAACATGACAATTTTAATATGAAATAATACTGAAAGCATGATTTACATTAAAAACTTGCATTTCTGTTGAATTGAGTTATGAGTTGTTGGAGTTGAGGTGAGTGAGTTGAGTTTCACATTTCTTGAGCTATCTTACATACTAGTATATTCCATGTATGTCACCTGCATCATACAATGTCAATACAGATGATAGAGGACTTCAGTCCGCGCATCGTTAATATGTAGATCAGTATATTCTCAGAGTTGGTGAGCCCTCCTTTCTTTTTTGAGGAGCCCTTTTTAATCTTTTTAATTTTGAGTATTTTAGTTATTTGATTGGGGTACCCCATGGCTTGTGATGATACCATTTAGATTGTTGATTTGAGGCTTCATAGACCTTGAGTAGAGGACTTGTGGAGTATTATTTATGTCCAAACTTATTCATTGGAGACTATTTTGTAAAAGTTATATTTATCTACTGATGTCTTTTATTTGAGCATTACTTTCGTTGTTAAGTTGATGTGATGATGAGGCCAGATGGTTCTCTTAGGGAACCAACAATGGTTATTCAAGTGCCAGTCACTCCAAGGGTACCCTCACTCGGGGCATGACATGAACCATCTCTTTTGGTGGGAGTACACATAGGAGCCAGGCGTAATGCACGAATTAGATAGATACTTTAATAGAGTTAAATTCTATCGCACAAACTTAGAATACAAGAAAGTGTAACAATTTCTAATGTCATATAGCTTCCTACTTATAAATTGAGGTGCCTAACACAACCATAAACAAGGCTACTTGACATGGCTTCATAGACTCCCGAGGACACTTGAACTCAGTGCTTTGATATCAAGTTTGTCACGCCCCGAGAGGGAACCCTTGGCATGATCGACACTCAGAGACTACTGAAGCACCCAAGCAAACCACTCGACCTTATCATACGCATTCAATCTCATTCTATTAGTGAAAGACATCAATGTATAAGAATACTTAAAGAAAAGAAATAAAAAATGATAAATAAAGGCCGAAGGCCAAACAATTTTTATCCATCAATTAAGTAAGGCTAGTGTGAAAGCAACTAGTAAAAAATAACATTCATTCATAACTCGACAGTCTAGTCTATGAAGATTCTAAAACATCTTACAAAATGGTACTAATGACAGGCCCATGGTTACCTTTAAATAATATAAAATAAGTCAAAACTCAATGCTAGAACAGAAACATGATGTCCTCCAAAAGTAATAGAGGGATAACTAATCAGTTGAAAGAAAATAGGTCCTCAACAAGGCGCTTCTTGATGACCGCTACTACCTTTATCCGTATCATGAAAAGATGAAGGCCCAAATGGATGTTAGTACGTATCACGCCCTGAGAGGGTACTCTAACGTGGCCGACACGTAGAGACTAATTCTAGTTTCCAAGCTAACCACTTTGCATCATTACATTTGTTCGATCAACATTCAACATTTCAGCAGAAGACTAAAGATAGTAAATGGGTTGGAAAATCTCAATATATAAATGGTCCAAACTAAATCAATGACACTAGTATGAAAGGAAGTAGATCAAACAATTTCCAGTAAATAAATCAACTCTAGTCTATGAGGCCTCTATCAACTCCTAGTTGGTGCCAATGACAGAACCATAGCTACCTCAAATCAAAATAAAACAAATCTAAAGTTTGACTCTAAAAGCTAGATGAAAATATAAATGAGAATCCTCCGGAGAGGAAGAGGGATCACCAACTCAACTAACTGCAATAAATCTTCAACGGAGTGCCTGTTCATGATCTCTAGTACTTATCTCTACATATTGAAATGATACAGTCCAAATGGACATCAATATGTAAATGTACAAGTATGCAAGACGGTTGAATGAAACAGATATAGGTAGAATAATTTAAACTTAGAAGATACTCAATCAGGAAGTCAAATGTCTATCAAAAGGAAGAATAAAGAGTAGACAATGACTAGCCAATACCAATCCAATCTAATCTAGTCAAATCAAATCACAGTACTATCAATATAAAACCTATCTGGGATTTTTCTTATCCGATAACAATCG
Organism: Solanum ossicruentum; assembly: GCA_025774065.1. Taxonomy (NCBI): domain Eukaryota; kingdom Viridiplantae; phylum Streptophyta; class Magnoliopsida; order Solanales; family Solanaceae; genus Solanum; species Solanum ossicruentum. Next base: position 5,227,629 of record JAOTQR010000097.1, on the reverse strand, counting down.
CTTATAAGCCAATGTTTGTACAACAATCCCGCTGATATTGTCACAACCATTCCATACTTGCCACTTAAAGAACAAATCAGACCCATAATGGATCTAGTCAGTCAAGTCTGCTATTGTTCTTCCAATCAAGAGGGAACATCCAATTTAACTGATTCAATCCCAACCTATGCTTGGTGAGCTAGTTAATGAGTTCATGTTGGACTTATTCTTACTTATTTCAGTACTCGATACTCCTCCCATGACTCAATACTTATAAGACAATCAATCCAATAAAAGGGTCTCATAACAATGTATATCAGTCCATCCTTTCTATCACAATCGAGGCATTCAACCTATCAACCATCCGATCAACTGAAACAACCCCAAAAAGTGCCTAAAATATACCTCGAAAGTACCCATAATCATAATTTCCATATATCTCAAAATTCGTGTGTAATATAAAAATCCAACTTCATATTCATGATCAGGGGACAAAATTAAGTAGGGAGTGGGTCTATCTCTGATTTTAGATCAACCATATCAAAATTTGAATTTCCAAAGTTTGCAATTTCTAGAGACGATCCGCGCCCCTAGCGCTTCATGGCCAGGGCGCAGATTGGTGTTATTTTTCCTTCAGTTTTGCTTGTTCAGTCCAAGATCATTGGATCTTGTTCCTAAGCCTTCTATTGCGTAAAAACACTTATACTTATCATTTTTCAACCTCATATTATACAAGACTTTCCCCTAAACTTTCTCAAACACTTGGACAAATATTTCACTCAAATTCAAGGGTCCCAAACTCATTCTGAATCTTAAGGAATTCACTCAAGCTTCAAGTTCCCAATCAAATCTTCCTTAGGAAATTCTCCAAAGTTGAGGTATGTGGGTTTCAATTAGTGGGTCCTTTCACCCATGGTGCCCAACCTTCCATTTTACATAAATTGCATATTTCTAAGTTGATTTACTTATGGGTCTTATGTACTATGAATTTGACTATGAACTATGTTGGGTTTCATAAAAGTGTGATTGTTTAAGCATGTTTTGAGCTACGAATGTGTGATTTATTTTGAGATTTGATGAAGGGTTTCAATGTATATTGCATGAGGGTATTACCAATTTTTGGTGAGTTGATTTACTTCAACATTTCTTACATGATTTCACTCTTGAATTGCATGGTTTTATACTAGTATTACACACCCGCCAAGTGTTTGATAAAATGCCCGATTATTGTTTCTTGAGTTGTTGAAGGCCCAATGCATGGCATATGATTTAAGTGACTTTATGATAATGAAAGTAATGTATTTATCTGTTGATCTCTTGAAAGGTATCTATAGCGTTGAAAGATCATCACACCTTGTTCGGGGATGGTAGGCCCTAACTACCATATTGGGGGGTATATACCTCAATCACCTAGCTCAGCGGTGGTAGGCCGATGGAACAATATTTGGGGGTTTATACCTCAATCGCGTCGCTTGGGTGTGGTCGGCCCGTGCTATCATATTTGAGGTTATATACCTCTCACCAAGGAGGTGTTACGCCTTGGTTTCTAATGATGGTCTGTTCCTACACATGTAATATTTTTTATGTAAGCATATTTTACTACAAGTATCATTCATTCATGCCATATTGCACTATGCTCATTTATTGCCTAATTCATTTCGATTATGTCACCTATCTCTTGTTGCATTGTATCCTATATACTTAGTACATTCAAATGTACTAACGCATACTCTATGTAACGACCCAAGCCTAGGACCTAGATGTGACCAGCAAATGGGGAACCCAAAAGAACCCCAAACAAGCCTAATAACATATCATTACATATCCTTGGTCGTGGAAGCTGTTAAAATGATAATGAGAGATAAGCATAAATAAGGGAATTCAGACTAAAGATAAACTTCCATATCATAACCTCAAGAAACAAGAGAGCCAAGGCTCATAGCATCGATACATAACATGTCAAAAAACACCTCCACTACATAGATAAGAGCGGGGGCCATGACAACAACCGTGCTCACCATCATAGTTAATACATAAATAATGGAAAGATAACTTTAGTACATAGCAAGAGATCATAAGCAACGTCCTTGGAATGGAGGACTCACCAACAAGCTTAAGAGACAATCGTACTAGCCACGTGAAGGAGGAGGATGATTAAGTAGTACTCCAGGTCCTACATGGTGACATCATGTAGGTATAGAGTATACATTAGTACGTTTGAATGAACTAAGTATGTGGGATGCAATGCAACAAGAGATAGGCATCATAAGAAAAATGCATAATCACAAGCAATGAATAACATACTAATAATATGACATGTATGAATGATGTTTGAAGTAAAACCATGCTTACAAACCAAATCAACTTGTATAGTTCATAATAGATAGTGTGGGAAGAAACCTCAACTGAAATAAAATAAGAGTAAGCGAGCTACAGCACAGAATCCCGATGTCAACCCCACATCAGAGGAAAGGGGGAAGTCACTTACCGAGGTGAACCTCCTAATGCCTAAGTGGATCCACTAAGCCTAAAGTGAACTGGGTACTCGCCTCTAGGTCTTGGACTTGGGTACTCACCTCAAGCTCGGACTCAGGTACTCGCCTCAAGCCCTCATATTTAGGTTACTCGCCTCTTAGAGATTTGGGGTCTCGCCTCTAATCTCTTTACCTATAGTGGCACATAGTTCTAGTACTTGGGGACTCGCCTCTAGTCCACTCAATGCTAAGTATAATCCCACAAAATATATAAGATAACCATACTTTAATAACATTCAATAAGAATAGAGACATGACACGAGTAACTCTTAACATCATTAACCTCAAATGGTGAGCTTAACTTCAATCATAAGAATAGGTCATCATCAATATTATCCTTTCAATAACATCAACATCAAAGACTCACAAGAGGCATAATCTTAAGAAAGGGAGCTTAATACGGCCCTACAACATCATCAACATTTTCATGATTTAAACACATCTCTAGAAATCTCATAATCATCATAGAGTCACTTGAATCATAACTCAACAAATAGATCATCAGAACTTAGAGAATCCTTAAAAAGGCTTTTTATCAAACACTTGGAGGGTATGTAATACTAGTGTAAAACCATGCAATTCATAAGTGTTATCATGCTAGAAAATGCAATGTAAAACCATCAATAGATACTTGGTAACACCTTCAAACAATATACACCAAAACCCATCATCAAACCTCACAGTAGATCTTAGATTCATAACCCAAAACATAGTAAAACAGTCACAATTTCATAAACCCCAACTTAGTGTGCAATGATGTTCATAATGAATAAGACCCATGAGTAAATCAACTTTAAATCATGCAAATTATAATGAAAGAAAACTTGGATATCCTGGGTGAAAAGAACCAATGAAAGAAACCTACATACCTTAGCTTATGGAGAATCCTTGAAGAAGATTGGAGATGGAGACTTGAAGCTTGGTTGAACTCTTTAAGATCTGGAGAGGGTTTTATCACTTGAATTTTAAGAGAAATATAAGACTAAGTATTTGAGTGAGTATTAGGGAATGTCTTGGAAGATATGAGGATGAAATAAGGCTAAGTATAGGTACTTTCACGTGAGGAAAGGCTTAGGCCCACGACCCATAGGCGTTGGACAGGACAACAAAAACTGGGAAAAAAATAACACAGAGGCATGTCGCGCCAAGAACGCGCACTACACACTAGAATATGATACTTTAAAATTTTGAATTTTGCTACGATTGCTCTAAAATTTGGGTTTGACACATTCCCCACTCAATCCTGAGCAAGAATATGAAGTCGGATTTCTAAAATAACACATGGATTTTGAGATATATGAAAATTATGATTTTGGGCACTTCCGAGGCGCATTTTTGAGCATTTTTTTGGGGTCATTACAATATCTCCCCTTGGGAACATTCGTCCCTGAATGTCAAAAAAAATGTACAAGAGAAGAGTAATCATAAAGAGACCAGCCCCAACAAGAATGCAACAACACACTTAAAACACCATTTTAAAAATCTCAACATAAATGTAATATCATTATGACCCTTTTCAATGTAAACATGAATGCATGCAAATGACGTAGGGGCTGGAACATGAGACATACAATCACTAAAAGGGTTTGATATAATATCATGCGCTTGAATGGAATGAAAGAGGTATAGGTATTTCTTTTCCATGCCCGCTCAGGCAACTCGGGAGGCACTATCGACTTGGTGATTCTTCCAATGGACCTTGATGAACACTAAATCCTCATCAATCAACTTCTTCATCCATTCTATCCAATACCTCCATCAAGACCTTGTCCTGAGCCAACTTATCCTCCACAACCTCCAAAGGGTGGTCTATGACACTTGAGTCACCAACACATCCCCTCAACCTACAACCATGAAAAACTAGGCAACTCATAACCATATCCCTAGGTAATTCCAATCCTTAAGAAACCTTACCTACCCTTCTCTATATCGTACAAAGACTCACAATCCTAAAATCAGTTGTCAACCCTAAACCTACCTAGTCCACTTGGTACCATAAACCACCATCACCCCCTTGGGAGGCAACCTCCACTCTACCATCTCTTCACCTAAAATTTTCCAACCTTAATAAGATGGAATCAAGGCCTTACTTAATCAAGACCTCTCCAACCATAGAAGATTTGGAACCATCTAGAATACTACACCACCATGCTCAACTTCGTCTAACCTAATCGACCAATCTAGCCAAATGATGGACCCTCAAGTCACCTCCTACCACCATATCAACACATGCTAGGCTACTTAGAGCACCAACAAAAACATTAGCCTTATCGGGAAATATGTGCACACTCATATCATGATCCTTAAAGAATTCTAACCACCTTCTTGCTATCCTTCTTTCACACCTATCATATTTAGCAACAACCTCTCATCCCCAAGACTTACACCACTACTCTCAATTGATTCACAAGCTCTAAATAAACTAATGCTTCAGCACTAGAGGCCACTCCAACAAGCCAAGATAGGGTTTTAAGACCCTATTCATGAAACCCATAAACATAGCCGGTGCATAAGTCAACCAAACAACTCCAACAATACTAAAATGTTCACCCCTAGTCCGGAAGATACTTTGGAATATCACCTACCCTCATCCTCACTTAGAAACAAAACTTGAAACAAGATCAAGCTTAGAGAACTAACTAACCCATTGTAGTTGACCAAATAAACCGAGCATCCTTAACTATCATATTACAACCGTACAAGTTATACATTCATCGGAAACACGATATCAAAGTAGCAAAACCACCTCAAAACCTCCAATCCAAGAAACTAAGTTCAACCAAAATCACAAGACAATACCCTATGCAATAAGAACATGGGACAACCCTTAGAGATCAATTGGACCTTAAGACAAGGATGGACCTACCTCCTTTTCTACCACTTGATAACCTCCCACTCAAAGAAGGGTTCATAGGGAGTCGGATTCTAACTCTATAGGTTCTACAATCCATGGGGACATAATATACATGTAACTAATCCACCCTAAGCATCACTTAACTTCTACCACATCAACTCCAATAAGTCATAATGCAAGACCTAAGGCAATATGAACACGGACAAAACCCATGAACAGTATTAGCAACAATATACTCAACAAAAAGGTAAAAACCAAAGGATCACATAGCAACTTGGGGCACACAAGAAGCCCATAAGCAACCAAAAAGGAATAATGCAAGGTATGGTGCAACTCGAATCCATCAAAATCAGAACCTTCAACTTTCCCGCGATGCACTAAGCCAAGTCTAGAGACCCCTAGAGGGGTATGGTTGAGAACGTCGACGACCATACTTATGATCTTTAGGGACCCACGAATAATGCCTCATCTTAAGATCCATTCCACTATATCCAAAATACGCACCCGAATCGGCTAAGCAATCTCTCGGGTGGTACCTTCCACACTTATTGCATGTAAGAGGAGCTTGCCTACCAATACCTTCACCTTGATACTTGGGGTTGGCCTTGGCACCCCTTTTGTTTGGAGCATCATCATATTCTTGATCTTGGAAGCTACCATCAAATCGAGCGCTCTTAGACCGCTGACTTTTCCTCTTTCTAAGCTTCTCCCCCTCATGTTGTTCCACATAAATCATGAGGTGGGACAAATCCATATCACTAATCAATACAGTGGACCGGTACTTCTCACTCACCAAGTAGGATACCCCCATCATGAATTTACTCATCCTAGGCCTTGGGTCGGCCACCAATTGGGGGGTATATTCTGAAAGTCGATTGAACTTGAGGGCATACTCCCTCACACTTAAAGATCCTTATTTTAAGTTCATGAACTCCACCAATTGAGCGTATCTAAGATCAAGAGGGAAGAACAAATTAAGAAAAGCCTCCTTGAATTCTTTCCTTAGAACCACATTGTTCACCTCTTCTTTTCCTTCCATTGATTAAACCATATTTGTGCTACCCGTTAGAGTTGGTAAGCCGCTAACTCCACCTTTTTCTCTGATCTAACTCCCACGATAGCCAATACCTTATAAACCTCATCAAGGAATTCTTTAAGGTCCTCATCTACCTTAGATCCATAGAATTCTGGCAGATTCATCCCCATAAAATCCATTACTCAAGATGCCAGAGTAGGAGCATGAGGAGATTGGGCCCCTTAGTTGGCTTGATTAGCCACAACTTGAGCTAACATTGTAAGTGCATGCCGAATTCTCCATGAGTCCATTGTTCTTTGGGTGAGCGGGCTCTTCTTTCTCTTTTATTAGGTCTAATCTAGCATAGAAAAGAACAATCACTAAGGGATGAAAACTTTCTTCAACTCTATAGCACGACTTAGAACATGAAGAAGGGAAATATATCATAAAACGTCTCATAGCCTCCTATTCGTAGTTGTGGTGCAAAACACAACCATGAATAAGACTCTAATAATGCGATGTGTTGGACTCCAAGGATCTAACAATCTAGTGCTCTAATACCATCTTTATCACAACCCAAGCCTAGATCCTAGACATGATCGGAGAATGGGGAACCCGAAGGAACCCTAAACAAGCCTCATAGCATATCATTACACATCCTTGGTCATGAAAGCAGTTAAAATAACAATGAGAGATAAGAATAAACAAGGAAATTAGGACTAACGGTAAACTTTCATGTCATAACATCAAGAAACAGGAGAGTCAATGCTCATAGCATACATACATAACATGTCATACAACACCTCTACGACATAGATAAGAGCGGGGGCCATGACAAACAACCGGGCTCACCCTCATACAATATATAAATAAAGGAAAGATACCTTTATTACATTGCAAGAGATCATAACCAACGTCCCCGGAAAGGAGAACTCACCAACAATCTTGAGAGACAATCATACTAGCCACATGAAGGAAAAGGATGATGAAGCAGTACACCGGTTCCTAAATTGTGATATCACCTAGGCATAGAGTATGTGTTAGTAAGTTTGAATGTAGTAAGTATGTGGGATAAAATGCAACAAGAGATAGGAATCATAAGCAAAATGTATAATCATAAGCAATGAATAACATACTAACAATATGACATGTAGGAATGATGTTTGAAGTAAAACCATGCTTACAATCCAAATCAACTTGTATAGTTCATAATACATAGTGAGTGAAGAAATCTCAACTGGCATAAAATAAGACCAAGTGAGCTACAACTCGGAATCCCGATGTCAACCCCACATAGGAGGAAAGGGGGAAGTCACTTGCCAAAATGAAACTCCTAATGCCTAAGTGGATCCACTAAGCCTTATGTTAACTGGCTACTCGCCTCAAGTTCTTGGACTCGGTACTTGCTCAAGCCCAGACTTGGGTACTCGCCTCAAGCCCGGACTCGGGTACTTGCCTCAAGCCCTCATATTTAGGGTACTCGCCTCTTAGAGATTTGGGTTCTCGACTCTAATCCCTTCACCTACAGTGGCATGTACATCTAGGACTTGGGGACTCACCTCTAGTCCACTCGATGCGAAGTCTAATCCCACTGAATATATAAGATAACCGTATTTTAGTAACTTGCAATAAACATAGAGACATGACATAAATAACTCTCAACATCATTGATCTCAAATGGTGAGCTTAACTTCAATCATAAGAATGGGTCTTCATTAACATTACCCTTTCAATAACATCAACATCAAAGGCTCACAAGAGGCATAATCATAAGAAAGGGGGCTTAACTCGGCCCTAAAATATCATCAATCATTTTCATGATCTAAACACATCTTTAGAAAGCTCAAAATCGTCACAAAGTCTCTTGAATCATAACTCAACCAATAGATCATCAAAACTTAAAGAATCCTTAAAAAGGCATTTTATCAAACACTTGGTGGATGTGTAATACTAGTGTAAAATACTGGAATTCAAAAGTGTTATCATGCTAGAGAATCCAATGTAAAACCATCAAGAGATGATTGATAACACCATCAAAATAATATACATCAAAAACCTTCAACAAACCTCACAATAGATCTTAGACTCATAACTCAAAACATAGTTAAACATTCACAATTTCGTAAATCCCAATATAGTGTGCAGTGATTTTCATAATAAATAAGACCCATGAGTAAATCAACTTTAAATCATGCAAATTAGAGTAAAAAGAAGCTTGGGTATTATGGGTGAAAGGAACCTACATACCTTAGCTTATAGAGATCCTAAAAGAAAATGGCGATGGAGACTTGAAACTTGGTTAGAATTCCTTAAGATCTGGAGAGGGTTTTGGCACTTGAATTTTGAGAGAAATATGAAACTAATTATTTGAGTGAGTATTGGGAATGTCTTGATGATATGAGGTTGAAATAAGGTTAAGTATAGGTATTTTCACATGTGGGAAGGCTTAGGCCCAAGACCTAAAGGCCTTGGACTAGACAAAAAAAACTGGACAAAAATAACACAGAGGCATGTCATGCCAAGAATGAGCACTACACACTGAAATTTGACACTTTAAAATTTTGGATTTTTCTACGGTTGCTCTAAAATTTGGGTTAGACCAATTCCCCACTCAATTTTTCCCCCTGAACAAGAATATGAAGTCGGATTTCTAAAATAACATATGAATTTTGAGATAAATGAAAATTTACGATTCTGGACACTTTCGAGGAATACTTTTGGACACTTTTTGGGGTCGTTACACTCTATGCCTATATGATGTTACTAGATAGGAACCGGAGCTCCTCACGATCATCCTACTCATGGCTAGTTTTGACATTTTGAAGATAGCTTTTGGTGAGTCCTCAAGTTCCGGGATGTTAGCCTTTTTCTCTCTTGCTTATGTTATTTCCTCATGATGAGCACTTTAACACTAAAAGGGGTGAGCCTGGAAAAGTGTCCTAGCCCCAACTAAATTCTAAGTTTACAGGTGTTGTTGGACAAGTTGTGTAGTGATGCTATAAGCTTTGACTCTCTTGACTCTTGTATGTTTTAAGCTATGACAGATTCCTTTAGTCCCTTTGCCCTTATTTCTATTCTCTTATTGTTGTTTAATTACTTCTGTGACCAAGGATGTGTGATGATATATTAAAAGGCTTATTTAGGGTCCCTTTGAGTTTCTGATTCGTCGTGTCACATCTAGGACCTAGGCTTGGGTCGCGACATCAACTCTCAATCATGTTTTTCAAGAGGGGTTTTGACCAGTCATTAAGGAGACTATCAATTAGACCCATATTTAGAGTTCATTTATGAAGACCCATAGAACCATCAAGTTCTTTCAACTTATCATCTTGTTTACATCACAATCGACATTCTTAAATCATGGTTCTAGACTCAATCACTAGGTTCATTCATCCATCCTTTTACAAAATAACATATAAGATTTATATAGTAACTCATGAAAAGTATTTATTTAGTAAATCAAGATTATGATGATCATCAACATATGAAAATACATAGAATCTATATAATTTATATGGTAACATTCAAGAAACATGCATGGGGACTCAATACGTTCACAATTTTTTCTATTACCACCAATAGGGGCACGTGGAAGAAATTATCATGTTCTAGTTTAACTTTACGTACCTTCTACCTTGCAGGAATTTGTCCTCAAATCTCTTTAACCTTGGTCTTCCTCTATTCTCCTTAACCCTCTCTACGTTAAAAGTTTGGAAAGGCTTAAGAATATGTGGTAAAACCCTTTTCACGCTCAAAATGACGTATTCTGTTCATTTTCTTAAGTTCTGGAGGGGTTGGGAAAAGTTTGGAATGCCCTTTACGAAAAACTGAGAATTTTCCCTTTGACATACCAAGTCTGCATCGCGAATTCAGTCGGTTTTTTTTTTTGGGGGGGGGGGGGTGTCAGAAATTTCTCAATCGAGTTTTTTGATCGGATAGAAAATATTGTGATACAATCAAGTGTAAGTCTATGATAAGTCAGCGATACGGACATCTCATGCACTTTTCTAGAATTGCATTTTCATATCAAAAAATTATCTTTCGATTTAGTTGCTCTAAAAATCAACTAAGTCCACTTCCCTACACAATCTTTTGTGCTAATCATATTTCCGATCTTGGATTTGCCATCAGATTATGGGAAGACACGTTATGAGAGTGTCTCTTATCTAGAGATATTTTGGTAATTTTATTGTGTGTTACATTTTCTCTCCCTTGTAATCATTCATCCTCGAATGAAGAGTAAAGATAGACATTAAGGCATGAATAACAATTGAGACTCCTCTAAAAAATCAATCAACCAATCAAACTAGCGACCAATAAACAATCTTGACAATCTTTGTTCAAACTCAAGAAGAGACAAATCAACTCAGGGATGGAAAAATCAATTAAAATCAAGAGTAAGGACATTACCTTCAATATTTTCATTATCAGGAACGAATAGACACAAGCATTTAGCTTTCACTGAGGCTATCTCTTTGATTTCTCCGCAAGACTTTTACTAAGGCTATCTCTTTGGTTCTCAATTTGCGAACCCGGCGATCATAAGACAAGTTATCCTTCACTCCAATACTAACAACAGGGATTGTCAATGAAGGATCTCCTAAGCATTTCTTCAACATTGAGACATGATAAACGGGATGAATCACATCTAGGTCAGAAGGTAACTCTAACTTATAAGCAACCTTCCCAATACTCTTCACAAACTGATAAAGGTCAATATAACGAGGTCCCAAATCTCATGATAGACTTTGACACTTTCAAGTATACCCAATCACTCACCTCAAACTCTAAGTATCTCCTTCTCACATCAGTGTAGGACTTTGGCGGCTTTGTATAATCTTTAACCTTTCTTTAATAACCTTTACCTTCTCCATCAACTGATAAACAATATCGGGTCCAAACAACTCGGCTCTCTAATCTCAAACCACTTAATTGGTGACCAACATCGTCTCCCATACAAAGTCTCATAAGGAGCTATCTAAATACTTGCATGTAACTATTGTTATATGTAAATTCAATTAGAGGTAAATGGTCATCCCAATTTTCCTTAAATTCAAGGACACAAGCCCTCAACATATCCTGCAGGTTAGAATGGTACGCTCTGCCTAGCCATCTTTCTGAGGATGAAAGATAGTGCTCAAATTCACCTTAGTACCTAATACTTTCTAAAAAGATCTCAAAAAGTGGGATGTGAATTGATCTCCTCTATCCAAGATAATGGACAAGGGAACTCTATGCAACCTCACAATCTCGTGGATGTACAACTTTCCATACTCTTCTACAGTGTTGGTCATCTTAATCACTAAGAAGTGAGCTGTTTTGGTCATCCTAACTACAATCCCCCATCTTGAGTCATATTGCCTTCAAGACAAGTAATGAAGTCCATGTTGATCATCTCCCATTTCTATTCTGAAATCTCAAAGTTATGAGCCAATCCACGTGGCCTTTGATGCTCAACTTTAACTGGTTAACAATTCGAGCTCTTGGAAACAAACTCAGCAATATCTCTCTTCATTCCACCTCCACCAATAGACTTCCCTCAACTTGTGGTACATCTTGTTAAAGCCAAGATGAGTAAAATATCTAGAGTTGTAGATTTATCCATAATTCTATCTCGAGCACCATCAACATTTATTACACATAATCTACTTTGGTATCTCAACACACCATTTCCCCCTTTGGAGAAAACCATCACCTTCCATTTATCGATAGCTTCCTTCAACTGAAGAAAAACAGGATCTTAGTCTTTTGTTTCCTTCACCTCTGCTAATAAAGATGAAGCAAACCTATTCAAGGAATTGACTCCTCTTTTATCATTCTCTTCGAGTTGAACTCCTAATCGGGCCAATCTATACACTTCGTTGGCCAACTCTTTCTTCCCTTTCTTAACATGAGTTGTACTACCCACTGAAAAGCTACTAATGTTAGCTTCACTTGGGTGGTATAAAATGCTCATGTCATAGTCCTTGAACAGCTCCAGCCATCTCCTTTTCCGTAGGTTGAAAACTTCTTGATTGAAGACGTACTACAAGCTCTTATGGTCAGTAAACACATCCACATGTACTCCATATAAGTTGTGGCATCAAATCTTTAGTGCAAATACCACCACTGCCAACTCAAGATCATGGGTTAAATAGTTCCTCTCATGAACCTTGTTTCCTAGAGGCATAAGCTATCACGTTTTCCCTCTACATCAGCATGCAATCCAACCACACTCTTGATGTATCACTATATATTACAAAATCCTCTGTTCCATCAGGGAAGGTTAGAGCTGGTGCAATAGTAAATCTTTTTTTCAACTCTTGGAAGCTCTTCTCACACTCATCGGACCACTGAAATTTAACCTTCTTCTGAGTCAATTTTTTCAATGGTGAGAATATGGAAAAAAATTCTTTAACAAATCTACAGTAGTAGCCTGTCAACCCCAAGAAACTTCTTATGTCAGCTAGATAGTTCGATCTGGACCAGTTCTTAACTACTTCAATCTTTTGAGTGTCTACTCAAATGCTATCACCTGAGACAGTATGGCCTAGAAAAACCACTAACTTGAGCCAGAATTCATACTTTAAAAATTTTCCATATAACTCATGGTCTTTGAGAGTTCGGAGGACAATTATGAGGTGCTTGGCGTGCTCCTCGTTATCTCATGAATACACCAAAATGTCATTGATAAAGACGATCATGAACATGTCTAGGTATTGCCTGAACAATTTGTCCATCAAATCCATAAAGGTTGCAGGCATATTAGTCAACTCAAAGGACATGACCAAGAACTCAGAATGGCCCTAACGGATCCTAAATGTTGTCTTTGGGATATCACATTCTCTTACCTTCAACTGATAGTAACCAGATCTGAGGTCTATCTTTGAGAAGCAAGAGGCAGCCTAGAGTTGGTCAAACAGATAATCTATCCTTGGGAGAGGACATTTATTCTTTATCATGACCTTGTTCAGTTGCCTATAATCGATACACATTCTGAAAGACCTATCTTTCTTTTGCATGAATAGACAAGAGCACTCCAAGGAGAAACGCTCAGCCTAATAAAGTCCTTCTTTAACAAATATTCAATTTCTCTTTCAATTCTTTCAACTTAACGGGGGCTATCCTATTTAGTGGAATAGAGATAGGCTGAGTATCGGAGAGAACATCAAACATGAAGTTATCTCCCTGTCAGGAGGAACTCTAGGCAAATCCTTAGGAAATACTTTAGGAAAATTACTCACAATCAGGACTAACTCAAGAGTAGGTGGCTCAACATCATCAGACTTAACTCGCACGAGGTGATAGATACAACCTTTAGAGATAAACTTTTTGGACGTAAGGTAGGAAATAAGCTTACCCTTAAGTGCAATAGGGACACCCTTCCACTCTAGGACTGGTTCATTTTGGAATTGGAACTTAACGATTTGGGTCCTACAATCAATGGAGGCATAACAAGCATGAAGCCAATACATGCCAATAATCACATCGAAATTAATCATCTCTAACCCAATCAAACCAGCAAGGGTATCCTTATGATAGATGGGCACTACACCATCTCTATAGATTCTTTCAGGTAGAACAGTCTCAAAACCTAGAGCAGAAACATCAAAGGGTTCAAAAAGACACTCAATAGTTCTATCAAATCTACTAGCCACATCAGGTGACACAATGGACAATGAAATTTTACAGGTCGTATGTTGTCTTATACATGGGCCTCATACTAAGAAAATTTCACCAAGTCACCTTGGGATTTATGGGGCCTCTTCTATAGGCAGTAGATGACCTCATTGTTCTCTTCTAGTAAATTTTTTCTAGTCATTTTCTCAATTTTCTCTATGCATCTACTTATACTAGGTGGAAAGAATTAGGGAATATTACATTATCTCCCCTAGGGGTCATTCATCCTCGAATGAAGACAAATTAGGAAACTTAGTCAAGGAATGAATCTCTCTATGGACTCCAACAATCATACAACTCTTATCTCACTCATATAATCAATCAGTCAAGAAACTTACCAAGTAAAACAATTAAATAGTCAACATATCAAATCAATCCTCAATCACACTCTAGAGCTCTAACGTCTATCAAACTCAGAATGGAAGGAGAACTCAAGGAATAGGAATTCAAGAACTTAGGAGGAAATCATTACCATAAACTCCTTCATCATCAGCAAGTAGGAATAAATGAGGGAACTTGGCCTTCATATCCTTCTTCGCCTCCCAAGTAGCTTATTTTACAAATTGTCTTCTCCACAACACTTTGACAGATGCAACCTCTTTGGTGCTTAACTAGCAAAATTGACAATCAAGGATTTGGACAGGAATCTCCTCATAGCTCAAGTTGTCTTTTACTCCAATACTCTCAATCAGAACAACCCACTATGGATCTCCCAAACACTTTTTAAGCACGGAAACATGGAAAAGTAGGTGAATGGATGCTAACTCTTGTGGTAGCTCTAACTCACATGTTACACTACTTTAATTAACTCACACGCCATGTATCTCCACAACCCAAATCTCTATCCTTGTGAATGGCTCAAGAATGGAATTCTTCTGCCAACTCAAGGTATTAGTCAAGGGGACCCTATGTCACCATCTTTATTTATTCTATGCATGAAAGTTTTATCAAGAAACATTGAACTCTTAGTCTCCCATAAGGAATGAGCTCCAATCAGAATTTCACAAAATAGGCCTTTCTTATCTCATAAGTTCTTTGCAAATGACGTAATTTTAATAGGAAAAGCTATAGTCCAATTGTAAGAATATTAAAGATACTACGAAGAACTTTTGCAAAACTTTTGGATAGGCAATAAACATCAACTAGTTGAAACTTATCCTTTAAACAAACTACTCTGCAGACCTCCAAGAATCAGTAATAGTCACCCTAGGAATAAAGATAGGAAAGATCCTTGGTAGGTACCTTAGACTATCAATAGTCCATCAATGAACCTCTAAAATAAACTTTGACTGTATCATTGACAATATTCAGGCTAGAAAAGAGGGTCGGTTGGGCCTGCCTTTTCAATCAATAGTCAGATAGATAGCTAAGTTCTTGAATATGGTAGGTAGAACAACTCTGGCAAAGGCGTTCTTGAGTAGCTTTCCAACCCATGTAATAAAGTTTACTAAGCAAAAGTTTATCATGAATAAGATTGATCAAATACACTGAAATTTTATCTGAGGATCAACTAACGACAAATGAAGACTCCACTTGGTGGTATGAGAAGTAGTAACCTTAAGGAAACGTGAGAGAGGACTAGGCATTCAATGTACTGCAATAAAGAACGAAGCCTTCCTGGCCAAACCAGCATAGAAAGCATATAAAAACCCTAACATGACACTCTGGGCATCAACATTACTGGGAAAATACACCCCAAATGAAGTCCTCGAGAGCCGAAACATAAACTTGAAATGCCTAAGCAGCAACCTTTAGAAACATCTACTCATTGGCTGGAATATATGCAAAGTTGGCATGGAATGGATTTTAGGCAATGGTCACTTCACGTACTGCTGGCATAAAATATGGCTCCCAAACAAAACCCTGTTAAGAAAATAAATCCATGGACCAGTACTCTAAGGAGAGATAGTACTACCATTGGATCATACTTAAACAAGGATCAAAGAGACATAGGATCCTTTGAATTCCCGAAAGAAAATTAAATTGCTCATTAACAATACCTTCACATGCCATTTCTAAAGCTAATAAAATTGACAAATCTTTAATCTAACACCCAAAACGTAGAATGGTACAAAAACTTAATGATCAACAACTTAAGCTTCCACAAATACCAAAACTCATATTTTCAATTTTAAAAACATAGGATTTCAGTTTCAACCACACAGATAGTTCAAAATAAGCTGAAAATAACTTACGAAAGAGTAAAATGGTAAAAAGCCAAAAATGACCAACCAGGTCATTGTACCATTCACCACTAAAAACAATGTTCATCCTCGAATATAAAGAAAAGAGGAGTACCTAATACCTCAAAAAGTCTAGGATATCTAGCCTGCAATGCAGACTCCAACTCCAAAGTAGCCTCATCAATAGAATAGTGCCCACTAAGCATACACAAAAGGTACATATTTGGACCTAACCTTCAGACCTGCCTATCCAATATAACTATTGGCTCCTCCTGGAAGGAAAAATATAGACCCAACTCAATAGAGTCATAAGATATCATATGGGACTCATCAGGAATGTATAGCGGAGCATAGAAACAAGAAAAATAGGATGAACAGATGATAATCTTAGTAGTAAAGCCAACTTATAGGGCACCTCAACAACTCTACTTAAAAGCTCAAATAGGCCAATGAATTTGGGACTCAACCTTCCCTTTTTCCCAAATCACACCCTTCATAGGTGAAACTTTCAGCCATACACTGCCACCAACAAAGAACTAAAAAAGGCCCATTCTTTCGATCAGCATAACTCTTCTGGAAACTTTGTGCTATGAAATGTCTACTCTGAATTAGTCAGATATGATCTATGGCATCGTCCCAAATCAAATCAACACCCAACACCTCGGTTGAACTCGAGTCAAACCATCCGATCTGTGATCTATATCTCTAACCATACAAGGACTCAAATGGTGCCATATGGATGTTGTAGTGGTAACAGTTGTTACATGAAAACTCTACCACTGGTGAGTGTTGGTCCCATCGATCCTCAAAATCAATTACACAGGCTCTAAGCATATCCACCAGAACATGAATGGTTCTCTTGAACTAATAATCGGTCTGAGAGAGAAAAGACGAACTTAAATCCACTTTAGTACCAAAACCACATTGTAGATACCATCAAAAGTTGGAAGTGAAAATAGACCCTCTGTCTGTAATATGGACATTAGCATTCCATGTAATCTGACTATATGTCTGATGTAGAACCTAGCCAACTGCTCAATATTGTAGCTAGTCTTCACCGATAAGAAGTGTGCCAACTTGATCAAACAATCAACAACCACCCAAACTAAATCAAACTTGCCCAGGGCCATGTACAAACGTGTAACAAAATCAATAGTCACCCTTTTCCACTTCCACTCAGGGATGGGTATTCTTTGCATCAACCCACCGGGCTTTTGTTGCTCATACTTGAGTTGTAGGCAATTTATGTACTTTCCGACAAACTTAGCTATGTCTCTCCACATGCCAAACTACTAACAATGTTATTTTACATAATCATGAGTTGGCAGTTGTAGTGTTTGCTCTCAATATTTAGCACCACTACTAATATAGAGTGCATGTAGATGCGTTCATAGACCATAAAAGCCTTTGATATGTCTTCAGTTAGAAAGAGCTCAACTTGAGGCAGAGGAAATGGCTAGAGTTGCTTAAGGATTATGATATGAGCATCTCTACCACCTAGGTAAAGCAAACATTGATGTTGATGCTCTTAGCAGGTTATCTATGTATAGTACTATCTATGTTGGGATGGGAAAGAAAGAGCTGGCTAAGGAAGTACATAAATTGGCCCGATTGAGCGTTCAGCTTGAAGAGTCTTATGAAGGTGAATTTAATGTTCATAATAAGTCTGCATCATCTCTAGTGGCAAAATTGAAGAAATATCATAACCAAGTCATGTCCTTATTCAGTTAAAGGATGTTGTTCATAAACAAAAGATAATGGTTTTCTGCAACGGGGGAGTTGTTGTGCTAAGATATTAGAGTAAATTGTGTATTTTAAATGTTAATGGTTTTTGAGATAGGATTATGGTTAATGTTCATAGTTCAAGGTAATCCATTCACCCTAGCTCTACAAAGATGTACCATGATTTTAGAGAAGTCTATTGGTGGTGTGGAATGAAGAGGAATATTGTTGAATTTGTTTCTAATAGTCCAAATTGTCAACATGTCAAAGTTGAGCATCAAAGATAGTCCATCGTCAATACCCGATAAACGAAGTTGAATATGACTTTTAATACTTGGCTCTATCATTTGGATTGGCACAGACCTTTTAGATTCTTAAATGGATGTAGGAGATGATAAATATAGACTTCATTATAGGTTTTCCAAGGTCCTAGAAGAAGCATAATTTGATATGGGTGATTGTGAATAGGATGACCAAATTAGCTCACTTTTGGGCAGTTAAGGCAACTAAAATTGTAGAGGATTATGCAAGATTATACATTCATGAGATTGATAGACTGCATTCGGTTCCCTTGTTTATTATCTCAAATAGAGAAGATCAATTCATATCCTAATTTTGGAGGTCTTTCAACAAATGATTGGATTCTTAGGTAAATCTTAATACAACCTTTAATCTCCCGATAAATGACTAGGCAAAACGCATAATTCAAACATTTAAGGATATGTTGACAAATTGTGTCCTTCTCTTGAAAGGTAATTGAGATGATCGTTTACCTCTCACGGAATTTTCATATAATAATAGTTATCATACAAGCATTCAAATGGCTACCTATGAAGCCTTGTATGGGAGGAGATGTAAATCACCAGTTAGGTGGTTTGAAATTGGTGAACATGAGTTGATTAGACCTGACCTTGTTCACCAATCTATGGAGAAGGTGAATATTATTAGAGAAAGATTGAAGACTGTATTGAGTCATAAGAAATCACATACTAATATGAAAAAGAGAGTTGTAGAGTTTGAGATGAATGATTAGGTGTACTTGAAAGTGTCACTCGTGAAGGGTGTTGTGAGATTTGGAAAAAAGGGAAAGTTAAGTCCCCATTACATTAGTACTTATAGAAGTGTGAAGAGAATTGATAATATCGCTTATGAGTTGGAGTCACCATCTCAGTCAGTCATTATTTATCTAGTATTTCACATCTTGATGTTGATAAACTGCTTGGAGATCATTCATTGGAAATTCCTATTGATAGTATTGGCATTAAAGATAGCTCATCCTGTGAGGAGAGTCCAGTTTAGATTCGTGATCATCAAGTTTGTGAATTAAGGACCAAAGACATAGCCTCAATCAATGTTGTTTGGAGAAATCAATTTATTAAGAAAGCCATATAGGAAGTTCAGGAAGACATGAAAGCTAAATATTTACCTTTATTCATGCCAAATAATGACAATATTGAATGTAATGTCCTTACTCTTGACTTCATTTTATTTCTTTATAATTGAGTTTTAATATTTGATTGTCAGAGAGTTTTATTATTGTTAGATTGAGTCTTGATTGATATTCTTTCCTCAAGCCCATATCTAGTTACTCGTCATTCAAGGATGAAAGATTCTAAGGAAGAGATAATGTTTCATCCTAACAAATTACCAAAATGTCCTGGATGCAAGATTGCACCTATAAATCATCAGTCAAAATCTTTTAAAAATATTTGAGAAGAAAATCATGATCACCACAAAATATCAAGTTGGATAGTAATCCCGATCGAATTATAGGCCAATCGGATCGTAAAATATCTTTTTAGAGTGAAAACTACATAAATAGAAAAATAAGTGACCACTCCACATTGCAGAGGTTCCCCAGAATAAGTAAACAAAATTTCTAAATTTTTGATGGTCCCATATAGTTATCAAAAGTTATCATAAAAAAAAAACTAAAATGAACCCCCAGCGCGACACAGAGAGATTCCATCTTAGTTCAAATTTGTGTAATTTCATTGAAGGACATTTTAGACTTTTCTCCACCTTCTATACTTAACCACAACTGATATAGGTTATTTTCAACCTTATAAGGATTCCTAAACTCATTTATAAGTTCTTTATGCACTCTGACTAAGGAATCAGGGCTAAGGAGAGAAAAAGAGACTAGAGTTCAAGTGATTGGAGCAAATTCTTGTCAATGTTGATTGTCATCTTTATCCAATGTTCCTAAGGCTAAACTAAAGCATGTAACTTATTCTTTCATGATCCGCATGATTTTGATAGGATGAATTGTGATGGAATCGAAGTCCCCATAATTTTGTTTTCTTGATTACTTCTTTAATGCTTAACCTATTCTACTTATATTGTATAATTGATGATTTCTGTAAACTTAGTTCTTGAAAAAATGATTTAAACCTTTGATTTTATGAATTCTAAATATATTTTGTACCAAGCTTTAGTGACTAAGCCTAAGGATTTAATCTAGTGTCTTGAACTCATGAATGTTTGATTATGGTTGAGATGTGAACATGATGACAACCTCCTGAAACTGATGGTTAAATAATCTTCATAATAGAACCACCTTGGTCTTGACTAAAGTGTCATCATAAATGATTGTCTAAACCTCTCTTGGAAGATGTGACGGAGAGGGATTACACGATTGATAGGCTGAAAGGCTTGAATGTGAACAAACTGATGAACTTATAAGTGTCCATATGAGATTTATTTATTGATTACATTGGGATTGATTGTTTTATGAGCATTAAGCCAAGATAAAATATTGAGCACCGAATTAGGTAAGAATGATCAACAAACTGAACTCAATAATTATGTCTCCAAATGTAAGAGAGGATTGAATTGTTAAGTCATACATTTCCTGTTTGATAGGTCCCTAAAACAATAGCAGACTTGATTTATTGTTGGATCCATAATTGGTTGATTATTTCTTTACTCTAAAAAGTATTGAATGGACATGGAAAGAATGTCGGCTTGTTGCACGATCACTGGCTCATAAGTGATTGTTATCGGATAAGAGAAACTCCCATGTATGTCTTGATAGTACTCTAATGATTAGATTGAACATGATTGGTCTCTATCTAAACAATGTTTTACTTTACTTATGACATTTTTATTAAGTTCTTTATTTGCCTGATTTGAGTTCTGAGTTGTGAATATTTTGCCATGATGCATATTTTTCCTCCATTGTGCATACTCATACATTCCATGTACTAGTGTGCCTTTGGATATGCATCATTTTATGATGCAAAGATAGGTACTAGAGATCATTAACATGCATTTTGTTGAGGATCCTTTGCATTTAAATAATGGATGAGTCCTCCCCTACATTCGGAGGACACCCCACTTATCTTTTGTACTTTTGAGTTTAGCATTTTTATGTTGATTTGAGGTAGCCATGAACCTTTCCTTGGCACCCTTTAGACAAATAGATATAGGATTCATAGACTAGATTGATTATCTATTGATTGGGTAGTGTTTCTGGCTAGTTTCTTTCTTACTAGTCTTGTGATTGAATTATCTTGGTTTGTTGGACTATAGCCTTTGTTAATAGAGATTTGATTGTAATATTCCTATTGAGTTATTCTTTGTTGATGTCTTCATCTATTGATTGAATAAATATGTGATCAGGACAAGTGATTCGCTTAGGAGTTAGTAATATTCTTCAAGTGTCGGCCACACCAAGGGTACCTTCCCAAGGGCATGACATCTATACATCGTATATCATTTCATTGGACATAAAAATGGCTCGTGAAACTTGGGACAAATTTTGGGTTTATGAATATGGGATCTACGATCTATTACAATGGGCCATAAATCATTTTATAGACCATCCTGTTGGTCAGTAGAAAAAGTCCTACAACCCCTATTTCGGACCCTTCAGATCTTGCTTCTACAAACCTTTCTACGGCTCATGGTTCTTTTCACGAGCCATAGAACCTCCTCGTGGAACCCCTCAACACTTTGCCAAATTTCAACTTTCAGGATCTAATCTACGAGCCTAGTCTAAGCTCGTAAATACAACTATGGCTCATCTTGTCGGTCTGTAACAGAATTACTGAGATTTGAAAATTTCAAAACTCCTAACCCTATCTATGACCACTATCCATGGGAAATAGTTCCTTTTACAGCTCGTGAACACCTTTTATATTTATCAATCTTTCTCTAAAGTTTTTATAAGTTGAGATGTGTAGATGGGGTTTTTAGTCACTGCATCAAAAAATATCTCTACAGTTTTCTTTCGTATCCCAACTTTTCAACTTCTAGTGTATTAAACCTTTAACTAAGATGTCCATAATGGTAGATCCAAAGATTTTACTGATCTGAATTGTTGATTAGGAGTTATCCTACCTTAATATTTGTGGAAGAGGGCTCAACAAACGAAATAAATATCTGATTTACATTCATAATGGATTTTGCCATATTTCCTCTTTGTGGATGATAAATATTGCACACACCATCTTTAAATGACACATTTAATCCTTTTTCTTGAAACTTCCTAGTGTTTAAAAGATTATTTGTAAGCTCCGGACTCCAATATACATCACAAATGCAATAACAAACTCCCTACTAGAATAATTTCACTATCCACTTTTCAATAACCCTTTTGTATTATTTGCAAGATCAGTGAGAGAGAGTTTTGTGTCCAAGCATGAGAACGAATCTTTCGACACATATGATTTGAACATCTAGAATCCAAGAACTACACACTACTCCTCTTTGCTTCATGTAGTTTTGTATAGGCCACTAACAACATATGTTCTTCTTGTTCAGATTCTGCATGATTTTCTTCCTTGTACAACTTTGGACATTTATACTAAAAATGTCCTAAGTAATGACATTTTTAATATTCAATAGTTGTTTTATTAAAAGTTGCTCTTCCTCTTCCTTCTCCTCTTCCTAGTTCATTTCCCATGAAGGGTGCACTTCCATTATTGTTTGTTCCTGAATGGCCTTCTACATTTAGAAATTGATCGTTATCATCGCTTAGTGGAACTTTATTCGTGAACTCTATAATTTATCGGTAGATATGTTGTTAGCATCGTTTGATTCTTCGTGGAATGCTACAACATATGCGAAATAGTCAGATTAGAGTTCACATAATTTTTCAACAATTTTTGAATGTCTTCTCCATTACTTGCCATCTTATTTGAGACTATCGTCACTATTGCGAAATACTCAGTGATGGTTTTATCCCTCTTCATTGCTAAAAGCACAAACTCTTTTCTTAAAGAGTTAAGAAGAGGGTCTCTTTACCTTGAGATTTCCTCCAAATTTCCCCTGCATTGAAATGATCTTGGATATGCAATGGTCCATGATTTGTGCAAAAATAATTTGATTAACTGCTTGAAATAGATGATGCTTGACTTGGTTATCCTTGATTCTAGAATCATTGAGTTGTATCTATTGTGCTTGAATTAGATCAGTCCTTAAACATGAATTTTCGAAAAGGAAAAATGTTTTCAAGTGTAGGGTAACCCACACACTCATTGATGACCAATAAAAAGTATGACGGATCCTTGATAGGTTCGTATATAAGGGCCTCAACGTGAAGGAAATTTGGAGTTCGTTGTAAAGTAACCTACAATTAACAACATGACTGGTAGACCATGTTACACCCCGTAGAATCGCTCCGTGAATGAGGTCCAGTAAATGTGGAAAAAGGCTAAGTATGGAAGGACTCTATGAGTCTAACCACGAGTCATAGATCAAAGGACTGACCATAAAATTGATTCGTAGTTTTAGGGCCAACATATTAGTTTTAAGAGTTTTGGAAATATTAATAGTATGGACAGGGACTATGGTCTGTAGTTCGATCCACAACCCATAAATGAGCTTTCATAGAGTCAATCAAAAAGTTTTAATGAAGGGTAGTTTTTTCATTTTCATTAATCTATTCCTAAACTATGTCATTTCTGAGATCTAAAGAGGCCTAAATTAAACCTTAAACCCTAAGGAACTCCTATTCACTTCATTTTTCCAATTCCTAAGATTTCTTAAGGCATTATTCTCTCTTGAAGGCAAGGCAAAAAGGACTAGGGATTCAAGGTTCTTCCCAAAGGGTTCAAGTTGATTTTCCCTAAGCTTACCAAGGTATATGAGTTTGATTTGTGGGTTCTCTTTCACCCACAAAATTCTTCATATTATATTCTTTCTTTTCTTTAAGTTCCTTCTAATAATATGAATTCTTATGGTGATTTAATGATATATTATGATATTAAATGATCTCGAAGATATTGTATGATATTTGCTAAGTGCTTAAATGTATTCAAGTTATTGATGATGACCTTAAGGACAACTTGAGTAAATGAGGGAGTGTGGGCAGTATCACATGTTTTAAATGGTGTATTCTCATGATTTATGCATACTTTTGTGATTTATGATTGTTTCATTTGAAAACTTAGACTACGTTAATTCAAGTAAATCTTTGCATGATTTATGAAGATGGTTAGGAAATTAAAGATAAGATTTCAATTTATGATTTGTCAAAGATATAAGCATGTTGATGATTGTCCTAAAAGATGTTTATGAAGGTCCCCAAGATGAAATGACAATTCTCACATGGTGGTTCCTTAAGTTTAGTCTAATTTTATGATTCCTACTTATGATTCTAAGTGTCATAATTTGACCAAGCCATGTTATAAAGATTTCGTGGGATGACTTAGCACCGAATGTGACATTGAGATGGGGTTCGATAAGGGAACCTAGGTAGCAACCCTTTGTTGCATTAACTATGTGTTACCATAGGAGCCCTTGTAGGATAGGCTTGTGGATCCACATAGTCTATTTATATTATTTAAAGATGCATATGAAGTGATGAAGTTCCACCCGACAAGTGGTATCCTCATGCCAATGCAGAGGGTTATGTAAGATTCCATGTAATAGGTCACATGATCTAATATGTTGGTTAAGGTATTTTCCCATAAGTTTATGGTTCTATTATATGATTTCATTACTTGCAATTTCTCATTCATTGACTCTTATTCATATTGAGTGATATTCCTTGTGCATGCTTAAGCTCACATTTATGCATCTTATTATCTTATGCATATTTGTATGTTTTACTTATGGATGATGGCATTACAATTTTATACTTGTATTTTATCTCACATACTTAGTACATTCTAACATACTAACACATATTTTTCTTGCATGATTCAGCCATATAGGGACAAGTGCTCCTCCACTGACTCATGGCCAGGTTTTTTGGTGTTCAAGACTAGTACTTTTAATGTAGAGAGCCCTTAGTTTGGGACTCTACCTTTTTCTATCTAAATTGTATTTTATTTTGAGATGTTGTTTATGTTGCCCTTTTGTGGCTTTTACTTTCTATGTTGTTAAATAGTGGAGTCTTTTATATTTGATGGAAATCGATTGTTACCGGTTTCATCCACCCATGTTTAGTTGGTATGCATTATGGACAAAGATGTTGATGCTCCCTTCTAATGTTGTTTCATTGTCAAAAATTGGCCCCGTAGACCCCTTTCCCTATTTTTTTTTTTTTTGCAAAGTTTAAGTTAATGTCTATGGATGCTTAAGATATTAAAGATGGCTTGGGTGAAGTGTCTTTGTGTGTCAAATTCATCGTCTGAGACTATGCCCTAGGTCAAGTTGTTACATATTTGGTATTAGAGCATGATGTTTTATAATTTTCCTCATATTTCCATGCATACCACGTTGAGTATAGTCTCATTGAAGGTTTTGAAGCATGCCACTATCTTGAATAATGGACTATGAGATGGTTTAGGAAAATCTTCAGTTTTTTTGTTTATGTTATCTCTTAAGAGTTAGGTAAGGTTATCCTATCACTAATGATTTCCTCTTTTCTTGTTTCTAGATCATACCACCAAGAAGAGATTCTTACCAAAGAGGCACTCTTGAACAATAAGTCACTCCACTTCAACAAGATAATGAGGTGTCTCATGCAGAGTTTTGAGCCTCCTTCACTATATTAGCCCAAGCATTGGCCAACCAAGCTGACTAGGAGATTTTCGTTTCTCTCCAAGTACCTACTCTGGCCACTAGAGTAAGAGACTTCATAAGGATGATTCCTTTAGAGTTTCATGGTTCCAAGACAGAGGAGGAGCCCATGGATTTCATTGAGAAAGCCTACCGAGTAGTAGACATTATAAGTATCCCTTCAAAGGAGAAAGTCAAGTTAGTGGCCTGCCAACTCAGAGGGGTACCCAAGATATGGTACGAGCAATGGGTAGATGAGAGGGATCAAGAAATGGGTCCCATCATTTAGGAAGAGTTCAAGTGTGATTTCTTAGATCGATTCTTTCCAATTGAGCTAAGGGAGGCCAAGGTACAAGAGTTCATCAACCGCAAGGTTCAATGAGCGTAAGGGAGTATTTCCTCAAATTCATTGAGCTTTTGCAGGCATGCTTTCTTCATGGTTGTTGATCCTAGGGCCCATATGAGCAAGTTTATCTCTAACATCTCCGATTTAATGTCCAAAGAGTGTAATATGTCCATGCTAATGAAGGATGCAAATATCTCATGATTGATGACTTATGTAGAGCAAATAGAAGAGAGAAGTTAACAGAGATGACATAGGAGTCCAAGAGGGCTCGAGTTGATGGTTGGAGCTATTGTCACCAAAGGAGAGGTGGCCAAAAGTTCAAAAGTGGCAAAAATCAAGGTATACAAGGGTCTACCTACACTCCTCCCCAGACTACCAAGGATAAAAAGGTTGCCCCTAAGTCCCAAATCCCAAGTTGCCCTAAGGGTGGATGCAAAGGAGAATACCTAGTCAGTTCGAATGCTTGTATGAAATGTGGGAAGACCAACCACCATGCCAAGGATCGTAGAAGTGGTGGAGAAAGTCCCTAAAGCCAAGGTGGGAAAGTTTAAGGTGTCCAAAGGACCAAGCGATTTTATGTTCTCCATGGTTGCCAATAAAGGCTCTAGATGTTGTCGCGGGTATGTTGAAAGTTTTCAATTTTGATACATGTGCCTTATTAGCTTCATGAGATAATTTGTCATTTGTAACCCCATTCCTTACTAATAAATTTCACGCATGTACTAAAGTTCACCATGAGCCTTATAAAGTAAGTAACCCCATAGGAAAATCCATTATTGCCCTAAGAGTCTATGGAAATTACCCTATCTCCGTTTTGTAAAAACTGGTCTCTTGTGATCTAGTTGAGCTTTCCATGGTAGACTTTAGTGTAATACTCAAAATGAATTGGTTGCATGCCTTCTATGCTTCCATTGATTATAAAACATGTAAGGTCAAGTTTCAATTCCCAAATGAACCTATTCTTGAGTAGGAAGGTAGTAACTCTTCATGTAGGGGTCGATTTATGTCTTTCCTAGATGATCAAAAAATAATCTCTAAAGGGTTCATCTATCACCTAGCAAGACTCAAAGATATCATATCTAAAGTACCTTCCCTTGAGTCGATCCCCATTGTTCACGAGTCCCTCGATGTCTCCCAAATGAGTTATTGGGTGTTCCATAAATGTAAATATACTTTGCCATAGATCTCCTACCTGATACTCAACCTATATCAATCCCTATACGTAGAATGTCCCCCGCAAAGTTGAAGTAGTTAAAGGAGCAATTGAAGGATTTATCAAAGAGGGGTTTTAATAATCTTAGTTGGTCTTCTTAGGGTGCTCCGGTATTGTTTGTGAGGAAGAAAGATGGATCACTCCGTATGTGTATAGATTACCAGCAACTCAATAAAGTCACCATCAAGAACAAGTACCCACTTTTGAGAATAAATGACTTGTTTGATCAATTTCAAGGGGCTACACACTTCTCTAAGGTTGATTTGAGATCCGGGTATCACCACTTGAGGGTGAAGGAAAATGACATTCCAAAGATGTCATTTTGGACTAGCTATGGTCACTTTTATTTTGTACTGGTGTCAATTGGTATCACTAATGCCCTGCTATATTTATGGATCTTACGAATAGGGTGTTCAAGCCTTACTTTGACATGTTCGTAGTGGTGTTCATTGATGACACCCTAATCTACTCCCGAAGCAAGGAACAACACATGGAGCACTTTGGGGTAGTATTGCCAACCTTTAAGGAGCAAAGGCTTTATGTGATGTTCGATAAGTGTGAGTTTTGTCTAGATAAGGCTACCTTCTTTAGGCATGTGGTATCACATAGTGGTAACATGGTTGATCCTACAAAGACCAAAGCGGTGAGAAATTATCCAATGCCATTAACTCCTACAGACATAAGGAGTTTCTTGTGCCCAATAGGATATTATAGAAGATTTGTGCAAGATATCTCCTACATTTCATCCCTACTCACCAAGTTGAGTAAAAAAAAAAAAGTAAAGTTCGTGTGGATGGATGAGTGTGAAAAAAGCTTTCAAACTTTGAAGGATCTACTAAATTTTTCTCCAATATTGACATTACAGAAGGGAATGATGGGTTTGTTATTTATTGTGATGTATCAGGGATCGTGTTGGGTTGTGTGCTCAGGCAACATGATAAGGTAATTTCTATATTTCAAGGTACATGAGAAGAATTACCTATCTCATGATCTTGAGCTTGCGACGATAGTGTTTGGCTTAAAGATTTTGTGACATTACTTATATAGGGTTCATGTGGATGCCTTCACCAACCACAGGAGCCTCCAACATGTGTTCACGTACCCAAAATGATCTCAACTTGACAGTGGTTAGAGCTACTCAAAGATTATGACATGAGTGTGAAGTATCACCCGAGAAAGTTTAATGTTGTAGCTAACACCCTTAGCAGAGTTTCCATGGGTAGTATGTCTTACATTGAAGATGATGAAAAAAGGGAGTCGGCCAAACATGATAACAAGTTGTCTATTTTAGGGGTAAGGTTAAATGAATCTGTTAATGGTTGTGCAATTGTGCTTCATTGGTTCTAATCATCTTTGATTAAGGAGGTTAAGTCTAAGAAAGACCTCAATCCCTCCTTAGTCAAGTTGAAAGCCCTAAATAAAGAAGGAAAGATCGAAATCTTCTCACAAAGGGGAGATGGGGTGCTTTGATATTAAGGGAGATTGTGCATATCCAATGAAGACGAGTTGAAGAAGAAGATAATGCAAGAAGCTCATAACTCCTCATGCTACATTTGTCCCAGCAATACAAAGATATATAGTGATTTGAGGGAGGTCTATTGGCGGAATGGGATGAAGAAGGACATTGCCCAATTTGTGTCCGAGTGTGCCAATTGTGAACAAGTAAATTGGAGCATTAAAGGCCTGGTGGCCTATCCCAATACATTGACATTCCTACTTGGAAGTGGGAAGAGATCAATATGAATTTCATAATAGGGTTGCCAAAGGCTAGAAAGCATTTTGACTCCATATAGGTGATAGTTGATCGCATGACAAAGTCTGCTCACTTCTTAGCGATCAAGACTATATTTGGTACTGAAGATTATGCTCATTTGTATATATGAGAACTAATGAGGTTGCATGGGACTTCCTTGTCATCATATCGGACTGTGGTGTCCAATTCACCTCTTATTTTTGGAGATCTTTCCAAAAGGGACTTGGTAATAAGGTGAAGTTGTGGACCATTTTTCATTTCCAAACTGACGGACAGGCTGAAAGGACTGCTCTCACTTTGGAAGATATGTTGAGAGATTGTTTGTTGGAATTTAAAGGGAGTTGGGATGAGCACTTGCCACTTATCAATTTTTCCTTACAACAATAATTATCATGCAAGTATTGAGATAGCACCATTTGAGGCATTGTATAGTAGAGGGTATAGATCGCTCATTGGGTGGCTTGAAGTTGGTGAGGTGGCATTGGTAGGATTGGACATAGTCATGAATGCTATGGAGCAAATTGAAAGCATAAAGGAAAATTTGCAAATGACCCAAAGCCGACAAAAGTCCTGCTCCGATTCAAGGAGAAGATTTAGAGTTCCAAGTTGGTGATTGGATTTATTTAAAGGTGTCTCCTCCTAATACTATTTGGTAAAAAAGGGAAAATTGAGCCCTAGGTACGTAGGGCTTTATAAGGTGGTGAAAAGAGTAGGAATGATAGCATATGAGTTAGATCTACCTAATGAGATACATTTGACCCTTCCAATTTTTCAAGTGTCAGTGTTGAGGAAATTCATAGGTGATCCAAACTCAGTAATTCCTTTTCATGATGTGAAGATTAAAGAGGATTTGAGTTATTTCTTCCAAGCTTACCAAGGTATGTGAGTTTGATGGGTCTCCTTTCACCACAAAGTCCTTCATAATGTATTTTACTTTTTCTTTAAGTTCCTTTAAGTAAATATGCATGGCAGTGGTGATTTCATGATACATATAATGATATCAAATGATATTGAAGATATCCTATGATATTTTACTAAGTATCTACATGTATTCAAGTTATTGATGATGTCCCCAAGGATGGGTTTTGTTAATGATGAAGTGTAGGTTGTTTTACATGTTTTAAAGGGTATATTCATATTATTTATGCATTATTTTGTGATTTATGATTGTTTCATTTAAAAGCTTAGCTCACCTAGTTTCAAGTAAAGCATTGCATGATTTATGAAGATGATTAAGGCATTAAAGATGAGTTTTAAAATTATGATTGGTCAAAGATATAAGCATGTTGACGATTGCCCTAAAAGATGTTTAATAAGGTCCCCAAGATGAAAGGACAAGTCTCACTTGGTGGTTCTTTAAGTTCTAGCTACTCTATGATTGTTACTTATGATTCTAGGTGTCATAATTTGACCAAGCCATGTTTTAAAGATTCTGTGAGATGACTTAGCACCGAATGTGATATTGAGGTGGGGTTTGATAAGGGAACCTAAGTGGCAACCCATTATCGCATTAATCATTTGCCACCATAGGGGTCCTCGTAGGCTAGGCTAGTGGATCCATGTCGGCCATGTATATTATTTAAAGATGCATGCGAAGTGATGAAATTCCACCCGTCAAGTGATCTCCCCATGCCAACTTAGGGAGTTATGTTGGATTCCATGTAGTATCTCACATAGTCTTATATGTCGGTTAAGGTCTTCTCCCACAAGTTTATAGTTCTATAATATGCTTCCATTACTTACAATTTCTCATGCATTAACTCTTATTCATATTGAGAGATATTCCTTGTGCATGCTTAAGCTCATATTTGTTCATCTTACTACCTTATGTATATTTATACATATTACTAATGAATGATGTCATTACAATTTCATGCTTGCATTGCATTTCACATACTTAGTGCATTCCAACGTACTAACGCATATTTTGCCTGCATGATTTAACCATGTAGGGACAGGTATTCCTCCACCCGCTCTGGCTAGTTTTTTGGGATTCATGACTAGTACTTTTATTGTGGTGAGCCCTTAGTTCGGGACTCTACTATTTTCTATCTAGGTTATATTTTCTTTTGAGATGATGTATATATTGCCATTCAGAGGCTTTTACTTTTTATATTGTCAAATACTGAGTCTTTTCTATTTGATGGAAACCGACCACTATCTTTGTCCACCTATGTTTACTCGGTATGCATTATGGACAAAGATGTTGATGTTCCTTTTTAATGTTGTTTCATTATCATAAATTTGGCCTATAGAGCCCTTTCCCCATTTTATTCCGTAAAGTTTAATGTAATGTCTATGAATGCTTAATATATTATATATGGCTTGGGTGAGGTGTCTTTGGGTGTCTCATTCGCCGTGTAACGACTAGACCCTAGGTCGGGTCATTATAATTGCCTAAGTAATCTAAAGATAAATTGATCATTGAACACTTTCAAGAAATTCTACAACAACAACATTACCCCAATGCCTCAAAGGCTCCCGCTTATTGCGGGGTAAGGGGGGGTCGAATGTACGCAGCCTGACCCCTATGTTTAAAAACATAGCGCGACTGTTTCCCGATGACCCATGATGAGCGTGGAAAGTTGCATTCACTACCTGCTACTTCACAATTGAAAAAAGCGCAGACAGTTTAAAGAGCCATTTCGCTTTATTCCATCATACCCCAAAGCCAAAAAATAGTGAATCTTTGGCTCCGTCCGAGATTAATGGAGATTTCAAGAAATTCTACATTTTTCAAAAAGATTAATTTTTTGATGAAATTGGGAGTAAAATAGGTTTTAAAAAATTATCTTGTCTTGATTTCTCTAAAATGATAAATTAGAAAATTTTTGACATCTGATAGTGAGAATGGAGGAAGTAATATCCATTATTTTTAAAATTTATTTTTTTAAAATAATTAATATTATTTAAATATATTTTTGATAATATTTATGTGACGTTCAATATTTAACATTGATCAATAGTTAGTATAAACTGCACATGTAATACTTATATCAATTTGAGATTAAAACTTAATGAAAGAAAAAAGAAATAAAAAAATAAAAAATTAAGTAAAATAAAAAATAATTAATTGGATTAATAAGTGTTAGCAAATTAAGAAAGAGAACTGATGGGGTTAAAAAAGAAAAATTGGAGTCTGCACACATTAATGAAAAAGACAAAAAATAAAAGAAAAAAAAGGAAGAGAAAAATATTGTTGCCAGTGGGGTTTGAAACCTTGACGTAAAAATTCTATTTGAAGACTTCTGTTGGTTGCACCGTCCAACACTATGTTGTTTTGGTAGCAAGTTAAATATATAATGAATTATTACAAATATATGCATATAAATACAAAATTCTTACAGGCCAGAATGTCCTGCCACCCGAACCCAACTCATAGATCCGCCCCTGCGGATACCAATTGAAAGATTATACATCAAACATAGGTGAAAAGAGAAACACTAACAATTGGAATTTTAAGTGATAGTGTATGAGTAGTAATACCCACAATAAGAAGGAAAAAGGGGGTTATCCACAGACGTTTCTCAACAAGCCAAAAAATGGCTTCTACAATTCTGGATATGGTACTGAATCTGAATTTGATTTCTTTTGTTATGGAAGTACCAAAAGATGCAAACTGAAACAAAAATCAATAAGAATAAGTACTTGCTTGAGTTTGTTTTGCATATTTGACCTGTGTTTCTTACTTTTGATTGCAGAGCTTTCTTTGGAACTTTGGCAAAAACTGGAATTTCAGGCCATTTACAAGACTAAGACCTTGCATTTCCCAAGTGGGTTTTCCAAGTATAATCTTTTTTTTTTTTAAATTTCTTTATAGCCCTTGTCTAATTTTATGCTGTTCGTCTGTTCCATATTGCTAGGTATGATAATAAAGCTTAGAAATGGAAGAGTTTGGAAATTTTCTGTAGTACTAAAGAAGAATTTGAAGAATGTTGTCCAAATTAATTGATTTTGGGAAATTTTCTTTAGTACCTGACTTGGCTGTTTCTTTAAATTTTGAAGTTAAATAACCTGTTTCTTGATGTTAGCATTTTTTTCATTGGGTGAAGTATAGGTTGAGATTTTTGATTTTACAATTCAATTGATACATCAACTAAACATATCATTTCATTTGAAGAGATTATTTTCGGTATATTGTAGGTTAGTAGGTATAGGTGTTTTATGATTCTATAGTGCTGTTTGTCTTCAACTGTGATTACTGAAGTCTTTGGAGGGCTTCTCACAGCTGTTATTGATGTTCTTCCTTTTGCATTGGTCCCTGTATCTTTCATTAGCTTGTTGGTTTATTTAGTTACTGCAGCAACTTTTTTGCACAAAAAATAATAACATCAAAGAAAGTTTTAGGTAGCTGAAATGAAGAAGATGCTGTATATAACAAATATAGCTATCAATATTCACAGTCAGACAAGTTTTTTTACCTTAAGTTTTTTGTAGTAGAAAGTTGTTTCGGAGCATTGAACAAACATTCCAACGTCCACTTTGGAGACATGTTTAGATATTTGATGCATTATAAATTCTTGTATTGAGAATTGGTCAAAAGAAATATTGCCATTACTACGTAAACAACTCATTTGATTATATACATTCATCACCATAACCTCTTCCATTTCAACATTTACCGGGGATATATTTTACAGGAAAGGAATGGCATATTGCTTGGAAAAAACAAGAACTATACAAGCTCTGTAGGATATAATGGAGTTCGTTTAACAGAAATTTCTTGTATTTCAAGTGATGTTTCCAGTCAAAATGAACTTCCTCCACTTGTTAGTGCTTTAAAAGCTTCAGCTGAAGAAAATGCTGCATGTTTTCACTTTCCTGGCCATAACAGAGGACATGCAGCACCATCATCGTTGACTCAGCTCATTGGTGCAAAACCATTTCTTCATGATTTGCCTGAGCTTCCGGAACTTGACAATCTGTTTTCACCAGAAGGTCCTATTTATGAAGCACAAAAACAAGCAGCAAGACTTTTTGGAGCATCGGAAACATGGTTCCTTGTTGGTGGTAGTACATGTGGAATCCACGCAGCCATTATGTCGACTTGTTCACCTGGAGATACTCTTATTCTCCCACGGAATTCTCATATCTCAGCCATATCTGCTCTGGTATTGTCTGGTGCACTTCCGAAGTACATCATCCCTCAATATGATTTCGAATGGGATGTTGCTGCTGGCATCACTCCATCACAGGCAAGTACAACATCCTGACATGCATCTTTCTCAAAGTTGTCTTTATGTTAGAATTAAATTATCTTGAATGTACAAGTGGAAAGATCTTTTATATGAAATTATGCAAATTAGTAATGTATTTATAAAAGTGTTAAAAAACTATTACATTTGTATCCATAAATGGATGTACTTCTTTTTATGTAGGTGAATGATGCAATCAAAGAGCTAGAAATGGGGGGCCGGAAAGCAGCAGCCCTTTTGGTTGTCTCCCCTACCTATCATGGTATATGCAGCAACATGGATGAGATTTGTCATATTTGTCATTCACATAATATCCCCGTAATTGTTGATGAGGCTCATGGGGCCCATTTAGGATTTCATCCAGAGCTGCCTAGCTCATCCCTCAGCCAGGGAGCTGATCTTGTTATACAGTCTACTCACAAAGTTTTGTGTGCGCTTACGCAATCATCTATGTTGCACATGCAAGGAAATCTTGCAGACAGAGAAAAGATTAGCAAAAGCCTACAAATGCTTCAAAGTAGTAGCCCTAGCTATCTGCTTTTAGCATCTTTGGATGCCACCAGGGCCCAACTAAGTGAAAATAGAGAGGCTATTTTTGACAAAGCAATAGACTTGGCTCTGGAAGCAAGAAGCTTGATTAGTAAAATTCCTAGAATCTCAATCCTTGAGTTTCCAACTTTCTCTAGTTTTTTTCATATGGACCCATTGCGACTCACCATTGGTGTATGTCAGTTAGGTCTTTCAGGTTTTGAAGCAGATGATATATTGTGCAATGATTTTGGTATTGTTTGTGAACTTGTTGGAACCAAATCTTTTACTTTGGCATTTAACTTAGGGACTCAAAGAGATCATGTCCTTCGGCTTGTAGCTGGTCTAAAGCATCTATCACAAACTTCTCACTTTCCTCAACCTGTGAATGATGAAGGCAAAAATGTAAACCATTTTGTATGCCTGGATGATGTTAGAATTTGTATGAGCCCCAGAGAGGCCTTTTTTGCTACAAAACGTAAAGTCAGCATAAGAGATAGCCTCGGTGAAATTTGCGGAGAACTCATATGTCCTTATCCACCTGGTATTGCAGTTCTAATTCCTGGTGAGATCATCACCGAAGAAGCATTGAGTTATCTCCTAGAGATCAGAAGCAAGGGAGCTGTTATTACTGGAGCAGCTGATTGCTCCCTATCATCTTTTGTTGTATGTGTTGCCTAAGCATTCTTCCTTCACCTTTATTAAGTAGTTGAAGGACAAATGAGTGACATTTGTGTTAGACCACCCTGCATTTAGCATTTGAGATCTTAGCCTTTCCCACATTTCAAGCAACAATTATGAGTTCAAAGAAACTGCTTTCAATGGGAATTCCTGAGCCTACTAAAAGAAACTGGTAACTCAAGAAAGGCACCTCAATGAAAAAGCAAGTGGCAGGTGACTATAGCAGCAACGGGCAACAAGATGATCCTCATCAAACAGGACAAAAGCCATACAGGTAGGTGAAGCAAGAGAAATGCCGCAAGCTATTAATCAGTATATGGTATTGCCAATTGACACTCCAGTTCATCTAAAACCGACATGCTCTTTAGTGTATGCTGTTCCTCTTTTGGGGACTGTTGGTTGTTTGGCTTCTATGTGGAGTTAATGAACCTTGTGACCATTTGAGGTGGCTGATGGATTGTTTCGGAAAATTGGCATATATTTCTTCGATAATGGAATTATTTTCTGCTGTTGCAAGCTGGGAAGATCAAAGCTTGCATGTATTCTGTTTTCTTATTCTGTCTCTTTCATTCTGATGGTAGAAATAGAATGCAGACATTAACGTTACAAAATGATGCCAACCCTTGAAAAAATGGTGAATGAAGTAAGAATCTGGATAATGAAATTTTGTAGATTTTTCAACAAAATAGTCGCACTTATATGTAATTAGTGTTATATAAATAGTTATGCAATGTATTGATGGTATGTAAATAGACTGTATGTTTTACATAGGCAAAAAGACTTGATATATCCCCAATTTTGTGATTTAGAGCTGATATACTCTCGTTAAAAAATGGCTCGAATGTTGTAATGACTTGAAAGGTTGTTTTGGTACTTTTTGAAAAATGATCATTTTACTCCTCTCGAAAGTTGCATTGAGTCATTTTTTGGTCCATTGGTATGGTTGATTTGGGAACCAAAGTGTAAAGTTTGGAGTTTTTGAAACAAAAGATTTGGATTTTGAAGATTTTAATATTGAAATGGTTGAGTCTAGTCAACATTCAGAGTTTCGAGTATCCTAACAAAATTTTGTTAGTTCCATCGGCTCTAAAATGTGAATTTGAGCTAGTAGGACTAGTAGCTCAGGTCCTGAGGTATTTAGATGAGTTTTAAAAGAGTTTTTGTGTTTTAAAGTCGGAAGCATAAGATGTAGAACCTTGTAAGTTTGGAAAGTTGGATTATGGAAGGAAAGTGCAAGTCTAATTTTTGGTGCCAGGCACTATGATCGCAATTTACACTATGCAGATATTTCTACAGGTCGTAGATAAGGTCTGGTAGGTGGCTTGACACTTAGAACAATTTCTGGAATTTTGGGTTGAATGTACAAAGGTGTTATATGGATCGTTGATTGGTCTATGAGTCATAGACTAGTCTTGTGGTTTGGTAAGTGACTAACTAAATTTCGGCTAAGGCATGAGGCAAACCATGAAGGGTTTTTCTATAGGCCATGGAAATTAGAATGATCCCGTAGATACATTTGTAGTTCGAGATTCTAACGAGGTAAATTTCTCCCAATTTCTATGAAAGATAACCACAATCGGTAAACAGAACTACGGGCCATAGAGTTGAGTCTTGTGGATCCACTTCAGAAAACTAAATGTTGGACTTGATCTCTATGATTGGACTCTGCAGCCCGTAAACTATAGATGGGTCTCGTAGACCTTATCCAGCAAAAATTTGTGATGGGATTTTTTATTCTTTTCTCCTGTCACGACCTAAGCCTAGGGCCTAGACGTGACCGGCAAATGGGGGACCCGAAGGATCCCCAAACAAGCCTCATAGCATATTATTACACATCTTTGGTCGCGGAAGCAATTAATGACAATGAGAAAGAAGCATAAACAAGGGAATTGACTCTAAGGGTAAACTTCCATATCATTCCATCAATAAACAAGAGAGTCAAGGCTCATAGCATAGATACATGACATATCCAACAACACCTCTACTACATAGATAAGAGCAGGGGCCACGGCAAACAACCGGACTTACCCTCATAGTCAATACATAAATAAAGATAAGATAGTCTTAGTACATAGCAAGAGATCATAAGCAACGTCCCGGACTGGAGGACTCACCATCAAACTTGAGAGACAATTATACTAGCCACGTGGAGGAGGAGGATGATCAAATGGTGCACCAGTTCCTACATGGCGACATCATGTAGGTATAGAGTATGTGTTAGTGCGTTAGAATGTACTAAGTATGTAGAACAAAATGCAACAACTGATGGTAATATAATCGAAATGAATAAGCATTGACAATGAGTACATATAGCAATATGGCATGCATGGAAGATGCTCGTAGTAAATCATGCTTATATGGATCATAAAATAAGTGTAAGGAGTGACCAT
>JAOTQR010000097.1:5173869-5185133 GCA_025774065.1 Solanum ossicruentum | reverse complement strand
TGGAGAAATATCCGGCGATGGAGTTTGAAGGGTTGGCCAGAAAGGGAATCCCACACTCGTCGGTGGTGGAATTTTTCTGATCGGAGGTGTGAATAGTGACGTGAAGATGAACAGTAATCTTACGGCTTTGATACCATGTAGAGAAAAATAAAAAAAAATACAAATGATTTACGAGGTTCGAAATGTGGTGCCTACGTCCTCGGGCTAAACTCTCTCTCTTCTGTATATTGAGAGGTATGACATTAGGTCAATATATACAGGAGCTTGGGGCTCCATACAAGGCAGCTGAATATTTACAGAATATCCTTTGAACCATGGTTGGAGGGACAAGAATCCGAGGGATTAGATATAAGGGCTCGTTTGGCATCTTCAAAAGAGACATCAAAATCAGAGGGCCACGAGTTATTAATAGGAGATGAAAATCCAGAGCAATGGATACCAAAAATGTCATAACAAATATCAGCATCAAGTAAAATTTCTTTTCCCTAACACTAGGGTTTCAACTTCACCAGGAATGGAGGATCGCAGCTTAGCGTAGAAGAGACGTACTAGCGGTTCATAAACGACTTTGGGTGAGAAAGAAAAGATTTTCGCACAACCTTTTAACAGGACAGTGAATGGAGAGAAGAAGATACAGGTCCATTATTCGACCATGGACAATGGTCTTAGATTTTAGGGATTGAAAGACGGATTCGTTGGAAGGGTTCCAAAATCAGCTTTGAGGTAAAGAGAACTTCCAACGTCAAACTTGCGCTTCTTCTTGGAGTCACCCGGGTGAGGAGAAGGTGCAACCCATTTGAGAGAGGATATGAAAGTGTCAGACAAAAGGGGGGAAGAAGGAGATGAAGAATTGTCAGAGTTGTCAGGGATAGGAGAATGCGCAATGCCCTTCCCTTTGTTCCTTGTGCTTTTTTGAGGAGGCATGATGAGGAAGGAATGGTTTAGAAGGATGAGGAAGTGTGAAGGAATATAAGGAAGAGAGAAGTGATATGAAAAGAATAGCGAGAATCGAGGGGACTGAAGTGACTGGGCGCAAAAGATGATACTGAAGGCTGACATACGAAGAGTTATACACACATAGAGTCGTCGAAATAGTAAAAGCAATTAATGCAAGTAATAATGGCAACTGAATCAATTAACACAAAATCTTAAGAAATGGTATTTAAAAAGGTTTTGAAATAATATTTAAGGAATCTCTTTGTAAAACCATCAGCAAGCTTATTTTCGGTATTAATGAAATCAATTTTGATGTTGCCATTTAAAACGTAAAATGATGCTTAATGTCAATATGTTTAGCCTTAGAATGATGAACAAGATTTTTTGAAAGATAAATTGCACTAGAATTATCACAGAATATTTTTGCAGGATCAACAACAATATCATAATCAACCAATTGATGAATAATCCAAAGAATTTGAGTGCAACACAAATCGATTGCCACACATTCTGCCTCAGTGGTGGATACAGAGACACAATTTTGTTTCTTGCTATTCTAGGAGATGAGTGATTCTCCAAGCAACAGGCAAGATCCACTAGTGCTTTTGCGATCAACTTTATAACCTGCGTAATCAGCATCTGAAAAACCACGGAGATCAAATGCAGATGATTTTTTACACCAAAGGCCAAAAGAAGTAGTCCCCACTAGATATCAAATAATTTTTTTACTGTAGTTAAATAAGACACTTTAGGAGCAACCTGAAATCTTGCACATTTGCATACACTAAACATGATGTCAGGTCTACTAGTAGTAAGATAAAGTAATGAGCCAATCATACCTCTATACCTGGATTCATCAACACTTTTACTATTTTCATCCAAGTCTAAGTTGCATGATGGACTCATAGGCGTACTGATAGACTTTGTATTTTCCATTCCAAATTTTTATATTGACTCCTTAGCATACTTACTTTGCCAGATGAAGATCCGATGATCAGATTGAAAGATTTATAATCCTAAAAAGAATGTTAACTCACCCATAAGGCTCATTTCGAACTTACTTTGCATGAGATCAACAAACTCCTTGCACAAATTATCATTAGTACTTCCAAAAATAATGTCATCAATATAAATTTGAATAATAATATTAGCAAAGAGGATTTTTTTAATAAAAAGAGTGGTGTCAATACTCCCTCTAGAAAAATCACGATTCAACAAAAATTTACTTAGCTGATCATATCAAGCTCTAGGTGCTTGCTTGAGACCGTACAAAGTGTTAGATAATTTAAAAACATGATGAGAAAATTTAGGGTGTTCAAAACCAGGGGTTGTTTAACAAATACCTCTTCTTCTATAAAACCATTTAAGAAAGCACTTTTGACGTCCATTTGAAATAGTTTAAAACCTTTGAAAGCAGCATAGGCTAACAATATGTGAATAGATTCTAACCTAGCAACAGGAGCGAAAGTCTCATCGTAGTCAACTCCCTCCTGTTGAGAGTAGCCTTGAGCCACTAGTCGTGCTTTGTTCCTGATCACTTTTCCATCTTACCCACTTGGTTCCAATGATGGAAGTGTTTTCAGGTTTGTTAACCAAGGTCCAAACTTGATTTTTCTCAAATTGATCAAGTTTTTCTTTCATAGCCTTGACCCATTCGCTGTCTTTTAATGCTTCTTCAACCTCGTTGGGTTCTAGCTGAGAGATAAGTGCTATATTAGCACTTTTCTTACTTGAGGCTCTCGTTCTTATTTCGTCACTTGCATTTCCAATGATGAACTTCTTTGGATAATCAGGTTCACTTCTCCATTCATTTAGGACAGATTCAGTTATCATTTGACTCTCTTTCGTCAGTGTGGACTGGTCTTTTTCTACTACTTTTTTGGAAGATATAACTGCACTTCGTGAGTTGATAGTTTCCCCATCATCAGAGTTGCATCTTTTCTCAGAGAATCAATTAGATTCATCAAATATAATATGAACAGATTCTTCTACGGAGGATGTGCGTTTATTAAATACTCTGTAAGATCTACTAGAATTAGAGTAACCAATGAAGATACCTTCATCATTGCGGGGATCAAACTACTTAAATTGTCCTTACCATTATTGTGGATGAAGCATTTGCAGCCAAACGGATAGAAATAGCCAATGTTTGGCTTCTTACCGTTCCACAGTTCATATGGAGTTTTCTTGAGGATAAGTCTGATGAGACGCCTGTTGGAATGTGACATGTAGTGCTTATAGCTTCGGCCCAAAAATGATGAGGGAGAGCATGCTTACAAATCATGGTTTTGGCCATGTCCTGTAAAGTTCTGTTTTTTCTTTCAACTACTCCATTTTGTTGAGGAGTTTGTAGAGCTAAGAAATTATGCTCGTAGCCTTCTTCGTTACATAAGTTTTCAAAGGCTTTCCTCTCAAATTCTCCACCATGATCGCTTCTAATGGATGTAATGTAGTATCCTTTTTCTCTATGTACTTTCTTACAAAAGAACTCAAAATGCTTTAAGGTATCATCTTTGTTAGCCAAAAACATTACCCAGGTAAAGCGAGAGTAGTTATCAACAATAACGAATGTGTACCTCTTTCCTCCAATGCTAGCAGTTCTAGTGGGTCCAAAGAGATCCATATGTAGAAGCTGCAGGGGTTTTGTAGTAGAGATAATATCTTTATTTGCAAAGGAATTTCTAGTTTGCTTACCTAGTTTTTTTTTTTTTTGATTTGCACCGGGTGTCCGAGTCTCTTAGAGCCCCGACTAATCCCGAGGGTGCACACCGACTAATCACGGGGATGCACAGTATGCTTAGCTAGTTGACATGCATCGTAGTTGTGATCTTTGGTATAGTCTAACTTTGGTAGACCAGTGACAAGATCAAGTCGGGCTAGCTTTTCAATGAGTCTTATGCTAGCATGTCCCAACTTTCTTTGCCAGATCCATGGATCTTCTGACATTGAAGCTAGACAGATGTGCTCAGTAGCTCCTTTAATGGAATCAAGGATATACATATTTTTATCCTTGCTTCCAGGGAGAATTTCTTTTCCAGTGTTATCTTCAATGATTCATCTAGTCTTTTTGAATCTTACTTCTAGATCAGGGTCTCTTAGTTGACTAATACTTAACAGGTTGAACTTTAACCCTTTCACAAGGTAAACATTTGTGATGTTGCAACTCATTAAATGAGATAGTGCCAATGCCAATTACAGTTCCGGTGGAGTTGTCCCCAAAACAAATCTTTCCGCCCTTGTAGTCAGCAACATATTTAAACAATGGTTTGTTGCCCATCATGTGATTTGAACACACACTGTCAAGATACCATTTCCCTTTTGATTTAGTGCGATGTTCCTGCAAAACACAATTAATTCTGACTTTTAGGTATCCAAACATTTTTGGGTCCTTTTTGGTTAGCAGTACCTTTAACCTTCCAGACCATGTTAGATGGCTTTGAGTGACGAAATCGGCATTTGGAATAGGTGTGACCAAATTTACTACAATAATGACAAAATATTTTGCCAGACTGATTAGAACCTAAATGACTAAAAAATTCACTTTGAGAATTAGTTGACTTGAAAGATCTGTTTTGATTGGAATATTTTTGATCATTTTTCAAACGATTTTTTAGATCAAAATTCTCTTCATCCAGTAAATCCCTTTCAACAACGCAAACTTCAAGCTTGATTTCTAATTTATCTCATTTTGAATTGATCAAAGATTCTCAAAGGATTTCTTTAAGTCTATAATAGCTCAATCCAGTAAGTCTCTCAACTCAAAATAATATTTACAAAAATCATTGTTTACCTGGCTAGATTCACCTATTGCCATGAAACAGACATTTGAAGAGTCCTCTTAATCGTATTCAGATAAATCTTCATCACTCCAGCTGCTAAATGCTTTTTTTTAATTGTCCTTGAGGTTGCCTTCTCTTGGCTTCAGGACATTTGCTTGCAATGTGTCCGAACTTACCACATTCATAGCACCTGCCATCATTCTTATTATAGTTAGTAATTTGTTTGTTCCTTGAATAGTTTTTCTTACCTCTCCTTTGGTTTTTGTTGCACTTGAATGTTTCTATCACTGATTTTGTGATCAGCGCAATTTCATCTTCATTTAGATCTTCTTAATCATCTTTGTTTTCATCAGTGACTTTGAATGCAATAGATTTTTTCTTGTCATCATCCTTCCCTTTTTTATTTAGGTGCATTTTCTTAAAAGCAATTAGATCACCTCTGACTTCATCATAAGTGAGGTTTTTAAGATCCATGTTTTCAAGAGCCACAACTTTAGCATACCATTGAGGAGGTAGACTTCTGAGGATCCTTCTGATGTGCTCAATAGGTGGATATTCTTTGTTCGCAGCCTTGAGTTCCCCAATAATTTTGCTGAGGCGAGCATACATACTTTCCACAAATTCACCTTCCTTCATTTGAAACTGTTCATATTCATAGATCAGCAGACTGACGATTGTTTCCTTAACTTTGTCAGTTCCCTCATAGGTGACTGCCAATTTGTTCCACATTTCCTTGGTAGGTTCGCAACTATAGATCTTTTCATATTCCTCTCCGCTGATAGCATTGTAGAGAACATTCTTTGCCCTGAGTTGATTTAATAACTTCCATTTGCTCATTTGTATAGTTCTCCAAAGTAGGAATAACTGGTGCTTGGCTCCCTTTTGTGCTTGTTTGACCTTCAGTTGTTGGTTTAGCCACAATAGGAATGTCACCTAATTTGATAACTCTTTAGACCTTCACACTTTAATGAATGTTTCCATTCTTATTTTCCAGTGAAAGAAGTGTTTCCCATTGAAGTAAGGGGGTAAGGTTTGAAAGGTTCCCTCTTGAAACAAGGCTCCAATTGTTTGTTGTTAGTTTGCCATGATCGTTTCTCACCTGTGTTTAGACAGAAGACGTAGTGACACCAGACTATGATACCAATTGAAAGTGCAAGGGGGAGAGTGAATTGAATTTTTTTTCTTTTTTCTTTAACTTAAGTTTGCAATTGGTTAGTCAGCTAATATATCAAGAAGTCGACTATAAATAATAATGTAGAAATTTAAAGTGCGTAAAAGGAAAATTCAAACACTGGATATTTTATCTTGGTTCAGATTCAATGTGAATCCTAGGTCCAGTCCCCTTGGGTTGCACGGGATATCTCTTCAAGCCTTTGGTAAGGTGATGGTTACAAGAATTGAACTTATTCTACACTCAATAATTTTCTTGTTTCTTTTTCTTTTTGATACAGTCCCCTCTATCAAATTTTTCTTCTTATCTCTCCCCTTTTTTTCCACAATAAAGCTAAAAGATTACAATGGTTTTTTAAAGATAAAGAGCTTTGAAGAAGGTTTTGATTGCAGCAGGATTGTATAAGTCTTGAGATATTCGGATGCCTCC
This sequence comes from Solanum ossicruentum, assembly GCA_025774065.1. Classification (NCBI taxonomy): domain Eukaryota; kingdom Viridiplantae; phylum Streptophyta; class Magnoliopsida; order Solanales; family Solanaceae; genus Solanum; species Solanum ossicruentum. The sequence goes on along the minus strand of JAOTQR010000097.1, from coordinate 5,178,818 downwards.
TTTTATATGAAGAGATGGCATCCCAAGGGAATTGATCCTTGGAATTAGGTAGGATTCCTTCATCCAAGGATAAGGGCAAGGCTTCAGGCTAGGCAGTATCTGCGGAGATTGATTTCTGAGTTGATTGTGCAGGTCTTCAATTATGGAGTCTTTCTTGCTTGATTTATCAAGATGTTCTGCAGAATCTTTTTTGGTTTTGATTGATTGATTGATCCTTGATTTGCTTTCCTTTCTCTGTGTTGTTTGATTGATGGTATTTCCAAATCTGTCACCTAATAATCTTCTGATAGATACAGCTGCCGCCATTTTTCATCCTCTTTTGATTCTCCCTTGGACTTTGATTTTGCGTATATCTTGGGAAGGATCTTCTTGCTGATTTATTCTATTTTAATCATGTTTCCTTTTTGGTGTTTCCCTGCACAGTCATCATCCAAAATAATTAACACTAACAATGTTGTCATGCTTAAGTCGTACTATGAAGACAAGGATGATCCAAGTAGGAGCCAATTGAATCGAGTTCCTATTACCATTATTGCCTTGCATGATCGGGAACAATCATTGACTACCAAGCCAGGTGAAAACAAGGGCAAAAAGGCATCACCATGTTATGTACTCTATAGCTATACTGGAAAAATTATTGTAATCCTGTTAAGGGTTTTTATGCCAAATGACAGCTTATACGACTTTATGTTGGATAGAGTTACCCAATAGTTGTACTAGTATACAAGTATCTATAAGTGTGTGAGCTAGAATGAATACCACCAGTTTAGAAAACCATTACAGCTTGTATATCTGAAGGAATTTCTTGAAACTATGACTATTTCAAGTTGCACCTTATATAATTAATGACTGCTTGGTTCCTAGAAGATATGAGAAACTTAACTTCTTTGTTAGCTAAGTTCTTCTTTGTTATTTGGAAAGGATTTTGTATAGGCTACTTCCTTTCCCAGCAAGGTTGTCTTTTCAATGTTTTTCTTTAGACTTTGAGGCAAGGTTTCCATGTTCCCCTCTATTCATTATAAAGTTTCTTTTGCTACTGGTCCAACCCAACCCCCCAACCCCATACCTTTAGGCCCACAACCCAGTGGTGTTTGCTTAAATTAAAAATAAAGATTGCTTGACTCTGTGGCCTATAAAGATTGCTTGGTTCCATAGCCTAAACTCTGTTTAAGGTCTATATTTCCAATATTTGGAGGCTATTACGAATTTTTGCATGACCCTCTAGTGATTCTGGGAGAAACAACTTAATGTGTCGTTATATGTTATGCTTGAATTCCAACTCTGTGAGTATTTATCTGATGATTGTGGTCGCAGGATTTGCATGATGATGAGTGGGACAAGCCACCTACAAAGTTTGTACCTTGGAGGAAGTTTATTTTCTGTAATAATTTTGGAAGAAGTACAATTACATATTTACATTATTGTTCCTTGATTTCAGATTCAAACTCCCTTTGTTTACTTGATTGTATTTTTGTATTAAAATCTTAGACACCACTATTGCATCTTTTGTTTGTTGTGTATGAGGGCGAAATAATTTTCCCAGGGCAGGTTAGCAGGAACATTTGGTATTTGGTTCAATTAAGAGAACAGAGCATGTTGCTACTCCAATGTCCGGTTAGCTTTTGAGGATCATGGACACACAGTACTTAACTCATATGCAGGTGGCCTACTCTTTTTACTCATCATCAAGTCTCTAAATTTCTACAGAAACTTAGGAAGGAACTGCTCAATAATAAGGGTGAGAAGACGATGTTTTAATTTCCTTGTTAAATGGGTCTCTAAAAACTTTCTTTTCTATTAATTTTCCTTATTGAGAGGGTTGGATATATAGTTTAATTGTTGTAATCTTAGATTTGCTTGTTCTTGAGGAATTAACTCAGTTCATGAGAAGTTTACCTTTAACTAACAAACGTCTTTCAAGGAGGAAACAAGTCACAAATAACACATTTTCTTTGTGCTTACCTCAAATTTAGGTCATGAAACTCAGGTTGTTTGATATAAATTGGTTTACCTATAATGTCAAAAGATGACATCAAGAAAATAAAAAAGTTCAACCAAAAATTAGGACAGAATGAAAGTAAGCTTGAAGAACCATTGGGTAGTGAAGCCAGCAGCGCCAACGTGGACTGGCACTGTCTCCTTATCAGAATTTGATCAAACATTTGCTGTAACTCACGTACCAACCATCTATTACTACAAATTTGTCCAGGATTTCATTACATCAACTGATGGAATCATCAAGACTCTCAAGACCTCACTGAGCGAAGCACTAGTACACTTCTATCCATTGGCTGGCCATTTGCGATGGATCAGTGGGTCCCGGCTCGAGCTAGAGTGTGATGCCTCGGGAGTTGTGCTCACGGAAGCTGAAACTGATGCCAAGCTAGATGATCTAGACAGTTTCCTGCTATCACCCAATTATAATAGTTTATTTCCCCGCGTAGATTACACTATCCCTATTGATGAACTCCCTTTGTTGTTTGTGCAGCTAACTAAGTTCCAGTGTGGTGGTATTGCTCTCAGTTTTGCAATCTCACATGCTGTTGTTGATGGCCATAGTGCTCTTTACTTCTTCTCTGAATGGGCTAGGCTTTCTCGTGGAGAGCCATTGATGTTTGCTCCTTTTCATGATCGAAAAGTTCTCCAAGCAGGGGAACCTGCGATTGCGTCTCCTACTTTTGAGCATTTACAGTTTAATACTCCACCACTTCTAATTGGCAAGTCCAGTACTGAAAACGAGAAGAAAAAAGAAACTAAAGGGTCCATGCTAAAACTTACTAAACTTCAAGTAGAAATGTTGAGAGAAAAAGCAAACGAAGGAAGAAATTTAGAGGATAGTGGAGAGCGTAGTTACACACGTTATGAAGTTGTGACTGCTCATATATGGAGATGTGCATGTAAGGCAAGAGGTCATAAATTTGAGCAGCCTACTAATTTATGCATTTGTGTCGATATACGCAAAAGAATGGATCCACCTTTGCCTAGTTCCTACTTTGGCAATGCCATCGTTGATGTCATTGCCACCGGGGCCTCAGGCGACATTGTCTCAAGCCCATTAGAGTGTGCTGCTAAAAGGGTTAGGGAAGCTATTAAAATGGTGACAAGTGATTATGCAAACTCAACAATTAATTTCTTGAAAAAAGAAGAGGATTTGTCAAAATACCAAGATATTCATGCATTTAGAAATAAGGAGGGTCCTTTCTATGGAAACCCTAATCTTGGAGTTATAAGTTGGATAAGTTTGCCAGTATTGGGGTTGGATTTTGGGTGGGGCAAAGAGTTCCATATGAGCCCAGGAATTCATGAATATGATGGTGACTGTGTGATACTCCCAGACAATGAAGGGGATGGATCTCTGACTGTTGCAATTGTTCTTCAAGAATCTCATGTAGATGCTTTTAAGAGATTTTTCTATGAAGATATTGAATGTTGAACAAATGAAGAACATGTAACTTTCCTTGTAATAACACTATTACTAACCATATACAGCCAAGCAAAATAATATATTCCTTTTCAAATTTTTAATTGTATGGATAATAGTATAATGTTTTGACAATCTATCAATGGCTAACATGTCTACTTAGATTTCTTGAATGAGACTGACAACAACCATATCCTATTTAAAAATTGGAGATATCCCTGTGATGGTCTTTCGGATTTCTTAAACTTTCTTGGCACTGTGGGATATAGTCGATCTCTGAGTTGTTAAGTGCTGTTGGAACTTGGAATTATTGTCTCCTTTATTGTTTTTGCATACTCTGTAAGTCTTGATCAAGGCAATGTAGCCAAGATTAAGGTTGAGATTGATCACCTTAACCTATAACAAGTTAGATGGTCTCCTGAATGTGTGCTTGTAAATTTCAGGAAAGCCAGCACAAGCAGGTCCCTTATGTTCATAAAGAGATTCAGAATCCCAAAGCTATTAAAGAGATCAAACAGATGGCAGAAATTAAAGGCACCTCAGTCTCTTCTCAACATCATCTTTGGAATCCCAGGAGCAGAAATGCTACAAGAACCAAACAACCTGAAAAGGTCATCAAAAAACACAAAAAAGCAATCTCAAGCTATGCTAGTTCAGAAAAGGAAGGTCTGGCTTGTGCTAAACTTGTCAAGAAAAAGCTAGAATCGCGCTCCTCACTCAAAATCTGATGGAGAGGTTTATGATGCCTCAGATAGTGACTACTCAAATCAAGGAAATATTTACGATTTTCTGGAAGGAGAAAGGATTATTTTGTGACTTACTTTCAAAAAAGGCTCTTAAAAGAAGTAAAGAAGGCAGTCTCGACAACTCTCAAGTTTCTTTGCTCAAAAAAGAAGATAGAAAAAGTATTGGTTAGTGAAGCATTTGTATTGAGAGATTGTGTAATTATTATTTATGTTTTGTGATCAACTGAGAATCAAAGAGTTGGTGGTGTGCAAGTGAAAAACCAACTTTGTATGTTAGTTGTTGGTGAGAGCGTGAAGACAACCTTACAAACGTTACGTTGGTCGTGAATGCAAAAAAGCACAAAGGTTGTATGCAACTCAAGTTACAAACAGATAAATTATACCCACCACAACTCTGTCATTGATCCTAGGCCATGTTCTGTATAGTTATTGAACCATTCAACCTACTCTTTTGACTGTTCAACAATATTAATTGTATAAAGGTTGAGGGCAGATGTTCCTATTACCAATCAGGATTTAAGAAGCCTACTATCCAATGTTACTAGTGCTAAGTCTGGTTGTTCTCACTGAGGGCTTATTGGGCCTTCTTGTGGCTAGAGGTGTACAAAATCAAACCGCAAAGCGCATCAAATCGACAAATTGAGTCAATCCAAAAAAAAAAACCTGACTAGTAATTTGATTTGGTTTGATATTGATAAAAAAAAACCCGACTGACTATATTTGGGTTGGTTTGATTTTGATTTTAAAAAACCAACCCGAGGCCAAATCAACCTGACATTATA
>JAOTQR010000097.1:5154352-5167522 GCA_025774065.1 Solanum ossicruentum | reverse complement strand
AAACTTTTCTATTTTGATCCAATTGAGGACTTTCGACTCAAATTTAATTATGCACGCCAAATTCACTTGATACTCTAGTCATGCCCCGGAAGTATACTTAAGTTCAAATTACACGACATCCACAACAAAATTTCCCAATTGGATAAATATCCTTATTTTAAAGAAATACGGGGTCTAACAGATAATGAAGTGAGAAGTAATGATAAAGAATAATGAATTACACATAAATTTGATCGGGTGTCACGTTCTGACACATAAATTAGATTGGATGTCACGTACTGATACATATATTGGTTTGGGTGTCACGTTTCGACACATAAATTAGATCGGGTGTCATGTTCCGACACATATTGGATCGGGTGTCATATTCCGACACATGTATTGGATCGGGTGTCATATTCCGACACATATAGTGGATCGGGTGCCACATTCCGGCACGATAATAATGAAGGAAAACATGTTAAAATAATTTAATATACTCAATTTCAAAGAAACTCTCCCCCGAAAGAAGTATGGTATGGAGGCCTGAGTCCTCATGTGTGTTATTGATATCGTTGATGTACTTGTTCTTGTTGTTGCTACCTGTTAAGTGTTATGGATTATCCCTTGCTAAGTATTTTATGCAGGTTGTAGTTGTGGGGGTTTTGGTTGGAGTGTTAGGGGTATCGGTATTCTATATTACTTAATTTTATGTTTATTAGTTCACTTGCGGAGTACCATGTGTTTGGTACTCATCCCCCTTGCTACAACAAATTTTGTAGGTTGCGGTCCCAGATTGTCGTGACGCTCTCTACTTTTCCTTGTTCGAGGCTTTCTGTAGAGATTGTGAGAGGTAGCTGTTTGCCATCCCAACTGACATCTTACTCCTATTTATGATTTTGTTCTATTACAGAGATAATATCACTTGATACTTGCGTTTTCTTTCGAATTTATTGTAATACATTAGAAGCTTGTGCATGTGACAACCAGATTTTGGGGGGTTTTAATCAAGTTGACTCGTTATTCATAATTGAACTTTTATTTTTATTATAATTCTGCATTTTTGATGTTATAGCTGGGTTGTAGGTTGATTTGTCTTGGTGGGATAAGACAAGTGCCATCACGCCCATTTTTGGGTCGTGACATCCTCAATGTACAAAAGAGAATAGTAAAGTACAGGGGAAAAAAAGAACATACTTGGACGCCTAAGCATCGGTGTTTGGTGAAGTCTAGCCATCCTCAACCTACTTGGTGGCCTCCTCAGTAGCAGGTTCATCTTTGGAAAGTCCAACACCCTTACTCTCTCTAGCTCATGAGCATGTCTCATCTCCTCATCCCGCATCAAGCTCATGAAAAGCTCTAACTTCTACTCTGCAGTCATCCCCACTTGCAGTCTCACTATATTTGGATCATCAACGCAGGGCCTCTTCTCGAGGAAAGTGATTAGTACATCCTTGGGAGCAAATAAATCAACTACCGTCTTTGAGGGTCGACTGGTGGGAACACAACCGATGCTACCAATACTGAAGTCATATCGACCCGAAGTTGTTGGACTCCTTCTGAAGGGTCATCATATCTATAGGTTATGTTGCGTTGAGGCTCTGTTGTACTTGCTGCTCAAATGCATCAATGCGGCTGTCCACGGGCATAAGTCTCTCTTGGATAATGGCTACTCTTAATGCTTGCATGTGAGCCTCAACCTCTGAAATGGCTTGGCGAACCCAGGGCTAGATCTGCTATAATAACTGAGTCAGTTATGACTCAATACAGGCCAGCCTCTGCTCTATGGACTGAATAGAAGCTACTAACATTTAGACTAGGCCAGTGGGTGCCGTCGGTGTGGGCACGACCTCTGGGGTAGAAGCACTAGTTATGGGTGCCCCTTTTTCTCATAAGCCTCAATTTGTGGGGGCCTCTCAAGAGTGGATGTAGCAGTAGTGGCGGTGGATGAAGGCTCAGGTGGTGGTACTGTAGTAAATGTCTTTGACATCTGAGCTAGAGGGTGCAGTGCTCGCGAGAAGGCCACCAGATTATTATTAACCTTGATTAGGCTGGCATCTAGAGTTCGGTGGGATGAAGGTGGACCCCTTCATGGCCACCTCGTGTATCTGCTCTGAAATAAAGTAGGCCTAGTCAATCTCATAGCCAACTAAGATGTTGGTAACCAATATAGCACAGTCTAACGTCAATATATTATCGGGAAGTGTAGACCGAATCTGTGATATCACCATAGCCCACCAAAATTTGTGAAGCTGAGTGAGGCCTTCACAATAGACTTTGTCGAAGTAGCTATCCACTCAGGGTCCAGGCCCTGCTATACAATCAGGTCGATGACCCATATCATCAAATTGGTCCCGCGGGCCAGATCTCTCATCAGGGCCTTATCCCTGGTCTACCCCAATCTCCTATCGAACTCTGCTATAGATCTAAGGACTGGGAACTCAGGCTCAAATAGTATCCGCGGATGGTAGTCTCTGAAATATCCACCTATTGACCCCTCATCCGTGTATATGTCAACAGGGGCTGAGTGAGGGGCTTCCTTCCCTTAGGAAGAGATTCCAGAACGGTGGCCACGTATAATGCATAGAACTCTTGAACCATGGCTGGGAGTACTTCCTCAATGGTCCTGTCAGCCACTGGAGCTTGTATCTGATGATAGTGTCTTACAGGTCGGGGACACTGTCCAATCCTAAAGTAATAATATGAGGCTCCTCAAAAATGGAACGAGCTAGTTGGCCTCACTTGTTCTTCTGTATAACCTTTGCTTAGATAACTTGCATGCACTCAACTGTCACGATCCAAAAATTAAGCGTGATGGCACTTGCTCCATCCCACCAGAACAAGTCATCCTTAACTAAAAGGGATAATAAACATAATGCGCAGAAGTAAGTTAACTAGAGTAGATTACTAAAACTGAGAAATTTGCATCAACTTAAATACCACCTAAGGATTGATTGTCACGCGTACAAGCCACTAACAATACCGAAAATCAAAGAAATACAAGTCTAATTTGTCCTCCTTCTCGTATAGAACAAGTACAAAAAAATAGGAACAAGAGAGTCAGCCAGATGACAACAGCTACCTCTCTACGTTTCCTAGGAATCCTCGGTGGATCAAGAAAATACTATTTACTGCCCTGGTTCACAACCTACACAAGTGTAGAAGCAAGGGGTGAGTACCAAATACCACGCAGTACCCAGCAAGTCAACTAACAAAATAAAGTAAGTCTAATAGAATACACAAACTCCTTTCATCCCAGTGGATCTCCAAGACTACAACATGCACAGAAAGTTATTCCAACCTAGCAATAGATAGTACATAATAAAGATGGTATTTCCCCATATCACAATTTCAAAGCACAAGCTAAAAATGATATCACAATCAATCATAAGAATGACATCATGTTATGCAATAACATGCAAGGCTGAAATGTAATGCTTATTCAATGATCACCGGCAAAGACCTCGGCATTATAACATCACTGAAAGTATCTCAACATCATATTATCGCCGGCAAAGATCTCAATGTCACAATATCATCATAAATTCACTGGCATGTTACCTCAACAACACAATATCATCATAAATTCACTGGCATGTTACCTCGGCATCATAATATCATCATAAATTCGCCAGCATGTTACTTCGGCATCACAATATGATCATAAATTCACCGGCACGTTATCTCAGCATCACAATATTTTCCATCTCACTCATATCAATATCCGGAACCAATGAAAATATGCATGTCATGGAATGAATAAACATGATATGAATTCCACAGACACATTCACTCATTATTTTCATCCACAACAATATATATATATATATATATATTAAAAATATAGAATTGTCATCACTTCACTACATTTATCAATTCAACGCACCGACTCGCATTTACATTTTTAATTATCTCATTTCTTATAATATTAAAATATTTCACGTATCACACGTAGGAGAGAGGATAATTTGAGAATTCTACGAGAATTACAAAGTTCTGAGAGTCCACTTGCCTTAATCAAATCACGTTCAATTTAACACTTTGGCCTTTCCTTTTTGAATGTAATCCATAGCACCATGATCTAGTCACATAAATTATTACCATGAGATTTCAAATTAAAACTAACAACACCTAAACTATTATATGCCTATATTAGATCCTACTCATCCAAATCCATACTTACATTTCAAAATATTAAGCCTAAAGTTAAGTCTCAAGTCCTCTAATTAACAACATAAAGGTATTTTATATAATGGATTACAATTATAATTTAATTATCTATCTCAATAATTATAAAAATAAATAAAATAATATAGAGGAATGTATTTTGTACTAAAAGGCACCTATATTTTATCATAAACTATGAATAATTAAGATAAATTAATCATTTACATAATTTATGTTTGTGTCCAAGCCCATTAACACGTGTTCAATTGGACACGTGTATGAGAATATATTTTTCAAGTCAAAAGCAATATAATAACATGGCTATTAATTAATAATAAATCTTTTTTTTAAAATGATATTTTATATTTGGATCCATTTACTTTCTTTACTTTAAAGCCTACCCACTTGTAAACATTAAGTTTACTATCCTTTTTAAACTCTTTCCACCTAGAATATAAATTTCAAGACATAATATAATCACAAGTAGTAAAATCCTCATATAATAGCAAGAGAATAAATAAAACTTCCTCATCAACAACTTCTTTTAAATTTCTAACCCAAGTAAATAAAGTGACATGTAAGGTTTTTCGATTTAACTTTGATACATCAAGACAAATTTATCACTCATCACAAATAATATTCTCATAAAGTACTTAAAAGTACACGAAAGTAAACTCATTTATATAAAATATCTTATTATAAAAGATTTAGAAAATAGGAGCAACTTACAAGAATAAAATTGCCGAAGCTCTACACAACTAGAACACCTCCCTTCTCAAAATATTAAACACTCTATTTTGTTTTCTCACAATTTTCTTCTTGTTTGCTCGTCTTTTTTTTTTCTTTCTGTGAGTTCAATTGAGCAAGAATGCTCACTATTTATAGGCAACAAATATTCTTTAACAATTGCTCCTAATGGAGCATTAAGAGATATTGCTCCTAATGGAGCATTAAGAAGATATTGCTCCTAATGGAGCATTAAGCAATATTGCTCTTAAGGGGGCATTAAGAAAAAGATCTTGTAATTAAATTAAAAAAAAATCCCCCTTACACAATTCCAACTCAAGTAGACAAAATTTCGGGATCGTTACATTATCCACCACTAAAAATCATGTACGTCCTCGAACACAAGGTAAGATAAAGTACCTGAAGTTTCGAAAAGATGAGGATCGATAGCACGCATTTCTAACTCTGTCTCCAAAGTCGCCTCTCTAACAGGACAATTCTTTCATTGTACTTTTGCAGAAGCAATCTCTTTGGTTCTAAGCTTGCGAACCTGTCTATCCAAAATAGCAATAGGCTCCTCCTCAAATGACCAATCTGGATTCAATGCCACCGAATCGAATGAAAGTATATGAGACTCATCGATCACATACTTCCGGAGTATGGAGACATGGAATACAGGATGTACAGATGATAAGTTAGGTGGCAAGGTTAGTCTATAGGCCACCTCTCCAACTCTCTCCAAAATCTCAAATGGGCCAGTAAATCAAGGGCTAAGCTTGCCCTTCTTCCCAAACCGCATCACACCCTTCATGGGTGATACCCTGAGCCAAACATGATGGCCCTCCATCAACTCCAGGGCTCAAACCCTCCTATCCGCATAACTCTTTTGTCGACTCTAAGCAGCCAACAACCTATCCTAAATCATACGGACCTTTTCCACAGCATCTCTAAGAAAGTCTGCATCTAATGAGTCTATCCTTGTGGAATCAAACCAACCAATTAGAGATCCACATCGCCTACCATACAATGCCTCAAATGGAGCCATCTGAATACTGGAGTGATAACTATTATTGTAGGCGAACTCTGCTAAGGGAAAGTGTTGGTCCCAACGGGTATCGAAATCAATCACAGATGCTCGTAACATGTCCTCCAATACCTGAATAGTCCGCTCAGACTGTCCATCTGTCTGAGGGTGAAAGGCTGAACTCATATCTAGCCGAGTACCTAGACCATGTTGCAAGGCCCTCCAAAAGCGTGAAGTGAAAAGTGAACCCTGATAAGAAATAATAAAAATAGGCACACTATGCAATCTAACTATCTGACTGATGTAATGATCAACTAACTTCTATGTTGTATACTTAACCTTGATAGGAATAAAATGGGCAGATTTAGTCAATCGATCCACGACTACCCAAATAGAGTCATAACCGCCCACAGTAGTAGGCAAACCCACCATAAAATCCAAAGTGATTCACTCCCACTTCTATGTAGTCATAGTATCCTTTGAAACTCACCTCCAGGCCGCTGGTGCTCACACTTAACCTGCTTATAAGTCAAACACTTAGCCACAAACTTTGAAATATCCTTCTTCATACCACACCACCAATCGTGCTGACTCGGGTCATGATACATCTTCACTCCTCCTGGATGTATAGAATAACGAGTACAGTGAGCCTCCTCAAGAATCAATCTAATCAAATCACCTACCTTAGGCACATAGACATGACCTCCAATCCTTAAAACACCTTCAGGATCAAGCATTGCTTCCTTAGCCTCTCCTCTGGTCACTTTGTCTCTGATAAGGCATAACTTCTCATCCTAAAATTGATGTCCTCGAATCTGGTCCATCAAGGAAGAACGAGCCTCAAGAAAAGTAAGTACGCCATCCTTATCAGAAACTTGTAACCTGACTAGGCCATTCGCTAGATGCTGAACATACTTGGCTAAAGGTCGCTCCTCCACTCGAATGGTGGCTAGACTCCCCATGCTATAAGTCTTTCTACTCAAGGTTTCAGCCACAACATTTGCCTTCCCTGGATGGTATAGGATGGTTAAATCATAGTCCTTTAGTAACTCCATCCACCTACGCTGCCTCAAGTTTAAATCCTTTTGATTGAAAATATACTGAAGACTCTTATGGTCAGTGAAGACCTCGCAATGTATACCGTATAAATAGTGACACCACAGCTTAAGTACAAGAACCATAGCCGCTAACTCTAAGTCATGAGTAGGGTAGTTTTTCTCATGAACCTTCAATTGTCTAGATACATAGGCAATAACTTTTCCTTTTTGCATCAATACACCACCTAATCCAACTCTTGAAGCATCACAATACACCATGGAGTCCACACCTGCCTCAGGTAGCATCAAAATAGGAGCTGAAGTCAACAAAGTTTTGAGCTTTTGGAATCACGCCTAACACTCATTTAACCAATGGAAGGCTACATTCGTCTAAGTTAATCTAGTCAGTGGGGCTGCAATAGAAGAAAAACCCTAAATAAATCGCCTATAATACCATGCTAACCCTACAAAACTATGAACCTCAGTAGCTGAAGTTGGCCTCAACCAACCTTTAACTGCCTCAAACTTAGCCGGATCTACTCTGATCCTTTCTTTAGACACCATATGCCATAAGAATACCACCAAATCAAGCAAAAACTCACACTTGGAGGATTTTACATATAGTTTTTCCTCCCTCAATCATTGTAACACTATCCTCAAGTGACTAACATGATCAGCCTCAGTCTTGGAATACACCAAGATGTCATCGATGAATACTATAACAAAAGAATCTAAGTACGGATGGAACACTCTATTCATCAACTCCATGAATGTTGCAGGGGGATTATTCAACCCAAAGGACATCACTAAAAATTCATAGTGGCCATAATCAGTTCGGAAAGCTGTCTTAGGAATATCTGATGCCCTAATCCTCAACTGATGATACCCATACCTTAAGTCAATCTTAGAAAACACAGTGCTCCCTGAAGCTGATCAAATAAGTCATCAATATGGGGAAGAGGGTACTTGTTCTTGACAGTTACCTTATCTAACTGCCTGTAATCTATACATATCCTCATAGACCCATCTTTATTTTTCACAAACAAGACTCGGGCACCCCACGGTGAAACACTAGAGCGAATAACTCCTTTACTTAACAAGTCTTGGAGCTGCTCCTTCAATTCTTTCAATTCTACTGGAGCCATTCTATACGGAGGAACGGAGATGGGCTTAGTGCCTGGCTCTAGGTCAATGGGAAAATCAATATCCTTATCAGGTGGAACACCTAGAAGGTCAGCAGGAAACACATCGACAACCTCCTGAACAACAGGGATAGACTCTATAGAAGGTGGTTCAATACTAGTGTCCCGAATGAAGGCCAAGTAAGACAAACACCCCTTATCAACCAATTTCTGGGCATGAATATAGGAGATAACTTTACTAGGATAAGAACCTCTATCACCCTTCTACTCAATCTTTGATACACCAGGCATAGTTAAGGTCACAGTTCTTTTACATAGTAGTCAAGAATAGCATGATAGGGAGAAAGTCAATCCATCCCCAAGATAATATCAAAAAATCTACCATATCTACAATAATCATGTCTACCCAAGTATCACCCAGCCAAAGAAATAAGACAGGATCGATATACCTGATCTACCACTAAAGGTTTACCTACTGGTGTAGAAACATACACGGGTACAGACATCCGATCACACAATAAGTCAAACCCAAACGAAAAGTATATAGACATATAAGAGTAGGTAGATCCAGTATCAAATAACACAGATGCAGGCCGATGACAGACTTTAACAATACCTATTATAACTGCGTCTGAGGCCTCTGCCACGGGTCTTCCAAGAAACTATAGCACTAAGCTCCTCTTCCTCCCCCAATCTGAGCTAAACCTCAATCTCCACCACGTGGAACCAAAGTACCACTATCTAGAGTCCTGCCACCTCTAGCAGTTTGACCCCTACCCTGACCTCTGGCCTGTGGAGCCGAATTTCTAACTGGAGCTACCGAATTAGTATGATGGGGTCCCGAATGAGTCTGAAATGGACACTGTCGAATAACATGTCCTGGATCCCCATACCAAAAACAAGATCTTGGTGTATAGGACTGTTGTCCACCAAAAACTACTATGACCACCGCGGTTAGAACTCTGGGACCCTCGAGACATCTGTCCACCCTCAACTGCTGGCATAGAGGCATGTGCCAGACCATGTCATCTAAAAGATCTTCCACTCCTATATGAATCCCTACCTCCTGATGAAGTACCAAAAAATTGACCCGTAATATGAGCCTTCTTAGGATCTCTGAATTCTTCTCGGACCAGCAGTTATACCTCCTTGGCAGTGCTCACAATAGGCTGAAAAGAATCCCCCTCATGAGCTGCTCTAAATACATAGGATCTAATCGAGAAGTTCAAGCCCCTCACAAATCTACGGACTCTCTCCCCCTCATTTGGAATCATAGTTAAAGCATGTCGGGATAACTAACAGAAACGGGCTTCATACTTCGTAATAGTCATACCTCCCTACTTTAAGTCCTCAAACCTTAATTGGCTCTCTTCTTACACACTCCAAGGAATGAAGCGCTCCCTAAAAGCATTAGAGAACATGCCCTATCCACTGGAGGGGATCCAGCTGGTCTAGATGCTACATAAATTTTCCACCACTCCCTGGATGGTCCACAGAGCTGAAGTGCCACAAAATGGACCCCATGCTGATCAACTAACCCTACTGTATCTAGCATCTCATGGAACAATGTTAATAATTCATGAGCGTCCTCGTTCTTACCACCCTGAAATTGAGGTGGTCTCGTCCTTTTAAATCTTTGGTAACTAAGCTGATCATCTGCAACTAGGACTGCTTACGAAGTGGTTTGTACCCCATTAGCTGGTGCAGGGACCACTGGGGGATGCCCTACCTAATCCTGATGAACTACACCCTGATGCTGCCCTGAAGTCTGTTCTTCCACTATCGGTTGGGAAATTCCCTGCGTTCTTGTCGTACCACCCCCTTGAGTGAGGTTTTCGAGCATACCCATCATCCTCAACAGAGTGTCTTGAAGTAAAGGTGTAGTTGTGGGCTCTGGAAGGGCCTGACCCTCATTAACCTCAATTTGTGGCTTTGGAGAAGCCCCTCTATCCTGCCCTCTAACTGGTGCCACTCTTCGGACACACCCTCTCACTGACGCCACTCCATGAGCACGACCTCTAGCTCGACCCCTCCCTCTACCTCTAACTGGGGTCTCAACAATCGTCTCAGCAGTAGCCTCACCTCTACCAACAGTAGTAGTAACTCTAATCTTTGCCATATGTCGAAAGAACATAGGCATCAGTCATTACTAATGAAAATAACTATGCACGATAAGAGAGAGAGAATAAAAAGAAGTTTCATGACAGTCTTCATAGCCTCTTAAAGATAAGTACAGACGTCTCTGTATCGATCCTCAAGACTCTATTTAGACTTGGCATGTACACACGTGAGACCTATGAACCTAGGGCTTTGATACCAACTCGTCACGACCCAAAAATTGGGCATGATGGCACTTGCTCTATCCCACCGGAACAAGTCAGCCTTAACTCAAAGGGATAAGAAACATAACGCACAGAAGTAATCTAACTTGAGTAGATTAGTAAAATTGAGAAATTTTCATCAACTTAAATACCACCCAAGGATTGGTTGTCATGCGTACAAGCCACTAACAATAAAAAAATCAAAGAAATACAAGTCCAATTTGTCCTCCTTCTCGAACAGAACAAGTACAAAAGAAATAGGAACAAGAGAGTCAGCTAGATGACAACAACTACCTCTCTACCTCTCCTGGGAATCCTCGGTGGATCAAGGAAATACTATTCACTGCCCGGGTTCACAAACTACACAAGTGCAGAAGCAAGGGGTGAGTACCAAGTACCACGCGGTAACCAGCAAGTCAACTAACAAAACAAAGTAAGTATAATAGAATACACAAACTCCTTTCATCCCAGTCAATCTCCAAGACTACAACCTACACAGAAAGTTATTCTAACCCAGCAATACATAATACATAATAAAGATGGTATTTCCCCATATCACAATTTCAAAGCACAAGCTAAAAATGATATCATAATCAATCATAAGAATGGCATCATGCTATGTAATAACATGCAAGGCTAAAATGCAATGCTTAGGCAATGATCGCCGCCAAAGACCTCAGCATTATAACATCACTGAAAATATCTCAACATCACATTATCGCCGGCAAAGACTTCGGCATCACAATATCATCATAAATTCGTCGGCATGTTACCTCGATATCACAATATTATCATAAATTCACTAGCATGTTACTTTGGCATCATAATATCATCATAAATTCGCCAGCATGTTACTTCGGCAACACAATATCATCATAAATTCGCCGGCACATTACCTCGGCATCACAATATTTTCCATCTCACTCATATCAATATCCATAACCAATGAAAATATGCTTGTCATGGAATGAATAAACATGATATGAATTCCACAGACACATTCACTCATTATTTTCATCCACAATAATATGTATATATAAAATATAGAATTCTTATTACTTCACTACATTTATCAATTCAGCGCACCAACTCGCATTCACATTTTTAATTATCTTATTTCTTATAATATTAAAATATTTCACATATCACACGTAGGAGAGAGGATAATTTGAGAATTCTACGAAAATAACAAAGTTCTAAGAGTCCACTTGCCTTAGTCAAATCACGGTCAATTTAACACTTTGTACTTTCCTTTTTGAATGTAATCCATAGCACCATGATCTAGTCACATAAATTATCACCATGAGATTTCAAATTAAAACTAACAACACCTAAACTATTATATGCCTATATTAGATCCAACTCATCCAAATCCATACATACATTTCAAAATATTAAGCCTAAAGTAAGTCTCAAGTCCTCTAATTAACAACATAAAGGTATTTTATATTATGGATTACAATTATAATTTAATTATCTATCTCAATAATTATAAAAAAATAAACCAATAGAGAGGAATGTATTGTGTACTAAAAGGAACCTATATTTTATCATAAACTATGAATAATTAAGATAAATTAATCATTTACATAATTTATGTTTGTGTCCAAACCCATTAACACGTGTTCAATTGGACACATGTATGAGAATATATTTTTCAAGTCAAAAAGCAATATAATAACATGGCTATTAATTAATAATAAATCCTTTTTTTTTAAAATGATATTTTGTATTTGGATCCATTTACTTTCTTTACTTTACAGCTTACCCACGTGTAAACATTAAGTTTACTATCCCTTTAAACTCTTTCCACCTAGAACATAAATCTCAAGACATAATATAATCACAAGTAGTAAGATCCTCATATAATAGCAAGAGAATAAATAAAACTTCCTCATCAACACCTTCTTTTAAATTTCTAACCCAAGTAAATAAAGTGACATGTAAGGTTTTTCGATTTAACTTTGATACATCAAGATAAATTTATCATTCATCACAAATAATATTCTCACAAAGTACTTAAAAGGACACAAAAGTAAACTCATTTATATAAAATATCTTATTATAAAAGATTTAGTGTCACGACCCGAAAATGGGTGTGATGGCACTCGTCTTAGCCCACCAAGACAAGTCAGCCTACAACCTAGCCATAATATTAACATGCGGAAATTATAACAAAACGAAAGTTCAATTTAATGAAATCCCCCAAGAACCGGTTGTCACATGCACAAGCTTCTAATGTGTTACAATTGATTCGAAAGAAAACACAAGTACTAAATGAGATTGTCTCTAGAATAGAACAAAATCATAGAATAGGAGTAGGGAGTCAGCTGGGGTGACAACAGCTACCTCTCGCAACCTCCACAGTGAGCCTCAGACAAGTAACAGTAGAGAGATTATCACGACGATCCGGGTTCGTAACCTACAAAAATATTGTAGCAAGAGGGGTGAGTACCAAACACGCGGTACCCAGCAAGCGAACTAATAAACACAAGGTTAAGTAGTATAGAATTCCTGCACCCCTCAGCACTCCCACCAAATCCCCACAACTACAACCTATCTCATAACCTTCACAATTACACCCTCCAAAATGCTATGATCAAAGCCTATAACAGTATAATTCTCATCTATCCCACTTCAAGCCATAAGGGAAAAATTCTACAGTTTATCAAGTTCTCGCTAATCATCAAGTGTCATCAAATCAATACCGTGAAGTAATCATGTAAGGACATAAACAAGTCAATGATATAATGAATAACCAAACTCAATAGCAC
>JAOTQR010000097.1:5120865-5139389 GCA_025774065.1 Solanum ossicruentum | reverse complement strand
ATGCCTCAAGAAATGCTTTGGGGTGTGTATTGGTGATAGCATATGACTCTAGACAACTTAAGGTGCATGAAAAGAATTATCCCACCCATGATCTTGAATTTTGGCGGCAATGGTATTTGCTTTGAAAATTTGGCGTCACTACTTCTATGGGGTTCATGTCGATGTGTTCACCGAGCATAAAAGTCTCCAATACGTTCACCGAAAAAGATCTCAACTTGAGACAAAGAAGGTGGTTAGAGATTCTCAAAGATTATGATATGAGTGTGCATTATCACCCCGGCAAAGCTAATGTTGTAGCCGATGCTCTAAGTAGGGTGCCTATGGGTAGCCTAGCATATGTTGATGATGGTTGTAAAGAGGTGGCTAGAGAGGTCCATTAGTTGGCTAGATTGAGGGTTATGTTTGAAGAAGTGGATAATGGTTGGGTGGTGGTTGTTGATGGTTCTAAGTCTTCCTTAATTGAAGAGGTGAAGGCAAAACAAGATCTTGGCCTCGCCTTGTTAGAATTAAAGGCATTGATGACATGGTAAGGTGGAGGTTTCCTCTCAAGAGAGAGATGGTGCCCTTAGGTACCAAGGTAGATTGTGTGTGCCTATTGTTGATGACTTGAGAAACAAGATTTTAGATGAGGCTCATAAATCATCTTATTTTATTCACTCTAGTTCCACAAAGATGTATAGGGATTTGAGAGAGGTGTATTGGTGGCGAGGTATGAAGAGAGACATTGCCAAGTTCATTTCTGGATGTCACAATTGCCAACAAGTGAAAGCCCAACATCAAAGGTTGGGTGGCCTAGCCCAAGATATAGAGATTTGTACTTGGAAGTGAGAGGAAATCAACATGGATTTTGTGGTTGGGTTGCCTAAGACTTTGGCTCATTTCCTACCAGTTAAAACTACTTATGGTGTCCAAGATTATGCTAAGTTGTACATTCATGAGTTGGTTAGATTACATGGGGTGCCTTTGTCTACCATTTCTTATCATGGTGCTCAATTGACTTCTCACTTTTGGAGGTCCTTTCCAAAGCAGTCTTGGTACCAAGGTAAGCCTTTCACCCTCAAACGGATGGCCAAGCCGAACGAACTATCCAAACTCTTGAGGATATGCTTAGAGCTTGTATTTTGGAGTTTAAAGGTAGTTGGGATGAGCATCTTCCACTGATTGAGCTTGCTTACAACAATAGCTATCATTCCAAGCATTGGTATGTCTCCTTTGACGTTGTAGATCCCTGGTTGGATTGTTTGAGATGGAGGAGATGGCTTTGTTGGGTCTGGATTTGGTCATGGAGTCCTTGGAGAAGGTGAGGTTACTAAGGGAGAGATTGAAAACAACCCAAAGTCGACAAACATCCTATTTTCCGATATGAGGAGAAGGGATCTTGAATTTAGGGTTGGTGATTGGGTCTATTTGAAGGTCTCACCTATGAAGGGTGCGGTCCGATTTGGCAAGAAGGGTAAGTTGAGCCCATGGTTTGTGGGTCCTTATAGAGTGTTGAGGATGATTGGTAAGGTGGCCTATGAGTTGGAATTGCCTATTGATATGAATATGGTTCATCCGGTCTTCCATGTATCTATGTTGACAAAATGTGTGGGTGACCCTAATGTTATTGTACCTTTGGATGTTGTGGGTGTTGTAGAAGACAATTTGACTTATGAGGAGGTTTCGATAGAAATTTTTGATAGACAAGTGAAGGTGGTTAGAACAAGGATGTAGCTTTTGCCAAGGTTCTTTGGAGAAACCAACAAGTTGAAAGTGCCACATGTGAAGCGAGGTGGACATGCAAAAGCGATATCAATATCTCCTCCACTCTACTCAAGCCTAAGGTTAAATTTAAGTCCCCTATATGATTTCAAGTCTTACGTTTCAGTGCTCTATCATGCCCAAACGCGCCAAGTGGGCGTGGAGCCTAATTTCAAAGGCCAAAATCTACAGATTTTTTTCGACATCCCTAAATTTTTCTAAAGTATGGAAAGTTCTTTTATCATAAAAATTTTTAAGTATCCAAAGGACGTGATTCTTTTTTAAAAATTTTTATGCTTCTAATTCTCAACTATTTAACAAGTAATTGACATCTTTAACTACTTTTTAACTAGTTTTAATCATCAAATCAAACCCCTTTCAAGTCATGAACACCTTAAGGCTTCAAAAAAATTTCTAAGTGTCCGAAGTCAATTCTTTTTCTTTGTGACTCATTTTTCTTTCCTTCCTCAACTATTTAACAACTAATTAACATTTATTACTTGTTAGCTAGTTTCTAAACATTAAATGATCTCTTTGATTCTTCAAATTAGGTAATAACAAGTAATTTATTCTACTTTTGTTACTTAGTTTTTTTTAGTATGATATTTCTTGTGCCTCTTTCTTCTAGTTTTCTTCTTTTTATTCATATTCCTAAGATTTGTTTAAGTAGTCCTTCTTTTAAGATTCATAAGAATCCACTCCACTACAAAGGATAGGTGACCTTGAATTTATTGAGCGGAGCTAGTTCACTATCAATTTTGACTTTTGCTACTAATCATGTCTAATACAAGTCCAATTGGGGAAGGTTCAAAGAACATCCTGGAAACTCTTGCTTACTTCTCCAAACAAATAGTGAAAATGAATGGAAGGATGGGAGGTATGGAGGAAAGGTCGGCGCGGGTGGAGAATGAGAATCGAGGGAAAGGAATTCAACCCGAAAATGAGGAGATAAGGAGTGCATCGATACATTCCACCACCATTACCCCGGGACAAGCCCATAATCTATGTTTTACTCCACAAAGCCGAACCTGAAACTCTACCAAAACCCTACTTTCCAAATAAACAACAATCTAAACCATCCAAGACAAGCTACATCACCTTGACCAAATGCACCAAAAATTCCCTACCAAGACTTTCAATAGGAAAATCCTCTCTATGATGAAATGTATGGAGATCTCAACAATGATTAGTTTTGGAAGCATGGGGTAGGGATACAGAGTACAAAGGGAAGGAGTTCGACCTTGAGACTTGGGGTGGGATCATGGCATGGGAGGCCGAGATTATTGATATAGAGGGGATATAGTGGGGAATGAGGAGATAGGATGGGATATAGAGGAGATAGGATGGGAAATGAAAAAGAAAGGTTGGATGAGAGGGTCAACTTTGCTTGTTTCCTGGAGAAAGTAAAATCCTTACTTGATAGTGATGAAGACTTGAAGGTGAATTCCAATCTTTCATGTGTTGTGATTCAATTGTGAGAGCTCTTGCCAAAGAAGAGCTTGATCAAAAGGGAGAATCTATTTCATGCTAGGTGCAAAATTCAAGATAAAGTATTTTCTTTAATCATTGATAGTGGAAGTTGCACTAATGTGTTGAGTAGTTCTTTGATGGAACGTATGGTAATTCCAACAAAAAAGCAACCCAACCCTTACAAGCTACAATGGCTCAATGAGAGTGGAGAGATGAGGGTCCTCAAAACAAGCAAGTATTCAGTTTAGTGTGGGTAAGTACAATGATGAATTGAATTGTGAT
Organism: Solanum ossicruentum; assembly: GCA_025774065.1. Lineage (NCBI taxonomy): Eukaryota > Viridiplantae > Streptophyta > Magnoliopsida > Solanales > Solanaceae > Solanum > Solanum ossicruentum. The sequence goes on along the minus strand of JAOTQR010000097.1, from coordinate 5,135,897 downwards.
GTTCTACCAATGTCGACATGTCATCTCTTGTTGGGTGACAATTTGATAGGGATGTTTTGCACCAAAGAAAATCCAACAAATACTCTTTCAACACCCGTCTTTTATTGCACGCTAACCAAAATACTAGCACTTTGTCTAGTATTGTTTCTTCTCTTTTGCTGGACTATGACAAGCAAGGCAGGAAAATATGGTAGTGGATGCTCTATCAAGAAGGTTTATGCTAGTAACAACCTTTACTTCTAGAATGGTGGGATTTGAAAGCTTAAAAAGAATTCTTTACTAGGGATCTCGACTTCTAAGATACTTTTGATAATCTTACCCAAGGGTAGCGGGTTGATAGGTTTAAATTGGTTGATGGCTTTTTGTTCAAGGATGGACATGCTTGTGTTCTGATGAGCTCATGAAGGAAGTTACTTGTAACGGAGGCTCATAGTGGTGGTTTGATGGGACACATTGGGGTACCCAAACACTTGACATTCTAAAGGATCAATTCTTTTGGCCCAAGATGAAGCATGATGTGGAGCGAATTTGTGGACAATATCTCAATAGTAAGCATGCCAAATGCACAACTCAGACCCAAGGTAGTAGTGGCCCAAGGATGGATATATCTATGGATTTTGTGTTGGGTCTTCCTAGGACTACAAGAGGATATGATAGCATATTTGTGGTAGTGGATAGATTTTCGAAAATGACTCATTTTATTCCATGACGTAAATGTGATGATGCATCCCATGCAGCATCTTTATTTGTCACCAATGCTCTTAAATTGCATGGAGTACCATTAACCATTGTTAGTGATAGGAATTCTAAATTTTTTAGTCAGATGGAAGAGTCTATGAGGTACACTTGGTACCAAACTTATGTTCTCTACTTCTTGCAACCCTCAAACAGATGGACAAATTAAGTAGTCAATTGGACCCTTTGAAGTGTGCTTCGGTGCATGATTAGAGGGACCCTCACTACTTGGAAAGATTGTTTACCCTTGTTGAATTTGCATATACTTGGTCTTTCCACTTCTCTATTGGGATATCGCCATTTGAGGCATGTTATGGCTTTAAACCTTTGTTTCTACTAACAATGACTCTATTATCTAGTAATATTGTTTTCAGCCTAGATGCCAAGCAAAGGGCAAAGGAGGTGATGAGCATTCATGTTAAGGTTTAAGAGGCCATTGAAAAGAACAATTCTAAGGTGGCTATTCGAAAGAACTGGGGGATAAAGAAAGTGGTCTTCAACCCAAATGATTGGGTGTGGGTAGAGGTTTCCACATGTTCGAAAAGGAAGATAAGCCCAACAGGATATGGACATTTCAAAGTACTCAAGAGAATCAATGGCAGTGCCTACGTGATTGACTTGCCAAGCGAGTATAATGCTGATAATGTTTTCAATATTAGTGATTTATCTCCTTGTGTTGCAGGTGAATCTTTAGATTCGAGGACAAATCCTTTTCAAGAAGGGGAAGATGATTACATTCAAAGTAGAGATGGCACCAACATGAGTGTCATGTTCCCCTCAAGATCATTGAAAGAGTCAAGCGAAAGATCTCCAAGACCTACAAGCAATGTTAATGAAAAAGGAAGCATTAGAGGAGCTTAAGGGGTCACCAAAGAAAGGCTTACAATGTGTGGAAGGTTATCCAGGTGAGAAAAAGGAACAAAAGAGGCCATGTATGCAGATGGCTACTACTTGAATTCAAGGATTTGAAAAGAAGGTAACCAAAGAAGGTCCTTGCTCATTAAGGGTAAAATTGTAAAAATAATATCTTCTTTTATTTACATAGTATAAATAGTCATATTTTAGCATTTGGAAGACTTAGACTATTTGAAGATTGGATTCTTAAATTGTAGTATCTTCTTAGCGAGTAATTAGAGTGAACACTTAGAATTGTTAGTTGACTTGTTTGCTTGATTAATTGAAGGTTGCCCATTTGTGGTTCTTAGTTTCCTTAAAATTTTCTCGCTAGGGTATTATTTGGATTGTTGAAATCAATTGAGAGATGAGGGTTTTAGTCCCTTGTTGGTCATAATTTCAATAGTTTGAATTTAATCCACATATCCTTCTATCTTTGTTCCCTTTTCCCTTTCTTTCTTGTTTGATCTTTATCACATACTTGGCAAAAGATCCAAATCATACTTCAATTCATACTTTCTTGCATAGGAATAGTTCATTCACATTTAACAACACCCAAAGTTTGCTCAAAGAACCATACTTTCATCAAAATCATATTCATCAACATAATAGGGTCTTAACCCACTTCATAATCTTCATAAAACCATTGCTCATGTATGCATATGCCATGAATGATGAGAGAATAGCATGGAAAATAGAGATTCATACTCAAATAAAAAATATAATATGAAATCCAAGTAAATGTAAATTCACATTTAAATCATAAATTATATTACCCATGCTTATCCAACGTTTTAGAGGGACATGCATATTCAAATCTTCATAACATAAATTCAATTCAATATATTAGGTTTATATCACTTTAAAAATATCAATTAAACATAGCCCTTATCTCAATTGAATCAAATAAAGAATAATTTAAAAGATCCATATTCAAATTAAGCTTGAATTTTCATAATCAAAGAGTAAGAAGTATTTGGGATCTTCATGGTTGAAAGGGACCATGAATCAATCCCACATACCTTAGATAATTAAGAAGAATCAAGAAGAAATTGATTGAAAAAGAAGACCCTTCTTCAGCTCCAAGCCAAATCTCCAATGACACATTCAAAAGGAGTTCTTCAGATGACAGAGTTTTAATATTCTAAGTATATTGAATGAATTTGAATAAGAATATAGGAGTGATAACATGCAAAGCATAGATGACACCAACATGAGTGGCATGTACCACTCAAGACCATTTACAAGGAGTCATGCAAAAGATCTCCAAGACCTACAAGCAATGTTCATGAAAAAGGAGACATTAGAGGAGCTTGAGGGTCACCAAAGAAAGGATTACAATGTGTGGAAGGTCTATCAAAGTGAGGAGAAGGAAGAAAAGAGGCCATGGCTGCAGATGACTATAATTGAATTTAAGGATTTGAAAAGAAGGCAACCAAACAAGGCCCTTACTCATTAAGGGTGAAATTGTAAAGAAAATGTCTTCTTTTATTTACTTAGTATATAGTCATATTTTATCATATGGAAGACTTAGGCTATGTTGAATATTCAATCCTCAAATTGAAGTATTTTCTTAGTGAGTAATTAGGGTAAATTCTTAGAATTGTTGGTTGACATACTTGCTTGATTAATTAAAGTGTTGCCAATTTTTGGTACTTGATTTCCTTTAATTGTTCTTGTTGGGGTTTTTATTTGAGTTGTTGAAATCAATTGGGTGATGAGGGTTTTAGTCTCTTATTGCCCATAATTTCAATAAGTTGAACTTAATCCACTAATCCTTTTATTTTGTTCCATTTTCTCTTTCATTCTTGTTTGACCTTTATCATTTGGTATCAAGAGCTTAAGTTTAGGTTTGTTTTCACAAATCTATTTCTTGGAATTTTCATCCATGCAAAAATCCAAAAACAAAAAAAAACAAAAATATTTTATTTGATTTGTTATTTTTGACACTAAATTCTTGTTCATTGGTGTTTATTCATCCTAGATCTCAAATTTCATTTAATTTGGAGTTGTGGAATTGAAGATACCATTGAAGGGTTTTGAGCATTCAAACTTTTCAAATATTGAAAATGGGTTCTTTTGATTGGGGTTTGTTATCTATGTCAAGAGAAAGCTAATCCTAAATTTTGAGCCAATTTCGAGTTGATTTGAAGGTTGAATATCTTCAAGTGTTCTTGAAGAAGAAGACTAAAAGGTACATTTGATCTACTTTTCTCAAGTCAAAGTTGGTCAAAGGTGTTTACTGGCCCTTCGTGGAGACTTGAAAAAAAAATTAATTTTTTTTAAAAAAATTCAAAAAAAAATTCCACATCAGCAACAACTCAGTGCCAAATCAGCACCAACTCAGCGCTCAACTGTGAGTCAGTAGTGCAACTCATTGCAAACATGCCATGTGGCACGTGTAGACTAATTTCAGAGGCTAAAATGGTAGGTTTTTGGGTAACACCCCAAAATTTTTCTAAGTATGGGAGGTTTTTTGGCATAAAACTTTTTCTAAGTGTCCAAACGATGTGATTCTTTTTTAAAAAATTTTTTGTACTTTGATTTCCAACTAGTTAGCAAGTAATTAACATAAACTACTTGTTAACTAGTTTTAATCATTAAGTCATCAAATCAATCCCCTTTCAAGTCATGAACACCTTAAGACTTCAAAATATTTTTTGAAGAGTCCGAACACAATTCTTCTTCTTTGTCACTCATTTTTCTTTCATTCTTCAACTATTTAACAACTAATTAACATCTTTAATTACTTGTTAACTAGTTTCTAAACATTAAATCATCTCTTTGATTCTGCAAATTATGTAACAACAAGTAATTTCTTCTAGTTTTGTTAGTTTTTTTTAGTCCAATATTTCTTGTGACTCTTTCTTCTAGTTTTCTTTGTTTTATTCATGTTCCTAAGCTTTGCTTGAGTCGTTCTTCTTTCAAGAGTCATACGATTCTACTTCTCTAAAAAGGATAGGTGACCTTGAATTGATTGGGTGGAGCTATTTCACTATCAATTTTGAGACAACACCACCATAGAAGGTGCGTTGAGAGTTACATACGAGTGGCGTAAAATTTTTGCTACTAATCTTGTTTGTTGAGTATTGTAGGTATCATGTCTAATACAAGTCCAACTGGGGAAGGTTCAAAGAACATAATGAAAACTCTTGCTTACATCTCCATTCAAATAGTAAAAGTGAATGGAAGGATCGGAGGTATGGAGGAAAGGTTGGTACGGGTGAAGAGTGAGAATCAAGAGAAAGCAATTCAACTCAAAAATGACGAGATACGGAGTGCATCAATGCATTCCACCACCATTACCCCGAGACTAGCCCATAATCTATGTTTTCCTCCGCAAAGCTGAACCCAAAGCTACCCCAATTTCCAAATAAACAACAATTCAAACCATCCAAGACATGATACACCACACCCAAACCCACAACCCTATCGCCCTCTACAAGAGAATCTTCCTTTTGTGGCGAACCAAGTGCATTACCAAACAACATTCTGAAATGCATCAAATGCATCTTCTAATGAATATCACCCATCACCTCCACCAAATGCAGCACAAATTTCATACCTAGATTACCAATACCAAAATCCTCTCTATGATGAAATGCATGGAGATCTCAACAATGATGAATTTTGGGAGAATGGGCGTAGGGATACCCACGGAGTACAAAGGGAAGGAGTCCAACCTCAAGACTTGGGGTGGGATCATGTCATGACCCAAGCCTAGGGCCTAGATGTGACATGGCAAATGGAGAACCCGAAGGGACCCCAATCAAGCCTCTTAACATATCAATACACATCCTTGATCGTGAAAGCACTAAAACAACAGTATGAGAGAGTAAAAAGCGAACATGGAGCTAAGGGACATCTTTCATATCATAAAGCATCCAAAAGAGTCAAGAGAGTCAAAACTCATAGCATTATTACATAACTTGTCCAACAACACTTCTAAACATAAAATTTAGCAGGGGGCCAAGAAAAGGAACCGGGCTCATCCTCATAGTCAAGCATACCATGAAGAAAAGAGAGTCTACACATAACATAAATTAAGAGAATTATGTCCTCGAAGTTGAGGACTCACGAACTTGCTTAGAGAGAAATCGCACTAGCCACGTGGAGGAGGATGATCAAGTGGGGCTCCGGTTCCTACATGGTAATATCATGTAGCCATAGGATATGCGTTAGTACGTTTGAATGTACAAAGTATGTAGGATGAAATGGAACAATGGATAAACAACATAGTCAAAATGCAGAATTAAGCAATAGATACTTGAAGTATAACAATATGGTATGCATGAATGATACTTGAAGTTAACATGCTTATATATAGAACATATTACATGAGTAGAAATAGATCATCATCATAGACCAAGCAACTTAGTACTTGGAATCTAAGGTAGATCACCCCTTAGAAGTGATTTAGGTACCAACCCCTCAATTGGTTGATGACTTACCACCCCCATCCAAGGTGATTGAGGTACCAACCCCTCAATTGGTTGATGGCTTACCACCCCCATCCAAGGTGATTGAGGTACCAACCCCTCAATTGGTTGATGGCTTACCACCCCCATCTGAGATGATTGAGGTACCAACCCCTCGATTGGTTGATAGCTTAGCATCCCCATCCTAGATGATTGAGGTACCAACCCCTCAATTGGTTGATGGCTTACCACTCCCATCCAAGGTGATTGAGGCATACCAACCCCTCAATTGGTTGATGGCTTACCACTCCCATCCAAGGTGATTGAGGCATCACCCCTCAATTGGCTATGGTCAACTCACAACACAGTAGACACTTCTCATGAAATCAACACATACATATCACCCTTTCATAATCATAAAGTCAATAAACTCATATCCCAAGCATCAAGATACACTAACCGGACATTTCATCAAATACTTGGTGGGTGTACAATGCTAGTGTAAAACCATGCAATTCAAGAGTAAATCATGCAAGTAAATTTAATGTAAAACGACCCACCAACACTTGGTAATATCCTCATGCAATATACATCAAAAACCTTCATCAAATCTCAAGTTAGATCTAAGATTCATAGCTCAAAACATGCAAAACACTTTTACAGAACTCCAACATAACTTGGGCACTATGGGTGAAAGGATCCAATGGTTGAAACCCACATACTTAAGCTTTGAGAATCCTTGATGAAGATTGGAAATGGAGACTTGAAGCTTGAGTGAAATCTTTAAGATCCGGATAAGCTTTCGGACTTGAAATTTGGGGTGAAATATTTTCTATGTTTTTGAGAGAGTGTTGGGGAATATTTTCGTTGATATGATAGTGAAATATGGCTAAGTATAAGTATTTTCATGCATAGGAAGACTTAGACCTAAGACCTATCGCGGAGGTAATTTTTACAATGATTCGTGATGGAGGTGCGTCACCGTACCATCACGGACAAACACCGAAGAAGCAAAATTATGGAATTTGAAATAGTGATTCGATTGCTCTAAAATCAGAGTTAGACCTATTCCCCACTCAATTTCAGCTCTTGATCAAGAATGTGAAGTCGGAGTTTCGATATCATGCATAGATTTTGAGATATGAGGAATTTATGATTCTAGACACTTCCAAGCCACATTTTCGGGCACTTTTTGTGGTCGTTTCAATATCTCTCCCTTGGGAACATTTGTCCCTGAATGTCAAAGAAACGTATATGAGAAAAGTAATCATGATGAAATCAACCTCAACAAGAATGCAACAATACACTTAAACACCATTTTCAAAAATCTCAACATAAGTGTTAAAAGCACCATAACTTGTCAATATAAACATGAATGCATGCAAATGATAAAGGGGCTGAATTTAAGACTTGAAATTACATAGGGGAGTTTGAGTTAGTACCTTAAGCTTGAGTAGGATGGGAAAGATACAGATATTGCTTTTGCATGTCCACTTCGACCTCCCATGTAGCACTTTTGACTTGTTGATTCCTCCAAAGGACCTTAACGGAAACAACATTCTTGTTTCTCAACCTCTTTTCACTTGTCTATCCAATATCTCTACTAGAACTTCTTCATAAGTCAAGTTGTCTTCAGCCACACCTAAAACATCTAAATAGGACAATAACATTCAGATCACCCACACATTTCCTCAACATGGATATATAAAACATTGGATGAACCAGTTCATTTCACTAGGCAACTCCAACTAATAGGCCACCTTACCAAACCTCCTCAACACCCTATAAGGACCCACATATCTTGGACTCAATTTCCCCTTTTTACCAAAACGAACTACACCCTTCATTGGTGAAAACTTCAAATATACCCAATCACCAACTTTAAATTCAAGCTCTCTTCTCCTCACATCGGCATAAGACTTTTTACAACTTTGGGCTATTTTCAACCTTTCTCTAATCAACTTTACTTTCTCCATAGCATCCATAACTAGATCCGGACCCAACAAAGCCATTTCCCCCACTTCAAACCATCCAACTGGTGATCTACAATGCCTACCATAGAGGGCCCAAAAAGGAGTCATATCAATGCTAAAATGATAGCTATTATTGTAAGAAAGCTCAATCATTGGAAGGTGATCATCTCAACTACCCTTAAACTCCAAAACACAAGCCCTAAGCATATATCCTCAAGAGTTTGGATAGTTCTTTCAGCTTGGCCATTCGTTTGATGGTTGAAGGTTGTACTAAGCATTACCTTGGTTCCAAGACCTATTTGGAAGGACTTCCAAAATGGTGAAGTGAATTGAGCACCACGATCCGATATGATAGACAAGAGAAACCCATGCAATCTAACCAACTCATGAATGTACAATTTAGCATAGTCTTCGACCCCACAAGTAGTCTTAACCAGTAGGAAATGAGCTGACTATGTCATACTATCAGCCACAACCCAAATGGATTCAAAACCCTTTCTAGTCTTAGGCAATCCAACCACAAAGTCCATGTTGATTTCCTCCCACTTCCAAGTAAGAATCTCTATATCTTGGATTAGGACACCCAGCCTTTGGTGTTTGGCTTTGACTTGTTTGCAACTATAACAACCGGATATAAATTTGGCAATATCTTTCTTCATACCTCCCCACCAAAACACATCCCTCAAATCCCTATACATCTTTGTAGAATCGGGGTGAATAGAATAGGAAGAATTATGAGCCTTATCAAGAATCTTCTTTCTCAACTCATCAACACAAGGCACACACCACCTACCTTGGTACCTAAGGGCACCATCTCCCCTTGGGAGAAAACCTCCACCTTGCCCTCTCTCACCAAGGCCTTCAATTCCAACAAGGAGGAATCAAGATCTTACTTTTCTTTTACCTCATCAAGCAAGGGAGATTTTGAACCATCAACCACAATACCACCATTATCCACCTCCTCCAACCTAACCCCTAATCTAGCCAACCAATGGACCTCTAGCCACCTCTTTCCCCCCATCATCAACATGAGCTAGGCTACCCATAGACATCTTAATCAAAGCATCCGCCACAATATTAGCCTTATCGGGATGATAATGCACCGTCATATCATAATCCTTAAGGAGCTCTACCCACCTTCTTTGCCTCAAGTTGAGATATTTTTGAGTGAACACATATTGGATACTCTTATGATCGGTGAACACATCAACATGCACCCCATACAATAATGATGCCAAATTTTCAAACCAAAAACCACGACAGCCAATTCAAGATCATGAGTAGGATAATTCTTTTCATGCATTTTGAGTTGCCTAGAAGCATAGGCTATCACCTTACCAATTTACATCAAAACACAAACCAAACAATCCGGGAGGCATCACAATACACAACAAACCCTTCAGGTAGAGACAAGATAGGAGCGGAGATAAGCTTATCTTTCAAGGTTTGGAAACTCTTTTCACACATTGGTCCACACAAATTAGCCTTCTTTTGGGTCAACTTAGTCATGGGATAAACAATAGAAGAGAACCCATTCACAAACCTACCGTAGTAATCCTCTAAGCGCAAGAAGCTCCTAATGTCCGATGGGGTCAATGGTCTAGGCCAATTTCTAATCATATCTATCTTTTTAGGATCCACCTTAATATCATCTCGCGACACCATATGACCTAGAAAGGCAACCTCTTTCAACAAAAATTCACACTTCTCATATTTAGCATGCAACTTCTGTCCCTTAATCTTTGTAGCACTACCCTCAAATGAGCCACATGCTCCTTCCTCCTCATTATGAGAATAGATCAAACGATCATCAATGCAGACCACCACATACAAATCAAGGTAGGGTTTAAAGACCCTATTCATAAGATCCATGAAGATAGTCGGTGCATTGTTTAACCCAAAAGACATAACAACAAACTCATAATGTTCATACCTAGTCCGGAAGGCCATCTTGGGAATATCACACTCCCTCACCTTCACTTGATGATACGGACCAAAGATCAATCTTAGAGAAGTGACTAGCCCCTTGAAGTTGGTCAAACAAATCATCAATCCTTGGTAGAGGATATTATTCTTGATGGTAACCCTATTAAGTTGCCTGTAATCAATACACATTCTAAGAGACCCATCCTTCTTCTTCATAAACAACACTGGTGCACCACAAGGTGATTGGCTAGGCCTAATGAAACCCTTCTCCAATAAGTCCCTCAATTGCTCCTTCAACTCTTTTAACTCCATCGGCGCCAAATGGTAAGGGGGAATAAAAATGGATTGAGTATCGGGGAGGAGGTCTATATTAAAGTCTATTTTCCTTTTGGGAGGAACATCGGGAAGGTCATTAGGAAAAACATCAAGGAACTCATTAACCACCAGAATTGACTCAATGGGAAGGACTTTGGACTCAACATCCCTAACCCTCACAAGATGATAGAGACACCCCTTAGAGATCAACCTTTGGGCTTTAATGCAAGAGATGAACCTACCCTTGACCACCACATCATGAGTCTCCCACTTAAGGAAGGGTTCATTTGGGAATTGGAATTTGATCCTATGGGTTCTACAATCAATAGAGGCATAATATGCATGCAACCAATCCATCCCAAAAATAGCATCAAAATCAACCATATCCAACTCAAAAAGATCACAAGGAAATATTTTATGCAAGATGCAAATGGGACAATTTCTATAGACCTTTCTAGCATTAATGGATGCACCAATAGGAGTAGACACCTCAGGTGGCGACATCGGGCACCTCATCAACCCCTTGCCTCCCATGTAAAACATAAAACCAATTGTGCCTTGGGGTACCACCTTGTTGGCCTTCTCTACCCAAAGGAACCGCATTAACACCCTGGCCTTGGGGACGAACATCCTTACCATTATTGCGATTTGGTGGACAATCAATCATCTCGTGGCCTATTTCCCCACAACCAAAACAAGCCAATGTATTCCTCAAGCATGGACCACCATGACCCCTACCACACTTTGGACACATGAGTCTAGGCATTGCACCACCACCCTCTTGGGGCGTTGGGTAGTCATTGGAAAATCTCCCACAGGAGCATGAGAAGACCCTTGGCCTTGGTGAAATTGACCATCCTTGTGACTTTGGAACTTACTATCAAAACGGGCCCGCTTGGTCTTATGACCCATTCTTCTCCTCAATTTCTCCCCTCCAATTGTTCGACATAAGTCATCAACCAGGACAATTCCATGTCACTAATCAACATAGCGGTATGACATTCTTCACTAACCAAATTGGATACACCCATCACAAACTTATTCATTGTAGACCTCAAGTCGGCAACCAAGTGTGGAGCATATTTAGAGAATTGGTTGAACTTGAGGGCATACTCCCTCACACTCATAGAACCTTGCTTCAAATTCATGAACTTTGCGAATTTCGCTTCCTTAAGCTCAAGAGAGAAAAATTGGTTAAGAAAAGCGGCCTTAAACTGCTCCCACAGAACCACATTGTTGTTCCTCTTCTCCTCCTTCCATTGAGTGTACCATATTTTAGCCACCCCCTTGAGTTGGTAAGCCGCCAACTCCGCCTTCTCTTCCGACCTCACACCCATAATAGACAACACCTTGTTTTACCTCAATAATGAATTCTTGAGGGTCCTCATTCACCTTCGACCCATGGAACTCCGGTGGGTTCATCCTCATAAAGTCTCTCACTCGAGATGCCAGAGTAGGAGCATGAGGGACTTGGGCCCCTTGGTTGGTTTGATTAGCCACAACTTGAACTAGCAAGATGAGAGCATCCTGGAGCTCTCCATTAGCCGATTGTTCCTCGGGTGTGTGGGCTCTTCTTCCTCTTGTGTTAGGCATGATCTAGCATAGCAAAGAACAATCGTTGGGTGGGGGGGGGAACCTTACCTTACTATAGCACGACGTAGAGTAAGAAGAAGGAAAACATTTCCTAAAATGTCTCATAGCCTCTTACTCATAGTTGTGGTGCACAACACAACCATGAATAAGACTCTAATTAGCATGTGCGTTGGATGCCGAGCACCGTTCACAAGATAGTTCTCTGGAACCAAGTTTTTCACGACCCAAGCCTAAGGCCTAGACGTGACACGGCAAATATGGAACCCGAAGGAACCCCAATCAAGCCTCTTAACATATCATTACACATCCTTAGTCACAGAAGTAATATAACAACAAGATGAGATAGTAAAAAGGGAACATGGAGCTAAGGGACATCTTTCATATCATAAAGTAACCAAAAGAGTCAACAGAGTCAAAGCTCATAGCATCATTACATAACTTGTCCAACAACACTCTAAACATAGAACTTAGTGGGGGGGGACCAAGACAAGCAATGGGGCTCACCCTCATAGTCATGTATACCATGAAGAAAAGAGAGTCTATACATAGCAAAAATCAAGGGAAGTATATCCTCGAAGTTGAGGACTCACCAACTTGTATAGGGAGAAATCGTACTGGCCACATGGAGAAGGAGGATGATCAAGTGAGGGACTGGTTCATACATGGTAACATCATGTAGGCATAGAGTATGTGTTAATACGTTTGAATGTACTAAGTATGTAGGATGCAATGTGACAATCGATAAGCTACTTAGTCAAAATGCATAATTAAGCAATAGATGATCATATAACAATATGGCATGCATGAATGATACTTGAGGTAAACATGCTTACATATAGAACATATTACATGTGTAGAAATAGACCATCATCATAGACCAACCAACTTATTACTTGGAATCTAAGGTAGACCACCCCTTAGAAGTGATTGAGGTACCAACCCCTCAATTGGTTGATGGCTTACCACCCCCATCCAAGGTGATTGAGGTGCAACACCTCAATCGATTTGATGGCTTACCACCCCCATCCGAGATGATTGAGGTACCAACCCTTCAATTGGTTGATGGGTTATCACCCCAATCCAAGGTGATTGAGGCGTCACCCCTTAATTGGCTATAGTCAACTCACAACAGAATAGATACTTCTCATGAAATCAACACATACATATCACTCCTTCATCATCATAAAGTCACTTAACTCATATGCCAAGCATTAGGCCTTCAACAACTCAAGATACATTAATCGGACATTTCATCAAACACTTGGTGGGTGTGCAATGCTAGTGTAAGACCATGCAATTTAAGGGTGAAATCATGCAAGTAAATTCAATGTAAAACCACCCACCAACACTTGGTAATACCCTCATGCAATATACATCCAAAATCCTTCATCAAATCTCAAAATAGATCTAAGATTCATAGCTCAAAACATGTATAAGACAGTCACACTTTTACAAAATCCCAACATAATTCATAGTCAAATTCATAATAGAAGACTCATAAGTAAAATCAACTTAGAAACATGTAATTTAAGCAAAAAGGAAGCTTGGCCACCATGGGTGAAAGGACCCAATGGTTGAAACCCACATACCTAAGCTTTGGAGAATCCTTGATGAGATTGGAAATGGAGACTTGAAGCTTGAGTGAAATCTTTAAGATTCGGGTGAGTTTTGGGACTTTAAATTTGGGGTAAAATATTTTTTTAAGTGTTTGAGAGAGTATTGGGGAATGTCTTGTATGATATGAAGGTGAAATATAGCTAAGTATCAGTGTTTTCACGCATAGGAAGATTTGGGCCCAAGACCCAAAAGCCTTGGACCGAGATAAAAATCACTGTCAATAAAATGTACAAGTCAGCATCTAGTCCATAACACAGACCTATCGCAAAGGCAATTTTTACACTGGTTCGCAATGGAGGCGCATTGTGGTACCGTTGCGGACAATCACTGGATAAGCAAAATTATGGAATTTGAAATTGTAATTTGATTGCTCAAAAATTGGGGTTAGACCCATTTCCCACTCAATTTCGCCCCCTGATTAAGAACAAGAAGTTGGATTTTCGATATCACACACGGATTTCAGAATATGAGAAATTTATGATTCCAGGCACTTCCAAGACACGTTTTCGAATACTTTTTAGGGTCATTCAGATCATGTCATGGGAGGCCGAGATTATGGGTACACAGATAATGAGAGTGAGGAAGATAGAGGCAAGGGAGATATTTTGGGAAATGAAGAAGAAAGGTTGGATAAGATGGTCAAGTTTTCTTGCTTCATGGAGAAAGAAAAATCTTTGCTTGATAATGATGAAGACTTGAAGGTGAATTCCAATCTTTCATTTGTTGTGAGGAGAATTATGGGAGCCCTTGCCAATGAAAAACTTGCTCAAAGGGAGAATATTTCATGCTAGGTGCGAAATTCAAGATAAAGTGTGTTCTTAAAACATTTATAGTGGAAGTTGTATAAATGTGGTGAGTAGTTCTTTGGTGGAACATATGCGAATTCCAACAACAAAGCATCCCAACCCTTATAAGCTATAATGGCTCAATGAGAGAAGGTCCTCAAACGAGCAAGTATTCAGTTTAGTGCGGATAAGTACAATGATAAATTGACTTGTGATGTTGTACCCATGTTAGCATGTCATATTTTGTTAGGAAGACCATGGCAACTTGATAGGGATGTTGTGCACCAAGGAAGATCCAATAAATACACTTTTTTGATTGAAGGTAGAAAGTATTTTCTTGTACCTCTTACTCCATACCAAGTGACTGAGGATTATCGGGCTATGAAGGAGCTTCGAGAGAAAATAAAGGTGGAGGAAGCAAAGGGTGATGGTGGAAGTTCCATTATTATTCCAATAAAAGGAGGTTCCTTGGCTAAAAATAAGAAGAATATGTGTATGTTAGCAAAGCCAAGCAAGTGTTTAAAGGGTGTGGATGAGGGAGGCTTTCTAATATACTTTGTCAACCATCTTTTATTGCATGTGTTGACACCCAATTTTGTCCGGCCTTTTCATAAATTAGTGTCAAATTAGTCATCGTGTTTCGTTTTATTTTTAAACGATTTTAAATTATAATTTCAAAAAAAAAAAAAAAAAAAAGGGTTAAATTCAACGCGTGGGGGCCACGCGCCCCCAAATCCCCCTAATATCCCTTATCCCCAATCCCTTTAATTCCTTTT
>JAOTQR010000097.1:5077576-5120765 GCA_025774065.1 Solanum ossicruentum | reverse complement strand
AATTGATGCAAATTTAACCAAACCATAACATAATTCACTTAAATAGCATTAGTACATATAAAATGTGGGGTGTTACAGAATATTTGGACTAGGATCACTTTAGGATTTTATAGGCTGTAATGTAGGCTCAAGGGATTTTGGTGCGATAACTTTGGAATGTAGTGACTAAAGGCCTCCCTGACATTATGTTTTTCTACACTTTTGCCCTACCAACACTGTTACTTTTATCCATTCTCCCTTTTCTCCTATCTCAAGCTTTTCTGGGTGTTTTATTTTTATTTTTCAACTTTTTGCCTTACTTTTTTACACCCCATTTTTTTCGTTTTAGCTCATACTAAGGCATCACTTATTTTTTTTTCTTGCATCCAGTACATGATTTTTCTCCTTTCCCATGCATCACTAACTTTCCCCCTTATTTTGTGTATTACCTTTACACCAGCCACCTTCAACTTAGGCTTTTGGCCTGAGTTGAGGTGCACATTATCCATCTTCAAAACCAGGGCTACTTTTGGTAGCCATCCTCAACTTAGGCATTTTGTCTCAGTCAAGGTGCACAATGTTCAAGGAAGAACCAGGGCCAATTTCAGGATTTTACAACTAACAAGGGTAGGTCACTTAGGTTTTTACAAAAAAAATAGGTATATGTTAGACTCAACCATTAGGATTAAGGGATATTTTGCACACTTTGGTTGGTCATTTAGGCTAAGCAAGCTTTTAAGAACAATGGCCTAAGATGCTTTCCTAATCCAATTAATCTACAGTCTAAGTTAGAGTAACAGGGCAAGTTCTGAATTAGCACACCACATATGAATTTAGCAAATTATCTCACACTCATACGACACTACTTAAATTATCAACAAAAGACTCTCAAATCATGGTTTTTTTTTTATCTCAATTGATTCTCACTTATCAGAACAAACATTGTCAACACATTTGGACATGCATGGTTGCTATCTAGACTAGCTATCAAAATTTGGTGGGTATTATTTTTCACAAAAAACACAAAAACATGTATATGCCACAGATATCAGTACTATATGTTACAATACTACCTAAACACCTAACCATGCCAGTTCAATAGAAAATAAATATCCATGGGAAAAAAGAACACATGCAAGAAAACCCTAGGATTCAAAAATTAGGGTACTTATGGACCCAAGCTACTCAGACTTCACTGAGGCCCATAATTACCCACACTCCACCGAAAAAGAGGTGCATTGTCCTCAATGCACACAATCAAACCAAAATAATGTATTGGGGTGAAAAACACATACCTGGGTGCCTAAGCACCAGTTTCCACCGTGGGTTGCCTCCCCAAAAGCGCCTGATTTATTATCGCTACACGACATAGATAGCTTGAGTACTCAGACTTCCTCAAGCTTTTGTGCTTCCTTGTCAACTGTTATAGATGGATGAGGGGGTTACTCCTCTCCCCACTAATCATATCCACCTTGCCTCGTTCATTATTCTTTGGGTCTTTCACTATGGTACTGGGAACTATGCCCTTCTGGAATTGGCGGATTTGAGTTGACACTTGTCCAAACTGAAGGTCGAGGCATTTGATTGTAATAGAGTGGGATTCAATTTTTTGGTTTATGCTGGCGATGTCCGACTTAATCCCCTTTAGGGTCTCATCCTATGGGTTGACCTTTTTCAATAGTTGGCTAAGTATCTCCTCAACCCTAGAATTGCTGGTACTCATATCATGACTATAAGGGGGCACATAACGACTGCTTCTGTAACCATCCTTGCAGTCCCCTTCTGCACTTCTTTCCTGTCCCCTCTGCCTAGTGTGGTAACTTTCCTTGATGCTTGTAGACCTAGCTAGCTCTCGCGTCTATCTCTTTAGCCTCTCTATGTTGGTATTACCTTAGGCAAGCGTCTGCATGATCCCCCTATTTATACTTGCTTTCTTCGGGCTTATGCATACCGTACTTGAACGTTTGGTGTGAGGCTTATTCATATTGCCCCACATATGGTTCAGTTTTGTTGCTCTGTCCAGCTGCTTAGCAATCTTTGCAAATGACTACTTTACTAGTGGGCCTCCTATGATAATGTCGACATATGCTTGGCTATTCATATCTAGGGCAAAGTAGAAGATTTCTACCAAGGATTATTAACACTTTCGTAGCCCGGGATGCTCCTCAAGTACTTAGTAAACCGTTCCCATGTAATATTAATCGAGTTACTAGGAAGTTGCTGAAAGTTGTTGATCTGGTCTTTCAATTTGAGCTTCTTAGATCTCAGGAAGTACCACTCCAAAAAGACCTTCTGCAATACAACTCAACTGGTGATCGAACTTTGTGGGAGCTAAGATAGCCTTAGTTGTCACGACCCAAACTAAGGCCTAGATGTGACACGACGAATGGGGAACCTGAAGGAACCCCGAACAAGCCTCTTAGCATATCATACACACATCCTTGGTCGCAGAAGCAAGATAAAACAACAAGAGAAACATAAATAAGGGAAATTAGGACTAAGGGAATAGTTTAATACTTCAATAACATGGATGAGTCAAAGCTCAAGCGTAATTATATTACTTGTCTAACAATACCTTTAGACTTAGAATTGAGCGGGGGCCAAGACAACTTTCTGGGCTCACCCTCATAGTCATAAGTTTCCAACATAGAAAGAGTCAATACATAGCATAAATCAAGAGAAGTATGTCCTTGGAGTTGAGGACTCACTAACAAGCTTTGAGAGGTAGTACTAGCCACGTGGAGGAGGATGATCAAGTGGAGTTTCGGTTCCTATATGTTAACATTATACAGGCATAGAGTATGCGTTAGTACATTTGAATGTACTAAGTATGTAGGATGGAATGCAACAAGAGATAGGCAACATAATTGAAATGCATAAGTAGGCAATAAATGAGCATATAACAATATGGCATGCATGAATGATGCTTGTAGTAAAACATGCTTACATAGAACATTTTACATATGTAGGAAGAGACCATCATTAGTAACCAAGGTCCACAGTCCAAGCTAGGGTTTTGGGTTCCTCACCTCCAATGTCTGATTTTCCTTTATTAAATCACAAGGTTTGTGAGTTTTGATTATGCGAACCTTTCCTCCACAAGTCCAACCTTCCCTCTCCCTCATCTATTCTCAAGTTATGGATATTTATGGATGCTTTTATGAACTTTTTTACATGATAATATTATGAAATGGTTTATGTTTTACCTTTTTACATGATTATGCATTCAAAAGCCATGTGAGATTTTATGGATTTTTATGAGGGTTTGATAATACCTTAGCTAATTCTTATGATGCTTTTGATGGGTTATTTTGAATACTACTAAAGTGATTTTATTCTACTCCTTTCATGTTATTTACTCTTGATTTCATGATTTTAAACTTATATACATGTACCCACCATGATTTGATAAAGATGTACGCCAAGCTTCTATGTTGTTGAGGGTCTTATGTCATGTTACGGAAAATTTGAATGATATGAATTTTAAAAGGGTTATTACGCATGCTATGAGATATGACAATATTGTGAAAGTTATGAATCCCTATCTTTAGTATTATGAAAATCTGGTTTTGATGAGTTACTGTATAATAATATTATTATGATATTATGATGGTCCGCATATTATGTATTTAAGTATGATTTGAGTATTCCATGGGATTGTAACCTAGCATCGAGAGGACCTTGGTAGATTACCATTGTCCCTTAACCATGTTGCTAATATAGGATTTTGAATTAGCTAATGGATGCATATAGCTTGTGTTGTATGATCAACAAAAAAGGGTTGTGTTCCCATATGACACATGTTAATTGAATACCAAAAAGGGTGGTGTTCCCCTATGGTTGTTATCATATGTTAACCAAAAAGGGTAGATCTCCCCTAAGGTGTTTATGAAGCACTTTCTAAAATGGAGAAGTTCCCGTAAGGTAAGTGTTTGGTTTACCTTGGCAAAGTAGACTACTCCTAATTCGGTGTGGTGTGAACATCGGGATTCTAAGTCGTAATTTGCTTTGTCTTATATGTCAGTTATGGTCCCTTCCCATCGATGTATGATATGTAATGTGACTTGATGATCCATCATGCATATTTTGACTATAGTATTGAGCATACATGACATATTGAGCTTATATCCGTTGATTATGATTACGCATATTGTTTAATTATGCCTTATGTTCTTTGTCACAGTGCACCCCATTTGGTGAATTTCAAGTACTAATGTATACTTTTGTTGACAAGATCTAACCATGTAGGGACCAGAGCTCCTATGCATCCTCCTCCCCCACGTGGCTAGACGATTCAGTTGAAGATCACTTTTGGTGAATCCTCCACTTCAGAGCAATAGCCATTCACTTTCCTACTTTATTTAGTATTTTCTATATATGGATATTATCTTTTCATCGCAAGGCTAGGAGATATCTTGGCCTCCTTTCCATTCGTATTAAAGGTGTTGTTGGATATTTCAATATATATATTATGATCCCGACTCTTATTATATTTATGTAATATGGAAGACTCCCTTGGTCTGTTATTCCCTCTTATGTTTTGAATGCTTGTTATATTTGATGAGATGGAAGTATCAGGTCCCTAATTGCCCCCATAGCGTGAGACATACTTACTCGTCCCTTAGACTTTATTTGCTACATGATCCATGTTAATCCTCTTTGCTCAACATCCACAAAGGGTGAGTCCGAAGTCCCGCTTCTACTAGAATTTACGTGTAATTTATTTACTTATGCTTCCACAACCATGGATGTCACGACCCAAACTAATGGTCTAGATGTGGCATGGTGAATGGAAATCCAAATAGGATCCCAAACAAGCCTCTTAAGCATGCAAGCACATCCTTGGTTTGTGGAAGAATAAAAAAGCTATAAAACATATAGTGCATAATATCTAAGGGAGATGGGACTTTGGACTCATGCTATGGGGATTTTATAGGGAATAGGATGTTCATGGATCATCAAACTATTTGATATATCGTACATAAATGGGAAAGGGTCATAACCGACATGTAAGACCAAGCGAACTACTACTTTGAATCTCGATGTTCACTCCACATCGTACTAGGAGTGGTCTACCTTGCCGGGGTAAACCAAAAACTCACCTTACGATTACACTACCCTTTTTGAAAAAAGCCTCATAATTACCTTATTGGAACACTACCCATTTCGGTACACACATCTTATGAACCTTACAAGAACACCACCCATTTTGGTATATGATTCATACGTGCCATACGGGAACACTACCCATTTTTGTCTATCATTCAACTTTAAGCTATATAAATCCAAACGTACAAAGCATAGATAACACCAAAATGAGTGGCATGTACCGCTCAAGACCATTTAGAAGAAGTCAAGCAAAATATCTCCAAGACCTACAAACAATGTTCATGGAAAACAAAGCATTGGAGGAGCTTGAGGGTCACCAAACAAAGGGTTACAATGTGTGGAAGGTCTATCAAAGTGAGAAAAGGAAGAAAAGAGGCCATGTGCAATGGCTACAACTTGAATTCAAGGATTTGAAAGGAAGGCAACCAAAGAAGGCCCATAATCATTAAGGGTAAAATTTTAAAGAAAATGTCATCTTTTATTTACTTAGTATAAATAGTCTTATATTATCATTTGGAAGAATTAGACTATGTTGATTATGGAATTCTCAAATTATAGTATCTTCTTAGTGAGTAATTAGGCTGAATTCTTAAAATTGTTAGTTAACTTGTTGACTTGATTAATTGAAGGTTGCCTATTTGTGGTTCTTAGATTCCTTCAATTTTCTTGATAGAGCTTTATTTAGGTTGTTGAAATCAATTGGTAGGTGCGAGTTTTAGTCCCATGTTGCTCATAATTTGAATAGATTGAATTTAATCCACATATCATTCTATCTTTATCCTTTTTCCCTTTCTTTCTTGTTTGATCTTTATCATTTGGTATCAAAGCTTAGGTTTAGGTTTGTTTTCACAAATCTAGGTCTTGGAATTTTGATGCACTAAAAAATCCAAAAATACAAAAAAAAACCAATTCATTTGATTTATTATTTTTGACACTAGATTCTTGTTTAGTAGTGTTTTTTGATCCTAAATATCAAGTGTCATTCAATTTGGAGTTGTGGAAGTGAAGTTGCCATTAAAGGGTTTCGAGCATTCAAACTTTTCAAATCATGAAAGTGGGTTCTTTTGATTGAGAAGAAATGGAAGGTTGATGATCAGTGGGGTATGTTCTCTACATCAAGGGGAAGCTAATCCTAAATTTTGAGCCGATTCCAAGTTGATTTGAAAGTGTCAGGATTTAGTGTGTTTTCTTAGTGTTCTTGAAGATATTCAAGTGTTCTTGAAGAAAGAGAAGACCAAAAGGTACATTTGATATACTTTTCTCAAGTTAAAGTTGGTCAAAAGTGTTTGTTGGCCCTGAATGGAAATTTGAAAAAAAAATCAGAAAAAATAATTTTTTTAAAAAAATTTAAAAATAATTTCCACATCAGCAATAACTGAGCGCCAAATCAGCGCCAAGTCAGCATCAAAAGGTGAGTCAGCAGTCCCAGCCCTTCCAGACGTACCACATGGAGCATGATTCTCAATTTCAGAGACTATTTTCAGCAGACTTTTTCATACCCAAAATTTTTTTCAAGTATGGGATGTTTTTGGGGCATAAAATTTTTTTAAGTGTCCAAATGATGTGATTCTTTATTTAAAATTTTTGTGCTTCCATTCTCCAACTATTTAGAAAGTAATTAACATATTTAACTACTTGTGAACTAGTTTTAATCATCAAATCAAACCACATTCAAGTCATGAACACCTTAAGACTTCAAAAAATTTTCTAAGTGTCAGAAATCAATTATTCTTCTTTGTTAGTCATTTTTCTTTCATTTCTCAACTATTTAACAACTAATTAACATCTTTAATTACTTGTTAACTAGTTTCTAAACATTAAATCATCTCTTCTATTCTTCAAATAAGGTAACAACAAGTACTCTCTTCTACTTTTGTTACTTAGTTTTTTTTTTAGTCTGATATTTCTTGTGCCTTTTTCTTCTAGTTTTCTTCATTTATTCATGCGCTTAAGCTTTGTTTGAGTCATGCTTCTTTCAAAAGTCAAAAGAATCCACTCCACCACAAAGGATATGTGACCTTGAATTGATTGAACGGAGCTAGTTCACTATCAATTTTTAGACGATGCCATAGAAGGTGCATTGAGAGTTACATACTAGTGATGTGACGGTTTTTGTCATGACCCAAACCTAGGGCCTAGATGTGACACAGCGAATGGGGAACCCAAAGGGACTCCAATCAAGCCTCTGAACTTATCATTACACATCCTTGGTCGTGGAAGCAATTAAACAATAATAAGAGAATAGAAATAAGGGCAAAGGGACTAGGGGAAATCCTTCATTTAACAAAGCATCAAAAGAACAAAAGGGAGTCAAGCTTATCGCATCATTACATAATTTGTCCAACAACACCTCTAAACATAGATACTTAGCGGGGGCCAAAACAAGTAACCGAGCTCACCCTTATAGTCAAAACATGCAATAAAGGAAAGAGAGTCTTTATACATAGCATAAGATCAAAGACATTGACCCCGAAATTGAGGACTCATGAACTTGCTTTGTAGAGATAGTATTGGCCATATGGAGGAGAAGGATGATCAAGTGGAGCTCTGGTTCCTACATGGTAACATCATGTAGGCATAAAGTATGCATTAGTACATTTAAATGTACTAAGTATGTAGGATAAAATGCAACAATAGATAGGCAATATAGTCAAAATGCAATATCATAAGCAATGGAGAGCATAATAACAATATGATATCTATGAATGATACTTAAAGTAAAACATACCTGTATGGGACATATTACATGTGAAGGAAGACACCATCATCATAGACCAAGCAACTTAATACTTGGAAACCAAGGTAGACCACCCCTTAGAAGTGATTGAGGAATCAACCCCTCAATTGGTTGATGGACATGACCACCCTCCATCGAAAGTGATTGAGGTATCAACCCCTCAATTGGTTGATGGCTTACCACCCTCATCCGAGGATATTGATATATCAACCCTTCAATTGGTTATGGTCAACTAACAATACTTTAGATACATATCATGAAATCAACACATATATACCATCCTTTCATCATCACAAAGTCACTTAACACATATTGCGAAGCATTAGTCCTTCAAAAACTCAAGATATATTAATCAGACATTTTATCAAACACTTGATGGGTGTGCAATGCTAGTGTAAAACCATGCACTCCAAGAGTGAAATCAAGAAAGTAAATCTAATGTAAAACCACCCACCAACATTTGGTGGTACCCTCATACAATATACATCAAAACCGCTTCTCAAATCTCAAGATAGATCAAAGATTCATAGCTTAAAACGTGCTTAAACAGTCACACTTTTATGAAACCTCAACATAGTTCATAGTCAAACTCATATTAAGTAAGAACCATAAGTAAATCAACTTAGAAACATGCAATTTATATAAAAAGGAAGCTTGGGCACTATGGGTGAAAGGACTCAATGGTTGCAATCCACATACCTTGACTTTGGAGAATTTCTTGATGAAGATTGGAATGAAGACTTGAAGTTTGAATGAAATCCTTAAGATACGAAATGAGATTTGACACTTGAATTTCAGGTGAAATATTTGTCTAGGTGGTTGAGAGAGTATTGGGGAATGTCATGTATGATATAAGGTGAAATATGACTAAATATAGGTATTTTTACGCATGGGAAGACTTATACCCAAGATTCAAAACAACAAAAACTGGCCAAAGATGACACTAGTCAGCGCCCTAGCTACGTTGCGCCAAGGGCGCAGATCAACACTAGAATTCATCATTTTTGGATTTTTGAATTTTGATATGGTTGCTCTAAAATTAGGGTTAGACCCATCTCCCACTCAATTTTTCCCCTTGATCAAGAATATGAAGTCGTATTTTTGATATCACGCGTGAAGTTTGAGATATATGAAAATTACGATTTTTGGCACTTTCGAGGCACATTTTTAAGCACTTTTTGGGGTTGTTTCACTTTTGCTACTAATATTGTTTTTTGAGTATTGTAGGTATCATTTCTAATCCAAGTATAATTGGGGAAAGTTTGGAGAACATCATAGAAACTCTTGCTTACATCTCCAAACAAATAGTGAAAATAAATGGAAGGATAGGAGGTGTGGAGGAAAGGTTGGTACAGGTGGAGAATGAGAATCGGGGGAAAGCAATTCACCCTGAAAATGAGGAGATAAGGAGGGCTTAGATACATTCCACTACCGTCACCCTGGGACAAGCCCATAATCTATGATTTCCTCCATAAAGCTGAACCTAAAGCTATCAAAACCCCACTTCCTTCCCGAATGAACCACAATCCAAACCATCCAAGACAAGCTACACCACACCCAAGCCCAGAACCCTATCACCCTCCACAAGAGAATCTTCCTTTTGTGGTGAACCAAGCCTATTACAAAACTCCATTCTGAAATGCATCAAATGAATCTTCTAATGCATGTCACCCGTCACCTCCACCAAATGCACCACAAATTCCCTACAAATGTTACCAATACAAAAATCCTCTCTATGATGAAACGTATGGAGATCTCAACAATGATGAGTTTTGAAAGCATGGGGGTAGGGATACCTATGGAGTACAAAGAGAAGGAGTCCAACCTCAAGACTTGGGGTGGGATCCTAACATAGGAGGCCGGGATTATGTGTATAAAGGAGATAGAATGGGGAATAGAGGAGATGGGATGCGATATAAAGAAGATAGGATGGGAAATAGAGGAAATAGGTTTAGGGAAAGGAATGATTAAGATAGGGGCTTGAACACTCTCAATGTTACACTTCCAAGGTTCAAAGGATGCAGTGACCCCGATGAGTTCTTGGAGTGGAAAATTCAAAATGAGCGGATCTTTCTCAAAAACAATATCTCGAAAACTTTGAAGTTGAAGTATGCTCTCACATAATTTGGAGGGTATGCATCCACTTTGTGGGAGTCCAAGAGGAGGGAAAGGGAGAGCCATCACATCAACGAATTTTCTATTTGGCAAAAGTTGATTGTCCTTATGGTGTTGAGATACTTGACTCCAAACTACTACCAAGAGGTACTCAAGAAGGTATTATGTTGAGGCAAGGTACCAAAAATGTTGAAGAGTATTATGGATGAGTTTGACAACTTGAGAATAAAGTCTAAAATAGAAGAGAACATGCAATGTATGGTGATCCAGTTTGTGGCCAACTTGAGGTATGATATCTTGAAACTATTGAAGTTAAGCACTATGAAACTCTTGAAGTGGCTTTCCATGATGCCTCAAAGGTAGAAGCGGATTTGAATAAAGATAAATCATACTAGGCCAAAGGTTCTTCAACTTCATCATGGGACAAAGGTTGAGATAATTATAAAAACAACATCTTCTACGGGATAATCAAAGGGTGGTAGTCAATCTACTCAAGTCAATCTTGATCATAAATCCAAGGAAAGTGAGGAACCATAAGGAGTTAAGTATGCTAAACCTACTTTCCTCGTCCCTCTATAATTCAATGTTTTAGATGTCAAGGGAGGGGCCATGTTGATAGTGAGTGTCTGAATAGGAGGATGACTATTTCTCTCTAGGATGGGTATAAGACCGAATATGATGAAAATAATGAGAGTGAGGGTGATAAAGGCGAGGTAGATGCTTCAAAAAATGAAGAAGAAAGATTAGATGAGAGACTCAATTTTGCTTGTTTCATGGGGAAATAAAATTATTTACTTGATAATGATGAAGACTTGAAGGTGAATACCTATCATTCATATGTTATGAGAAGAATTATGGAGGCATTTCCAAAGAAGAGCTTTCCAAAGGAGAGCTTGATGAAAGGGAGAATCTATTTCATGCTAGGTGCAAAATTCAAGATAAAGTGTGTTATTTAATCATTAATAGTGGAAGTTGCACTAATGTGGTGAGTAGTTCTTTGGTGGAACATATGGAAGTTCCAACAACAAAGCATCCCAACACTTACAAGCTACAATGGCTCGATGAGAGTGGAGAAATGAGGGTCCTCAAACAAGCAAGCATCTGGTTTTGTGTGGGTAAGTACAATGATGAATTCACTTGGGACGTTGTACCCATGTTGGTATGTCATAATTTGTTGGGTAGACCATGGACATTTGATAGGGATGTTGTGCACCAAGGAAGATCCAACAAATACACCTTTGTGATTGAAGGTAGAAAGTATGTTCTTACACCTCTCACTCCATACAAAGTGAGTGAGCATTATTGAGCTATGAAAAAGCTTTGAGAGAAAATAATTGTGGAGGAGGAAAAGGGTGGTGATGGAAGTTCCATTGTTGTTCCAAAGGAAGGAGGTTCCTTGGCTAAAAATAAGAAGAATATGTGCATGGTGGCAAATCCAAGCAAGTGTTTAAAGGGTGTGGATCGGATGAAGGATGCTTTCTAGTATGCCTTGTTAACACCCATCTTTTATTTCCTTTGCATAGTGCTAACCAAAATACTAGTACTTTGTGTAGTATTGTTTCTTCTCTTTTGCAGCACTATGATGAGCTATTTTCAGAGGAGATTCCCAAGGGACTTCCTATTTTGAGGGGAATTAAACAAGAAATAGATTTTTTACCAGGTTCACCAATTCTTAACTGCGTAGCTTATAGGAGCAACTCAGATGAGATGAAGGAGCTACAAATGCAAGTAGAAGAGCATTTTGGAAAGGGGTTGATCAAAGAAAGCCCAAGTCCTTATTCCATACCGGTGATTCTTGTTCCCAAGAAAGATGGTACTTGGAGAATGTGTATTGATTGTAGAGCCCTAAATAAGATTATGGTGAAGTATTGACATCCAAATCCTAGGCTTGATGATATGCTTGATGAGCCAAGGTGCTCTAGTGTATTCTCTAATATTGACCTTCGAATATAATCAAATTCATATGAAATCAGGTGATGAGTGGAAAACGACTTTCAAGATAAATTTTGGGTTGTATGAATGGCTTGTAATGCCATTTGGATTGACAAATGCCCCAAAGAACTTTCATGAGATTGATGAATCATGTTCTGAAACCTTTCATCAGCAAGTTTGTTGTGGTGTACATTGATGACATCCTTGTGTATTGTAAGACAATTGAGGAGCATGTGTCTAATTTGAAGCAAGTGTTTGATGTGTTACTACAAGAGCGTCTCTTTGCTAATCTCAAGAAATGATCATTTTGTGTTGAAAAGGTTGTGTTTTTGGGTTTTATGGTTAGTGCAAACTGGATAGAGGTTGATGAAGAGAAGGTAGAGTCCATCAAATCTTGGCCAACTCGAACCAATGCAACCAAGGTAAGAAGTTTCCATTGGTTAGCATGTTTTTATCGTCATTATAAAGTGTTTTAGTTCAACTGCTTCTCCTTTAACCGAGTTAGCCAAGAAAGATGTACCTTTTTTATAGGAAAAGAATAAAAGAATTCCTTTCAAGCCTTGAATACGATGATGAGTTCTTCACCATTGTTCAACTACCAAACTTTGATGGGATCTTTGAAATTGAATGTGATGCTTTGGGCATTGGAATAGGTGGTGTGTTGATGCAAGAGGGAAAACCATTGGATTACTTTAGTGAAAAGCTAATGGGGGCTACTCTCAAGTACTCAACTTAGGACGAGGAATTGTATGCACTTGGGCAGGTGTTGGCTCATTTGCAATACTACTTGTGGCACAAAGAGATTGTGATAAGGAATGATCATGAGTCCTTGAAGCATCTTAAGGGTCTATCCAAGTTGAAAAAGCGACATGTGAAGTGGGTTAAATTCATTGAAACCTTTCCCTATGTGATCAACTACAAGCAAGGCAAGGAAAATATGATAGCAGATGGTCTATCAAGAAAGTTTGTGTCGGTGACTACCTTGGATTCTAGAATGATGGGGTTTGAAAGTATAATAGAATTTTTTTCTAGGGATCCCAACTTCAAAGATACTTTTGATAATCTTACCCAAGGGAAGAGGGTTGATAGATTTCAATTGTTTGATGGTTTTATGTTCAAGGATGGACGAGTTGGCATTCCTGTAAGCTCATGGAGTGAGCTACTTGCCAAGGAGGCTCATAGTGGTCATTTCATGGGACACATTGGGGTACCCAAAACATATGACATTCTAAAGGATCAATTCTTTTGGCCAAAGATGAAGCATTACATGGAGTGAATTTATGGACGATGTCTCGATTGTAAGCATGCCAAATCCATAACTCAGCCCCAAGGTAAGTATTCCCCTTTCCCTACTCCTAGTGGCCCATGGATAGATATTTCTATGGATTTTGTTTTAGGTCTTCCTAGGACTAAAAGAGGACATGATATCATATTTCTGGTACTAGATAGATTTTCTAAAATGAATCATTTTATTCCATGCCGTAAATGTGATGATGCATCCCATGTAGCATATTTATTTGTCATCATTGTTCTTAAATTGCATGGAGTCCCTCAAACCATTGTTAGTGATAGGGATTCTAAATTCTTGGTACCAAACTTATGTTCTCTACTTCTTGCCACCCTCTAATGTATGGGCTAACCGAAGTAGTCAAAAGGACTCTTCGAAGCATGCTTCGATGCATGATTCGAGGAACCCTAACTACTTGGGAAGACCATTTACCCTTGATTGAATTTGCATATAATCGGCCTTTCAACTCCTTTATTAGAATGTCACTATTTGAGGCATGTTATAGATTTAAACTTTTGTTTCCACTAACCATAACTCCATTATCTAGTAATGTTGTTTTGAGCCTAGATGCCAAGCAAAGGGCACAGGAGATTATGAGCATTCATGCCAAAGTTAAAGAGGACATTGAAAAGAACAATTCAAAGGTGGTTATTCCAATGAATATTGGGAGAAAAGAAGTGATCTTCAACCTAAATGATTGGGTGTTGATACATTCAAAAAGAGAGATTTCCACATGTTTGAAAAGGAAAGCTAAGCCTAAGAGGAGATGGTCCTTTCAAAGTACTCAAGAGAATCAATAATAATGCCTACATAATTGACTTGCCAAGTGAGTACAATGATCATAATATTTTCAATGTAGTTATTTATCTCCTTGTGTTGTAGGTGAATCTTTGGATTCGAGGACAAATGCTTTTCAAGTAGGGAGGATGATAACATGCAAGGCATAGATGACACCATAATGAGTGGCATGTACCCCTCAAGACCATTCACAAGGAGTAAAGCAAAAGATCTCCAAGACCTACAAGCCATGTTCATGAAAAAGGAATCATTGGAGGAGCTTGAGGGTCACCCAAAGAAAGGCTTACAATGTGTGGAAAGTCTATCAAGGTGAGAAGAAGGAAGAAAAGAGGCCATGTGTGCAAATGGATACTACTTGAATTCAAGGATTTGAAAAGAAGGAAACCAAACAAGGCCCTTACTCATTAAGGGTAATATTGTAAAGAAAATATCTTCTTTTATTTACTTAGTATGAATAGTCTTATTAGCTTAATAATGCAAATCTGAAATGCTTGAATTAAATTATGTGAAGCTTTGATAAATATTTATAAATAATCATAAAATATATGAATAACCATAATTTAAGCAAACATCAATTAATATGCAATTATACATAAATCAAAGATTGAGAATTTGTAATTCAAAATTTAGTTTTCCGAAGAGGACTTTTTAGTTGAAAGGAAACCAAGAATTAAACCCATAGACCATGCTTTATTAACCTTGGGAAGATGAAGAAATTTGGTGGAGATGTTGATGAATTTCTTGAATACTTTGCCTAAGTGTTGATAGAGTTTGGGAGAGTAATGTAGGTTGGGGGATTTGGTGTCTTTGAAGAGTGATTTAGAGACTACGTAGAGGGGGTATTTATGCTAATTTTTAGGTGGTTATAAGGGTCATTTAATCACTAAAAAAGTTTTCAAAAACATGTAGGGGGAAAGGGGCAACACTTTTCTTCTTTGGTATTAAAGTCTTTGTAGGTAAGTGGTAGTTACGTCTACCTTAACATTTTTTGTACATAGTGATGTCATTGATGACATCAAAAGGAAGCATGATGTCATGAATTAAATAAGAGGAAGAATTTACTCCTCAAGTCATTGCTAAGGCATTTCAAAAGCTGCCCATGCAAGCCATGCAACAATACCAAAAGAATTACTCCCAAACAAGTCAATTACAAAACCTTTACAAACACCTCCATTTCGAATAATTCCAAATGTAAACCAAACTTCATCTTTAGTCTTAACTTCACATAACATTGTCCCAAAATATTATACCAAGGTTATACAAACCAACCTCCCTTCAAGACTAGCTCATCAATCATATAATTAAACCAAGCTAATCTCTAAGATAATCTTCATATCAAATTTATTTTACTCAATTAGAATCCACCTGAAATTATTTTGCATGCAAGTATAGTGTTAAAAATACCTGGTACATTACAATATCTCCCCCTTGGGATCATTCATCCCTGAATGTGATATTAGTAGTTTGAATGAATAGGAATCAGAATAGTGACTAAGAGCTTAACAGGTCAAAATGCAAAATAGAGCTTATCTAAACTTATACAAATATCATAAAACAACATTAAAATAATTATACATGCTTAATAATTATAAAAATGGCAAAATGGTACAAAATGAAGAATACAAACTCGAGGAATAGAATTACCTAAAACATTAGGCTTGATTAGTTGGGAAAAGTTGGGGATGTTTCTTCATCATATTCGCTTCAGCTTCCCATGTAGTACTCTCAACATGTTGGTTCCTCCAAAGCACCTAGACGGATGCCACATCCTTATTTCTCAATCTTTTGACTTGTTGATCCAAAATTTGTATCGGTACTTCTTCAAAAGTCAAATTTTCTCCAACTTTCAGAACATCCCAATGGAACAATAGAGCTTGGGTCACCAATGCACTTCCTTAACATACATGAAAAATAGGGTGAACCAACTCCATCTCGTTAGGCAACTCATGCTCATAAGGTACCTTCCCAACCCTTCTTAAAATTTTGTAAGGGCCTACAAATCTTGGGCTGTACTTGCCCTTTTTCCCAAAATGAACAACACCCTTCATAGGTTAAACTTTGAGATACATCCAATCTCTCACATAAAATTCAAGATCTCTCCTTCTCACATCCGAATATGACTTTTTAGCTTTGACCTGTTCTCAATCTGTTTCTAATTATCCTCACTTTTTCCAGAGCCTCCAAAACCAAATCTGGCCTAAGAATGCCATTTCACCTACCTCAATCCAACTAACCGACAATTTATATCGCCTACCATAAAGAGGTTCCAATGGAGCCATCTTGATGCTAGAATAATAACTGTTGTTATATGCAAACTCAATAAGAGGTTGGTGATAAACCAAATTACCATTAAATTCCAAAACACATGCTCTAAGCATAACCTCCAATGTATTAATGGTCCTTTCAGCTTGACCATCCATTTTAGGATGAAATGTGATACTCAACTTAACTTTGGTACCCAAAACTCTTTGGAATGCCTTCTAAAAATGAGAAGTGAATTGAGGGCTACTATATGATATTATTGACAAAGGAACCCCATTTAATTGGACTATCTCACGAATATATAACCTTGCATAATCCTCAGCACTATATGAAGTCTTAACCGGCAAGAACGAAGCTGATTTGGTCATACAATCCACAATTATACAAATTGAATCATATTGTTTCCGAGTACGAGGAAATCCAGCAATGAAGTCCGTATTAGTTTCCTCCCACTTTCAAGTTGGGATTTCAATGTCTTGAGCTAGCCCACCGGGCATTTGATGCTCGGCTTTGACTTGCTGACAATTTGGACACTCATCCACAAATTTGGCTATGTCCTTCTTCGTATTACCCCACTGACTTCCTTCAAATCACAATACATTTCGGTGGAACCCAGATGAATGGAATAAGATGAATTATGAGACTCTTATAAGAACAAGGTTCTCAATCCATCTACATCCGGCACACACAACTTGCCTTGGTGTCGAAGGATACCATTTCCCATTTTTGAGAAAACCTCTACTTTCTTTTGTTCAACTAATTTCTTTAATTCAACCAGAATAGGGTCAAGGTCTTGCTTTAACTTCACATCAACAATTAAAAAAGACTGGGAGCCATCATGAACAACTATGTCACCATCATTAGTACCTTCCAACCTAACACCCAATCTAGCCAATTGATGGACTTCTTTTGCCAACTCTTTCTTTTCTCCCTCAACATGACTCATACTACCCATGGTTATCCTACTTAAAGCATAGGCCATTGGGCTTACCAGGATGGTAGTGGACACTCATATCATAGTCTTTAAGAATTTCAAGCCATCTCCATTGCGTAAGATTCAAGTCCTTTTGAGTGAACACATACTACAAGCTATTGTGGTCGACAAGTACGTCCACATGGAACCCATAGAGATAGTGACACAAAATTTTTAGATCAAACACTACTGCTGACAATTCAAGGTCATGAGTTGGATGATTGCGCTCATGCACTTTTAACTGTCCAGAAGCATAAGCTATGACCTTACCATTTTGCATCAACACACAACCCAACCCAACACTAGATGCGTCACAATGTACCACAAAACCATCCAAACCATCCGAAAGAGTCAAGATGGGAGCTGAAGTCAACTTACCTTTTAATGTATGGAAACTCTTCTCACATTTATCAAGCCACACAAACTTGGCCTTCTTCTTCGTCAATTTTGTCAAAGGGGATGCAATTAAAGAAAACCCTGCTACAAATCATCGGTAGTAACCTTAAAAACCAAAAAACTCCTTATGTTAGATAGAGTTAAGGGCCTAGGCCAGTTTCGCACCACCTTAGTCCTCCTTGGGTCTACCATAATACCTTTATCAGTCACAACATAGCCAAGGAATGAAGCTTCTTTCATCCAAAATTCATACTTGCTGAATTTGGCATATAATTCTCGTTTCTCAATGTTTGAAGGACTGTTCTCAAATGTTCCTCAAGTTCCTTCTCACATCAGTAGTAGACGAATACATCATCAATCAAGACCATAATAGAAAGATCAATGTAGAGTTTGAAGACACTATTCATAAGATCCATAAATATAGCTGGCGCATTCATCAATCCAAAAGAAATCACTAAAAACTCATAGTGCACATACCTAGTTCTAAAAGAAATATTAGGAATATCACTTTCCCTCACCCACAACTGGTGATACCCAGAATGAAGGTCGATCTTAGAAAAATATCTAGCCCCCTATAGTTGGTCAAATAAATCGTCTATCCTCGAAAGTGGGTACTTATTCTAAATGGTGACGTTGTTGTGTTGATGATAGTCAAGCACATTCGGAGTGACCCATATTTTTTCCTTACAAGAAGAACATGAGCACCCCAAGGAGATTTTCTAGGCCTAATAAATCTCTTCTCCAATAAATCTTTCAACTAATCCTTAAGTTCTTTCAACTCCGCTGATGCCATCATATATAGGGTGGAATAGAGATAGGTTTCGCATTGGGAAAGTGGTCTATGCCAAAATTAATTTCTCTTTCACGAGGAATACCAGGAACATCTTCGGGAAACACATGGGTTACTCATTGACTACGGAAACTGACTCAAGAGAGGGAACCTTAGGAGACATATCTTGGACACTAACCATATGATAGATACACCCCTTAGATATCATCTTATGACCTTTAAGATATATAATAAACCTAGCTTTTACCACTTGAAATGACCCCAAAAAGTGCCCAAAAATGTGCCTCGGAAGTGCTCAAAATTGTAATTTCCATATATCTTAAAATTCATGCATAATATAAAAAATCCGACTTCATATTCTTGATCAGGGGGAAAATGTGAGTGGGGAATGAGTCTAACCCCAATTTTAGAGCAACTGTGTCAAAATTTTATTATCCAAAAATTTTGAAAAATGGAATGAGTCCGCGCACTTGGCGTAACGCGACAAAGGCATGAACTAGTGTTATTTATTGGCCAATTTTGTTGTTTGGTCCAATGCCTTTGACTCTTGGACCTAAGTCTTTCCATGCGTAAAAATGTATATACTTAGCCATATTTCACCTTTGCATAATACAAGACATTCCCCAATACTCTCTACAACACTTAGACAAATATTTCACCAAAAGTTCAAGTGAAAAAACTCACTCCGGATCTTAAGGATTTTGCTTAAGCTTTAAGTCTATTTAATTTTTCATCAAGGAATTCTCCAAGGTTAAGGCACGTGGGTTTCAACCATTGGGTCCTTTCACCTATGGAGCCCAAGCTTCCTTTTTACCTAAATGACATGTTTCTAAGTTGATTTTACTTATGGGTCTTCTATTATGAATTTGACTATGAACTATGTTGGGGTTTTGTAAAAGTGTGACTGTTGATGCATGTTTTAGTTATGAATCTAAGATCTATGATGAGTTTTGATGAGAGGTTTCAATGTATTTTGCAAGGTGGTATTACCAACTGTTGGTGGCTTGACTTACTTCAAGATTTCTTACATGATTTCACTCTTTGATTGTATGGTTTTACACTAGCACTACACACCCACCAACTGTTTGATAAAATGTCTTGTTTAGGGTTCTTGAGCCACTGATGATCCATTGCATGACCTATGACTTTATTATGATGAAAGGAAGGTATATATGAGTTGATTTCATGAAAATTATCTAGAGTGTTGCATGTTGACCACACCTAGTTGAGGTGGTGCTAGACCTCAATCACAATGGATGGCGGGGTGAGACCACCATCAACTAATTGAGGGGTTGATATCTCAATCACGATGGATGGCAAGGTGAGACCACCATCAACCAACTAAGTGGTTGGTACCTCAATCACCATGGGTGGTGGGGTGTGACCACCATCATAATTTTGGTCTCTTACTATGTAATATATTCTATTTATGCATGTTTTACTTCAAGCTTCACTCATGCATGCCATATTGCTATATGCTCATTTGTTGCCTAATTATACATTTCAATTATGTTACCTATCTCGTATTGTATTGCATCCTTCTTAGTACATTCAAATATACTAATGCATAATTTATGCCTACATGATGTTACTAGGTTGGAACTGAAGCTCCTCACGATCATCCTCATCCTCCCATGGCTAGAACTCTCTCTACATAGCAAGTTGGTGAGTCCTCAATTTCAGGGACAATGTTGTTGATTTTATGCTATGTATAAAGATTCTTTTTCATTTATTATATGTTTTGATTATGAAGGTGAGCTCGGTTGCTTGTCTTGGTCCCCGCTAAGTTCTATGTTTAGAGGTTTTGTTGGAGAAGTTATGTATTGATGCTATGAGCTTTGAGTCTTTTGACTCTTAATGTTTAATTATATGAAAAGACTTCCGTTAGTCCCTTTGCCCTTATTTTATTCTCTTATTATGGTTCAATTGCTTCTGGGACCAAGTATGTATAATGATATGTTAAGAGGCTTGATTGGGGTTCCTTCGGGTTTCCCATTCACCGTGTCACGTCTAGGCCCTAGGCTTGGGAAATGACAAACTTGGTATTAGAGCACTAGGTTGTTAATGGTCCTTGGCATCTAACACACCCTGTTGATTAGAGTTTTCTTAATGGTTGTATTGTGCACTACAACTATGAGTAAGAGGCTATAAGATGTTTTAGGAAATGTTTTCCTTCGTCATGATATATGTTGTGCTATAGAAGTTAGGTAAGGTTTTCCATCTAATGAATGTTCTTCGCTATGCTAGATTGATGAACATGCTCCAATAAGAAAACAGTCTCTATCAGTAATTAACCTAACCGAGGTTAGGGTCGAATCCATAGGGAATACATGGCTTGACTATAAGATTTCACTACTAATCATTCCTAGTATCTATAACTACAATTTCTAGATGAGGGGGTTGTTGTGATTCAAAGACAACATGCTTAAACACTAATTAAAATTTGGAAAAACACTCTATTTTGTGGACAACTTGGGAATTGGGTTCCCCATGGCTCGTTGAGTTAATTACCCGAGATAACATAACTATGATCGGTGAATCGTATGTAGGACGACAACTTAGGTTCTTCTAGCCTACTTGTGAATGTGAAGGTCAAATTTCACCATGGCACTTTGTCGGCCACCATGGCATGCCAACTAACCGTTTCCTATTGTCCCCGTCAACCTCTCCTTGATCAGGTTTGGTCGATTAGATGGAAAAACGTCAACCGAATCCTATCATCCCTTTTCCTATTCGTTACGACCTTAGTCGGGATCGTGGTAGTAGCAGGGTTTGGTGTTGGCCACCACCAAACAACATTAGTCATGAAGGAAAATAAACAATACCTGCAAAATCCCAATCATAGACATATACAAAATCTAGGTTATCTCTAGTCAACTTCCCATAGTTCCCACAACCCCATGTTGTGGGTGTTTAGCTACTCAAGGCTAAGATAAAACACACAAAAATGCACATAATAGACATACTTGAGAGTTTCACCAATAACAATGAAGGAGATAGGCACAACAAGTTGCTAACCCAGAAGCTTGATTGATCCACAATGAGTACAAAGCAAGATTTGCAATCCCCAAAATGGGTTTCCCAAAGAAAACAATAATCTATTCTAAAAACCTAAAAGAAGCTTCAAAATATAATGGAGAAATGTCTACTATTCGAACTATTTCTCAAACACCTAACTCAAACTATTTAGAGTATTTACAAAAAATCCCTAGGAATTATGGAGAAAAGATAGCTGGCATCTGATAAATTTCATAGTTATAACTCGTAGGTTGGCCTACGAGTTGTAGTCAGGTCTCGTATCAGGTTTTTGGCATCTTGGACTAAACTGATACAACCCATATGTACATGTCATTACTCGAGCTACGACTCACATGTTGGTCTTGTAGTTTTGGTCTTTAATTTTTGGTCCAACATTTTGTCTCTCTAATTCTTGCTACAAGTCTACCTACACGACTCATAATGTGTCTTATGACTTGTAGGATGTGCTCGTAGGGTGACCTTCACTTGGCAGACTTCTGATTTTTGGTCTCTGATTCCTGCTGCGACATAACCTATGACTCGTAGTGTGAGCTATGACGTGTAGGAGGGCTCAGTGGCCTTTGCTTCAGCAAAATCTGCAACTTTTCTACAAAACCATTCCAACCAACATTTCTGTAAGATTAACACAAAAATACATCAAACACTAAAAAGTCACTTTAAGAACTCACAAAATCCCTTATTTTAGGCACCAAATGTACTGTAATTTGATAGCACATCATAGATCATGCCCAAGACAAAAGGAAGAAGAGCCTACACACATAAGGAACACCGGCTCATGGAGAGCTCCGGATATGGATGATCAAGTCAATCAAGGGGCCCAAGTCCCTCATGCTCCTACTCCAGCATCTCGGATGAGGGACCTCATAAGGATGAACCCACCAAAGTTCTATTGGTCTAAAGTGAAGGACCCTCAAGAATTTATTGATGAGGTATACAAAGTGTGGCTATCATGGGTGTTAGGTTAGAGGAGAAGGCATCGTTGGCGGCCTACCAACTCTAGGGGGTGACTCAAATATGGTATACAAAATGGAAGGAGGAGAAAGGAAACAACACTGTGATCCTTCAAGAGGAGTTTAAGGTAGCTTTCCTTAACTGGTTCTTTCCTCTTGAGCTTAGGGAGGCCAAAATGATTGGAATTCATGAATTTGAAGCAAGAGTCTATGAGTGTGAGAAAGTATGCACTCAAGTTCAACCAACTCTCTAAATATGCTCCACACTTGGTTACCGACCCGAGGTCTAGGATGAATAAGTTTATGATGCATGTATCCAGTTTGGTGAAATAGGAGTGCCCGTTGCTATGTTGATTAGTGACATAGATTTGTCCCATTTGATGACTTATGCCGAACAATTAGAGGGGAAGAAGTTGAGGAAGTGGAGAAGTGGTGAGGCCAAGAGGGCTTGTTGTTGTCTTAATAGATGATATTTTGATTTTGTCATAGTGCGGAGGAGCATGTGGCTCAATTAAGGGTAGTGCTACAAAGATTAAGGAAAGAGAAGTTGTATGCTAAATATGAGAAGTGTGAATTTTGGGTAAAAGAGGTTGCCTTTCTAGGTCATGTGGTGTTGGGGGATGGTATTAAGGTGGATCCTAAAAAGACAGAAGTGATTAGAAATTTACCTAGACCTTTGACTCCATCAGATATTAGAAGCTTCTTGGGTTTAGTGGTTACTATAGAAGATTTGTGAATGGGTTATCTATTGCTTCTCTTATGACTAAGTTTACACAAAAGAAGGCTAAGTTTGTGTGGCCCGATGAGTGTGAAAGGAGTTTCCAAACCATGAAGGATAAGCTTTTATCCGCTACTATCTTGTCTCTATCGAAAGGGTTAAAGGGCGTTGTTGTGTATTATGATGCCTCCCTGATTGGTTTGGGTTGTGTTTTGATGCAAAATGTATGGTGATAGCCTATACTTCTAGGCAACTCAAATTGCATGAAAAGAATTATCTTACTTATGATCTTAAATTGGCCACCATGGTATTCGCTTTGAAATTTGGCATCATTATTTTTATGGGGTGCATGTTTATATAGTTACTGATCATAAGAGTCTCCAATATGTGTTCACTTAAAAGGATCTCAATTTGAGGCAACGAAGGTGGTTAGAGCTTCTTAAGGATTATGATATGAGTGTGCATTACCATCCGGTAAATCTAATATTGTGGCTGATGCTTTGAGTAGGGTGTCTATGAGTACCCTAGCTCATGTTGATGATGGGTGCAAAGAGATGGCTAGAGAGGTCCATCGGTTGGCTAGATTAGGGGTTAGGTTGGAAGAGCCTGATAATGGTGGTATTATGGTTGTTAATGGTTCAAAATCTTCATTGGTTTATGAGGTAAAAGCACAGAAAAATCTTGACCCCTCCTTGTTATATTGAAGGCCTTAGTGAGATAGGGCAGGTAGATGTTTTCTCCTAAGGGGGAGATTGTACCCTTAGTTATCTAGATAGGTTGGTGTGCCTTGTGTTGATGGATTAAGAGAGAAGATTTTTTATGAGGCTCATAATTCTTCCTATTCTATTCACCCCGAGACTACGAAGATGTATAGAGATTTGAGGGATGTGTCTTGGTGGGTGTGAAGAAAGACATTGCCAAATTTGTATCTGGTTGTCAAAGTTGCCAACAAGTTAAACCGAGCATCAACGGTCGGGTGGCCTAACCCAAGATATAGAGATTCCAACTTCGAAGTGGGAGGAAATTAACATGGATTTTGTGGTTGGGTTGCCTATGACTAGAAAGGTTTTGATTCTATTTGGTTTATGGTTGATAGAATGACAAAGTCGACCCATTTTCTACCGGCTAAGACTACTTATGGGGCCAAAGACTATGCTAAATTGTACATTTATGAGTTGGTTAGATTGCATGGGTGCCCTTGTCTATCATTTCGAATCTTGGTGCTCAATTCACCTCTCACTTTTGGAGGTTCTTCCAAAAAGGTCTTGGTACCAAGGTAAAGCTTAGTACGGCCTTTCACACTCAAACGGATGGCCAAGCAGAAAGAACTATCCAAACTCTTGAGGATATGCTTAGAGCTTATATTTGGGAGTTTAAGGATAGTAGGGTTGATCATCTTCCATTGATTGAGTTTGCTTATAATAATAACTATCAAACTAGCATCGGTATGGCTCCTTTTGAGGCACTCTATGATAGGCGTTATAGATCACTAGTTGGATGATTTGAAGTGGGAGCGATGGTATTGTTGGGTTCGGATCTGATCGTGGACACTATGGAGAAGGTGAGGTTGATTAGGTAAGGGTTGAAAACATCCCAAAGTCGTCAAAAGTCCTATGGCAATGTGAGGAGGAAGGAGCACAAATTTAAAGTTGGTGATTGGGTCTATTTGAAGGTTTTACCCATAAAGGGTGTGGTTTCTTTTGGTAAGAAGGGTAACTTGAGTCCAAAATATGTGGGTCCTTATAGGATGTTTAGGAGGATTGGTAAGATGGCCTCTAAGTTGGAGTTGCCTAGTGAAATGGACTTGGTGCATCCAGTCTTTCATGTATCCAAGTTGAGGAAATGTGTG
Source organism: Solanum ossicruentum (assembly GCA_025774065.1). Taxonomy (NCBI): domain Eukaryota; kingdom Viridiplantae; phylum Streptophyta; class Magnoliopsida; order Solanales; family Solanaceae; genus Solanum; species Solanum ossicruentum. The sequence continues at coordinate 5,095,830 of JAOTQR010000097.1, read as the reverse complement.
GGTGACCAAAATATTATTATCCCATTGGATGTTATGGGTGTTGTTGAAGACAACTTGACTTATGAAGAGGTTCCAGTAGAGATCTTGGATAGAAAAGTGAAGAGATTGAGGAACAAGGATGTGGATTCCATTAAGGTCCTTTGGAGGAATCAACAAGTCAAAAGTGCTTCATGGGAGGCCGAAGCAGACATGCAAAAGCGATATCCATTCTATTGAAGCCTAAGGTACTAATTCTAAGTCAACTATGTGATTTCATGTCTCATATATCAACCCTTATGTCATTTTCATGCAGTCGTGTCTATGTTCACAAGTTCATGATGATTTACACTTATGTTTAGAATTTTGAAAATGGTGTTTAAGTGCATTATTGCATTCTTGTTAGGGATGATTTCTTCATGATTACTCTTCTTATGTACTTCTTTGACATTCAAAGACGAATTCTCCCAAGTGAGTGATATTGAAAAGACCCCAAAAAGTGCCCAAAAATGTTCCTTGGAAGTGCCCAAAATCATAATTTCCATACATCTCAAAATCCATGCATGACATCGAAAATCCGACTTCATATTCTTGATCAGGGGGCACAATTCAGTGGGAAATGGGTCTAACCAAAATTTTAGAGCAATTATATCAAAATTTTGTTTTTCAAATTTTTCAAACAATAGAAGGAGTCCGCGCTCCTGGCACGAGGCGGCCAGGGCGCGGACTAGTGTTACTTTTTTGGCTAGTTTTTTTGTTCGGTCCAAGGCCTTTGGGTATTGAGCCTAAGTCTTTCCTTGCATGAAAATACCTATACTTAGCCATATTTCACCTTCATATTATACAAGACATTTCTCGATACTCTCTCAAATACTTAGACAAATATTTCACCCAAAATTCAAGTGTCAAAACTCATTCCGGGTCTTAAGGATTTCACTCGAGCTTCAAGTCTCCATTAACATCTTCATCAAGGAATTCTCCAAGATTCAGCTATGTGGGTTTCAACCGTTGGTTCCTTTAACACATGGTGCCCAAGCTTCCTTTTTACCTAAATTACATGTTTCTTAGTTGATTTTACTTATGGGTCTTCTATTATGAATTTCACTATGAACTATGTTGGGGTTTTGTAATATGTGACTGTTTATGCATGTTTTGAGCTATGAATGTAAGATATATGATGAGTTCTGATGAGGGATTTCAATATATTTTTCAAGATTGTATTACCAAGTATTGGTGGGTTGATTTACTTCAAGATTTTCTTGCATGCTTTCACTCTGGATTGCATGGTCTTACACTAGCTCTACACACCCACCAAGTGTTTGATAAATGTCCAGTTTAGGGTTCTTGAGCCATTGATGATCCATTGCATGACCAATGACTTGTATGACTTTATGATGATGAAAGGAAGATATATATGAGTTGATTTCATGAAAAGTATCTATAGTGTTGCAAGTTTACCACACCTAGTTGAGGGGGTGCTAGACCTCAATCACCATGGATGGCGGGGTGAGACCACCATCAACCAATTGAGGGGTTAATACCTCAATTACTTTGGATGGCATTGTGAGACCACCATCAACCAATTGATCTGTTGATACCTCAATCACCATGGATGGTGAGGTGTGACCATCATCATAATGTCGGTCTCTTACTACACATGTAATATATTCTATGTAAGTATGTTTACTTTAAATGTCACTCATGCATGCCATATTGCTATATGCTCATTTATTGCCTAATTATGCACTTCGATTATGTTTCCTATCTATTGTTGCATTGCATCCTACATACTTAGTACATTCAAATGTACTAACGCATATTCTATCCCTACATGATGCTACCATGTAGGAATCGGAGCTCCTCATGAGCATCCTCATCCTCCCCGTGGCTAGTACTATCTCTATAAATCAAGTTGGAAAGGTCTCAATTTCTAGCACAATGTCTATGATATTATGCTATGTATATAGATTGAAATTACTCCAAAAGTGCCTGAAAATGTGCTTCGAAAGAGCCCGAAATTATAATTTCCGTATATCTTAAAATCTGTGCACGATATCAAAAATTTGACTTCATATTCATGATCAGGGGGTTAAAATGAATGGAAATGGTCTAACCCCAATTTAGGATCAAACGATTAGCAATTTCAGATTTCCAAAATGCAATTTTCAGTGAGCTCTACATGCTCCTGGCACGATGCGGCCAGAGCACGCAGATATGTATTTAGTTGGCTACTTTACTTGTTTGGTCCATGACTTTTTGGTCTTGGGCCTAAGTGTTCCCATGCATGAAAATGCCTATACTTAGACATATTTTACCTTCATATCATCCAAGACATTCCCTAATACTCATTCAAACACTTAGACAAATATTTCACTCATAATTTCAAGTCCCAAAACTCGTTTGGATCTGAAGGTTCTCATTCAAGCTTCAAGTCTCCATCTTCAATCTTCACCAAGTTATTTTCCAAAGCTAAGTTATGGGAGTTTCTTTCATGGGTTCCTTTTACCCATGATGTCTAAGCTTCCCTGTACCTAAAATTGCATAAATTAAAGTTGATTTACTCATAGGTCTTACTATGAATTTCACTGCACACTATGTTGGGGTTTATGAAATTGTGATTGTTTTAGCATGTTTTGAGCTATGAATCTAAAATCTAATGTGAGATTTGATGAAGTGTTTTGATGTATATTTCTTGAGGGTGTTACCAAGTATCTATTGTTGGTTTTACACTAAATTTTCTAGCATGATTCCACTATTGAATTGTATGATTTTACACTAGAACTACTCACCCTCTAATTGTTTGATGAAATGTCCGGTTATGGTTTCTTGAGGATTTGAAGGTCCAATGCATGTCTTATGAGTTGAATGTCTTTATGATGATGAAAGGAATGTATGTATATGATATTATCTCTATAGTGTTAGGGATGACCAAGCCTCACTCGGGAGGTCGTAAGCCCGGGTAACCTTGTTCAGGGGTTTACACCTTGATCACCTCGCTCAAGAGGTGGTAGGCCCATGCAACAATGTCAAAGGGTTTGTACCTTGATAACCATGTAGAGGGGTTTGTACCTCATCAACCATGTTGGGGGGGAGGGTTTGTACCTCATTAACTAATTGAGGGGTTCATACCATAATCGCGTCTCCAAGGAGATGGTAGGCCTTGGATTGCACTAATATGGTCACTCCTTACATATGCAATATGTTCTATATAAGTACTATTTTACTTCAAGTATAACTCATACATGTTATATTGCTATAAGCTTATTCATTGGTTGTGATATGCATTTCATTTATGGTGCTTATCACTTGTCGCATTGCATCCTACGTACTTAGTACATTCAAACATTCTAATGCATACTCTATGCCTACATGATGTCACCATGTAGGAATCGGAACCCCTCTTGATCCTCCTCCTCTATGTGGCTAGTACGATTTCTCCCAAGCTTGTTAGTGAGTCCTCCATTCTGGAGACAATGTTTATAATCTTGTGCTATGATCTAGGACTATCTTTCTTTTATGTATGTATTGACTATGAAGGTGAGCCCAGTTGCTTGTCTTGGCCTCTGCTCTTATCTATGTAGTAGAGGTGTTGTTGGACATGATATGTATTATGCTATGAGCTTTGACTCTCTCTTGACTATTGTTGATTATGATATGAAAGATGTCCCTTAGCCCTGATTACCCCTATTTACAATCTTTTATTGATATTTTATTGTGTACGCTACCAAGGATGTGTAATGATATGTTAAGACGCTTGCTTGGGGTCCCTTCGGGTTCCCCATGTGCACTGTCATGTCTAGGCCCTATGCTTGGGTCATGAAAAACTTGGTATAAGAGCTCTAGGTTGTTAGATCCTCAGAGTATAATACACCACATCGATTAGAGTCTTATTCATGGTTATGTTGTGCACCACAATTATGAGTAAGAGGCTATGAGGCATTTTAGGAAATGTTTCCCTTCTTCATGTTCTAAGTCGTGCTATAGAGTTAAAGTAAGATTCCCTCCCAATGATTTTTTTCTATGCTAGATCATGCCTCACACAAGAGGAAGAAGTATCCAAACACCCAAGGAGCAATCGACTCATGGAGAGCGTTGGGATGCTCTCACCTTGCTTGCACAAGATGTGGCTAAATAAGTCAACCAAAGGGCCCAAACCCCTCATGCTCCTACATCGGCATCTCAGGTGAGAGACTTCATGAGGATGAATCCCCTAGAATACTATAGGTCTAAGGTAGATGAGGACCCTCTAGAGTTCATGATGAGGTCTAAAAGGTATTGGCTATCATGGGTGTGAGGTCGAAAGATAAGGTGGAGTTGGCGGCCTACCAACTCAAAGAGGTAGCACAAATATGGTACAATCAATGGATCGAGGAGTGGGAGTCAATAATGTGGTGCTTTAGGAGGAGTTCTAGGCGACCTTTCTTAATAGGTTTCTCCCTCTTGAGCTTAGGAAGCTAAATTGGTAGAGTTTATGAACTTGAGACAAGGGTCTATGAGTGTCAGGGAGTATACCCTCAAGTTCAACCAACTTTCAAAATATGCTCTACACTTAGTTGCCGATCCAAGGTCTAGAATGAACAAGTTCGTGATGGGTGTGTCCGACTTAGTGAGTGAAGAATATTGGTCCACTATGTTGATTACTAACATGGACTTGTCCCGTTTGATGAACTATGCCGAACAAATAGAGGAGGAAAAGTTGAGAAAGAGGAGGGGTCATGATGCAAAGAGGGCCCGTTTTGATGGTAAGTTCCAAAGTCGAAAGAGTGGCCGATTCCATCAAGGCCAAGGGTCTTCCCATGCATTTTAAAAGAGGGTTGCCAGTGATTTTCCAAGGGCCCAAGGTGTTAGGGGTATGGTTCCTAATAGTGGGTATCCAAAATATGGTAGGGGTCATAGTTGCCCATGCTTGAGGGATACCAATGCTTGTTATGGTTGTGAGAAAGTTAGGCATAAGGTGGTGGATTGACCTTGAAACTGTAACAAGGGTAAGGAGAAGAGGTGGCCGAAAAGATAGTTCCCCAAGGCACAATTGATTTTCTGCTTTGCATGGAAGGCCAGGAGTTGATGAGGTGCCCAATGTCATCATCGGTATATTAAAAATTTTTTATTTTAATGTGTATGCATTGATTGATCCGGGTGCCACTCTTTCTTATACTACCCCTTTTGTTGCCAAAAAGTTCCATGTTGAGCCTGAATTGTTGTGTTGGTGCGTCTGTTGTTGCTAGAAAATTCTACAGAAATTGTCCCATTTGCTTGTTACATAAAATATTGCTTTGTGATCTTGTTGAGTTGGATATGGTTGATTTTTATGTCATTCTTGGGATGAATTGGTTGCATGCATACTATGCCTCTATTGATTATAGAACCCATAGTGTCAAGTTTCAATTCCCTAATGAACCCGTCCATGAGTGGGAGAGTTATGATATGGTGGTTAATGGTAGGTTCATCTCCTGCATTAAATCCTGTAAGTTAATCCCTAAAGGATGTCATTATCATCTTGTAAGGCTAGGGATGTGGAGTCCAAAGTCCTTCCCATATAGTTGGTTCCAGTTGTAAATAAGTTCCTTGATGTCTCTCCTAATGACATTCCCGGTGTTCCTCCCGAAAGGCAAATAAATTTTTGTATAGACCTCCTCTCCGATACTTAACCATTTCTACTCCCCCTCACCATTTCTATCAGACGCATGATCTTGAGTTGTTGGCTATTGTGTTTGCATTAAAGATTTGGCGACATTACCTCTATCGGGTATATGTTGATATATTCACCGACCATAAGAGTTTTTAGTAAGTGTTTGGCCAAAGGGATTTGAACCTAAGACAAAAAGATGGTTGAAACTTTTGAATCATTATGACATGAGTGTGATGTATCATCCCGGTAAAGCTAATATTGTGGTTAATGCATTGAGTAGAGTGTCTATGGGCAGCATGACACATGTTGAAGGTGTAAATAAAAAATTGGTCAAATAATTGCACTGTTTGGCCTATTTGGGTGTAAGGTTTCTGAGCTAGAGTGATGGTGGTGTGTTAGTACCTAATTGGGTGGAATCATCTTTAATGAGGAAAGTAAAGAAAAAGCAAGACATGGATCCCATCTTATTGGAGGTGAAGAAGTTGGTGGTTGATGAAAAGGTGGAAGTCTTCTTGCAAAGGGGAGATAAAGTATTATGTTATCAAGATCGATTGTGTGTACCCAATGTGGATGGACTAAGGAAAAAGATACTTGATGAAGCTCATAGTTCTAGGTATTCTATTCATCCAAGCTCTACCAAAATGTATAGAGATTTGAGAGACGTATATTGGTTGAATGGCATGAAGAAAGACATAGCAAGGTATGCCATAAAATGTGTGAATTGTCAACAAGTAAAGGTTGTACATCAAAGGCCGGATGGTTTGACTCAAGATATTGAGATACCAACTTTTAAATGGGAGATAATTAATATGGATTTCACTACAGGGTTTTCAAGGACAAGAAAGGAATTTGACTCAATATGGGTAGTTGTGGATAGAATGAAGAAAACAACCCATTTTTCCCTGGTAAAGACTTCGTATGGTCTGAGGATTTTGATAATGTTTATGTCCAAAAATTGGTGAAATCGCATGGGTATCATTTTCCATCATATCTTATAAAGGTGCTCAATTTACTTGTCATTTTTGGAAGTCGTTCCAAATGGGTCTAAGTATGACGATAAAATTAATTACCACATTTAATCTTCAAATGGATAGATAAGTCGAAAGGACAATATAAACTTTGAGGGATATGTTAAGGTCTTATGTCCTTGATTTTAAAGGAAGTTGGGATGATTAATTATCTCTTATTCAATTTGGTTATAAGAACAATTTTCATTCAAGTATTTGTATGGCCACGTTCAAAGCATTATATGGTAGACAGTGTAGTTCACTAGTGGGATGGTTTGAAGTTGGAGAAATGTCCTTAATTGGACCAGATTTGGTGCTTGATGCTATGGTAAAGGTGAAAGTCATGAGGGAAAGGTAAAAGGCTTCCTAAATTTGTCAAAAATCATATGCCGATGTTAGGAGAAGAGAGTTAGAATTTAATGAAGGTGATTGGGTGTAGTTGAAGGTATATCCGATGAAGGGAGTAATATGTTTTTGGCAAGAAAGGCAAATTGAGTCCTAGATATAAGGAACCTTATGAGACAATAAAGAGAACTGGGAAGGTAGTCTATGAATTAGACTTGCCTATGGACTTAGTTAGGGTTCCTCCAGTGTTTCATGTTACTATACTAAGGAAATTCTTAGGTGATCTTAATTTTATCGTTCCATTAAAAGATGTGACCATTGGGGAAGTTTGATTTATGAAGAAGTACCAGTAGAGAGTTTGAACCGAAAGAAATCGAGAAATAAAGATGTTAATCTGTCAAAGTATTATGGTGAAATTCACAAGTTAAAAGTGCTAATTGGGAGGCTAAAGAGGATATGATGAAATGATACTCTTACCTCTTTCCTTCTACTCAAGCCAAAGGTATTCAGTACGAACCATTCCTTCAAAATTATCAAGAATGCATATTCCTAGTTATGTTGCAAACAGTCATGATCATACAACTGTTTTTGAATGATATTTGATGCACAGTATGACAATTTTATGAAATAATGAGTAAGTTGTATTTTTGAATCTATGCTATGATGATGACTATGTTTCTACTCTATTCAAGAATAGTTCTGTCTTATTCGAGGACAAATGATCCCAAGGGGGAGATAATGTAAACCCCTCATGTTTTTAGGCCTAGAAAATTGAAGAAGTGAAAATTTACCAATGGTCAGAACTTATGAGATAGTTTAAGGCTCATAAAGGAATTCACATGCCATAGGTGGTATCATAGAAAACACCCAGTAAAAATGGAAAATTGAAGGATTTTTGGAAGTTGACTTATGAATTATTAGATAAGCCGTATTTTTGCCCACAACCAATAAGTAGGTCTCGTAGGTAAAGGCCCTAAGGAACAAAAGTTTGCCTAAATCAAGGGTCTTCCTACGAGGGGTTCTACAGCCGTAAGTTTGTCTACGGTCGTACTGAATGTTCATGGGTTAGAAGTTGCAATTTTAGTAGCACAACTTTTGTGACACACGGACCTATAAGAAATGATATGACCCATAAGTCATTCTACGGCCCGTGGAAGGGGTTTCGTGGATGCCTCCGACAGTTTTTAATGAAGGATGTTTTGACTTTTGTAATATATATATATATATATATATATATATATATATCTAAGTCCTAAACCATATCATTTTTGCTACCCTAACTACCTTAACTGACTTAACTTCTATTAAGTCCTATTCCTATCTCATTCAAAGCTTTTAATTCTCAAATTTCTCTCAAGGGCTCTGAATAATTCTCTCTCTAAGTCAAGGTTTCCAATGAAGATAAAACTTGAAGGTTGATCGAATTTTTTTCTAGAATTTTCTTCTCCAATTCTAAGGATTGAGATATGTAGGGCTTCATTCATGGTTTAGTTTCATTCATGAAACCCAATCCAATACCTTATTTTTTAATCAAAATTTCATGATGAATTCTTATAGGATTTTAAGCTATGATTTTTAATGCATGGATTATGATCAATCAAGCATGATTACGATGTATTAGATGAACAATGTGATTTTCAAGCAAAAGTATGTGATTTCAAAGTATGCACGATTAGAGCATAATGATTTAATGTGGGTTTCTTTATTCATGATTTAATTTGATTTTTAATTGCATATTTTCTCTATGAATCATACTCGATTTCATGATTTTGTCTCAAATGTCAATGGACCCACACTTAGACCTACTCTCTTAGGACAAAGCTATGGATTTCTATGATTATGACTTCAAGTATGAAAAACATGTTTTAAATGATGATAATATTATGACAATGTTGATGTTATGAAAGCTCTGATGATGCTATCGTAAAGAGGGTGATCATATCCCTAATGTTGATGCTTATGTTATGTTGGGAATGTCTACCCACATTATCATTAAAGCAAGTCGATGGACTATTCTTATGACATGATGTTTCATGAAAGACTATGATGATTATTTTGAAAGTTATGAAAGCATATATATATATATATATATATATATTCATGATTTATGTATTCCATGGGATATGACTTAGCACCGAGTGGACTTATGTGTAGTCATTCATAAGGGTCCTTATATAAATCCTGAAGTCCCATAACTATGTGCCCCCATAGGAAAGATGTTCATGCTTTAAGCCTTAAAGATATGCTACTTGATCCAATCAGCTTATATGATGGACACTAAACGTGCTAGGATAGAGACTAAAGGTTGAGGTCAAATAATGGTTCTAACCGTGCTAGGATAGTGCTTATAGGGTTAGGATCGAGTTTATCTTGGCAAAGCAGACTTCTTGTAGCTTGATATAGAGTGAATATCAAGATTCCATATGATAGTCTACATGGTCTTATATGCCAGTTATGGTCCTATCCCACATACATATGCTAAGGTTAAGAATGAATTTAGGATGCTTTTTCTCATGGTTTTTTTTTAAATTGCATGTTCATAAATATTGTGTCCTTTTACCATTTATTATGATTTATGCAAATTGATATTATGGTGATGTCCTTTGATTCATGGCATACCTACATACTTAGTACATTTTATGTGTTAATGCATACTACTTTGCCTACATGATCTAACCATGTTGCGATGGACAACGAGGAAAATATTCCATATTTAGGCTAGCATTTAGATTCCTATATGATGACTTTTGCTAAGTTCCCATGCTTTAGGAATAACCCCTTACGATGTTTTCCATTTCTTTTATATTGAGATTTTATCATTTACTTTTGATGTATATTTTGTGGGTGAGCTAGTGAGTTATATGCTAGATCCAGGCAAGATCTATGATGTATAGGCATGAATTGGACAAGTAGGTATGATGTATTTTCATACTCTTGCTTATGTACATTTCTACTAGCTTAATGTCTTGTGTATAGTTATATTACCTTATGAATGCCTATGATTTGAACATGAGGCTTAGATGGGATGCCTTCGTGTCATGGCTAGGTCATAGGTCTCGGTCATGATAGATGATTCACATTAGTTGTGTGTGGATTATCGACAATTGAATAAAGTAACCATTAAAAACAAATTTCCACTTCCAAGGGTCAATGACCTCTTTGATCAACTACAAAGTGCAAGTTACTTTTCTAAGATTGAGCTGATAAAGATCAAATAAGAAAGAAAGGAAAAATGGAACAAAGATAGACGGATGTGTGGATTAAATTCAAACCATTGAAATTATGGGCAATAAGGGACTAAAACCCGCACCTCCCAATTGATTTCAACAATCCAAATAAAACCCTAGCAAGAAAATTGAAGGAAACTAAGAACCACAAATTAGCAACTTTCAATTAATCAAGCAAACTTGTCAACTAACAATTCTAAGAGTTCACCCTAATAACTCACAAATTACTCACTAAAAAGATACTAAAATTAGAGAATTCAATCTTCAACATAGTCTAAGTCTTCCAATGCTACAATAAGGTGATTTATACTAAGTAAATGAAAGAAGACATTTCTTTACAATTTTATCCTTAATGAGTGAGGGCCTTGTTTGGTTGCCTTCTTTACATATCCTTGAAATCAAGTAGTAGTCATTTTCACACATGGCCTCTTTCTTTCCTTTTACTCACTTTGACAGACCTTCCACATATTGAAAGCCTTTGTTTGGTGACCCTCAAACTCTGCTAATGCTTCCTTGTTCATGAACATTACCTGTAGGTATTAGAGATCTTTTGCTTGACTCCTTGTGGTCTTGAGGGTACATAGAACTCATGTTGGTGCCATCTCTACTTTGCATGTTATCATGATCTCCGATCTAGTTATCACCATTTGTGAGTGAAGGAAGATGGCATCTCGAAGATGGCCTTTAGAACTTGGTATGATCATTTTGAATTTATATATATGTCATTTGGACTAATGAATGACCTTATTGCTTACATGGATTTGATGCATAGTGAGTGTCTTCAAACCATATTTGGACATATTTGTGGTGGTGTTCATAGATGAAATATTGATGTATTCATGGGATGTAAAGGAGCACGAAGATCATTTGAAGATGCTGTTGCAAACATTGAGAGATAGACAACTATTTTCAATGTTTACCAAGTGTGAATTTTGGCCAAGAGAGGTGACTTTTCTTTGTCACATTATTTCAGATGATGTTATCAGAGTTGATCTGAAGAAGACAGAAGCTATGAAAAATTAGCCTAGACCATTGTCTCCCTCTGATATTAAAAGCTTTTTGGATTGGTCGAATATTATAGAAGGTTTGTTGAGGAATTTTGCTCCATTGCTTCTCCTTGACAAGGTTGACCCAAAAGAAGGTGAAATGTTAATGATGAATGTGAGAAGAGTGGATGGTTTTGTTGTTTATTTTGAAGTCTCATATATACGTTTGGGATGTGTGTTGATGCAACATAGAAAGGTCATCGAATACGCTTAAGGCAATTAAAAGTGCATGAAAGAAAGTAGCAGATACATGATCTTGAGTTGTTGGCTATTGTATTTGCATTGATGATTTGGCGACATTATCTCTATGGGGTATGTGTTGATGTATTCACTAACCACTAGAGTTTGCAATATTTGTTTAGCCAAAGGGATTTGAATCTAATGCAAAGACAATGGTTGGAACTTTTGAAGGATTATGAGATGAGTGTAATATATCACCCTGGCAAGGCAAAAGTAGTGGCTGACGTATTGAGTAGAGTTTCTATGGGCAGCATGGCACATGTTAACAGTGCATAAGGAGTTGCTCAAAGAATTGCACAGTTCGTCTTGTTTGGATGTGAGGTTGGCTAGCTTGTGTGATGGTGGTGTATTAGTACCTAATGGAGTGGAATCATCTTTGATGGAAGAAACTAGAGTGAAACAAGACATGGATCCAACTTTGGTTGAATCGAAGAAGTTGGTGATTGATAAGAAGGTGAAGGTGTTTTCATATGGGGGAGATGGAGTATTACATTACCAAGGATGATTATATGTACCTAATGTAGATGACTCAAAGGAGAAAACACTTGATGAAGCTCATCATTTCAAGTATTCTATTCGTTCGGGATCCACAAAGATGTATAGAGATTTGAGAGAAGTGTATTGATGGAATGGTATGAAGGTGAATTAAAAGTACCACATTACATCGTCAAATGGATGGACAAGCCAAAAGGACAATGCAAACATTAGAGGATATGTCGAGAGCTTGTGTGCTTTACTTCAAAGGAAGTTGGAATGATCACTTACCACTTATTGAATTTGCTTATAGCAACAATTTCCATTCAATTATTAGTATGGTCCTATTTGAAGCATTGTAAGGTAGGTGGTGTAGATCACCAGTTTAATGATTTGAAGTTGGAGAAGTGTCCCTAAACTGACCAGGTTTGGTTGCTTGATGTTATGGAGAAAGTGAAAGTCATAAGGGAAAGGTTGAAGGCTGCTCAAAGTCCTCAAAAGTCATATGCTGATATTAAGATAAGAGAATTAGATTTTTATGAAAGTGATTGGGTGTAAGTAAAGGTTTCCCTAATGAAAGGAGTGATGCATTTTGACAAGAAAGGCAAATTAAACCCTGGAAACATGGTTGTAACGACCCCAAAATGTGCCCGAAAATGTGCCTTGAAAGTGCTCGGAATCATAATTTACACATATCTAAAAACCCATGCGTAATATCGAAAATCCGACTTCATATTCTTGTTCAGGGGGTCATTTTGAGTGGAAAAATGGTCTAACCCCTATTCAAGAACAAATGTTTAGCAATTTCAATTTTCCAAAAATGCAATTTCAAGTGCAGTTTACGTGCCCTTCCACGACGTGCACCAGTGTTAAAACTAGTGCAGATTTTAGACTTTGGTCCAAGACTTTTCAGTCTTGAGCCTAAGTGTTCCCAAAATGTGAAAATACCTATACTTTGCCATTTTCATCCTCATATAATTCTAAAAATTTTTCAATACTCGTTCAAACACTTAGCCAAATATTTTACTCCTAAACTCAAGACTCAAAACCTTTTCCAGATCTTAAGGATTTTCACTCAAGCTTCAACTCTCCATCTCCAATCTTCATCAAGTTCATCTCCAAAGATAAGGTATGTGGTTTTCTTTCATGGGTTTCTTTCACCCATGATACCCAAGCTTCTATTTACTTTAAATTGCATGATTCAAGTTAATTTACAAATGAGTCTTGCATATTATGAAATTCACTGCACACTATGCTGGGGATGATGAACTTGTGACAGTTTTGCTATGTTTTGAGCTATGAAACCAAGATCTATTGTAAGATTTAATAAAGAGTTTTGATGTATATTGCTTGAGGGTATTACCAAGTATCTCTAGAACGTTTAACATTGAAATTTCTAGCATGATTTCACTCTTGAATTGCATAGTTTTACACTAGCACTACACACCCTCTAAGTGTTTGATTAAATGCACGGCTAGGGTTTCTTGAGGAATTGAAGGTCCAATACATGTCTTATGAATTTAATGACTATATGATGATGAAATTGTGAAGAAATGAATATATATATATATAGTGTTAGAATATGACCATGCCCTACTCGGGGGTTGCGTGCTGGGTAACCTTGTTTGGGGTTTTGAGACACCCCATAACTCCATGCACTTGTATCCATGTTTCAATCCTCATTTGGTTAGTTGGGGTTGCATTAGATTTATGGGTAAACTCCTAATGCCTAACCGAGTTTAATACTTCCCTAAGAATTGAGTTTTGGGTGATAGTTCATGAAAGGGTCAACTTTAAACTAACATAACTTTTAGCACACTTGGAGTTGGGTGACCTACAAAATGCCAAATGAAAGCCCTCTGAGTTAGGTTTCCAACCTACTTTGTTTGCACTTCATTTAGAGTTCGGAGTCAAAAGTTATGTTCATTTTACTAAAGACTGCTAGTGCAGAGTTGCACAACGAGCCCACTGTTATGAGTCGTAGGTCGAGGTAAGACTCGTAGGTCAGTCTTGTACTAATTTCCAGAGACTTCAAAGTTAAGTCTAGGGGTCATGTGAAGGGTCCTACGAGTCGTAGTGCCCTACATGTCGTAATGGGGCCCACAATAATCGTTGGACAACTTTTTTAAGAAGGGTTATTTCGGTCCTTTCCCATCATTTACAAGCTCTAGATTAACGTTTTTATGCTCACTCAAGGTGCCAAAACCCTTAAGTTATTCATTATATTGATAAAATACTCTCTCAAATCCTTATATTAATATTTCACTCCAAAGCCAAGTGACCAAATCTCTTCCGGATCTTAAGGACTTCTTCCAAGCTTCAAGTTCTCACATCCATCTTCACCAAGAAATTATCCAAAGGTAAGGTATGTGGTGTTGAACCATTGCGTCCTTTCACCCATAGTTCCTAAACCCTCTTTTTACTAATATTGCATGATTTAAAGTTGATTTTACATGTGGTCCTTGTATATTGAGAAATTTATTGCATAGTGATTTTAATTTATGAAAATATGGTTGTTTTAGCATGTTTTGAGCTCTAAATTCTTAATCTAATGTTGTATTTATGAGGGGTCTTGATACTTATGTCTTGAGAATGTTGCAAATTGTTGATTGGTGGTTTTAGTATAGATTTTCTTGCATGATTTCATCTCTAAATTGCAAGATCTTTACCCCCATTACACACCCGCCAAGTGTTTGATAAAATGTCCAGCTAGGGTTTCTTGAGAAATTGAAGGTTTAATGCGTGTCTTATGAGTTGAATAGTGTTATGATAATTATATGATGATGAAATGATGATGAAATGATGATAAAATAATGGTATGCATATGACTTATAATGATGAGAGGAAATGTAGGTATATTATGACCTTGTGATGACGAAAGTATGTTATATATGTATTGAATTCATGAAAAGGATCTATGATGTTGCATGTTAATCACCTTGTTGAGAGTGTGCCAAGTCTCAGTCACCTTGTTGAGAGGGTGTCAAGTCACAATCACCTTGTTGAAGGGGCACTAAGCCTCAATTACCTTGTTGAGAGGGTGCCAAGTCTCAATCACCTAGTTGAGAGGGTGCCAAGTCTCAATTACCTTTTGAGGGGGTACTGAGCCTTAATCACCTTGATGAGGGGGTATAAAGCCTCAGATGCCTTGTTGAGGGGGTATCAAGCTTCAATAACCATCCAAAGAATGGTGTGCCTTGGAGTTGGGAAGTAGTTCACTTTGTCTATTTTTCATTATTGATATCCTATATGAGTATGAGTTACTTAAGCATGTTTTACTTATACATTGATCATACATGTCATATTGCTATATCATTCATATTGTCTATTATTATACATGTTGATTATGAAACTTATCTCTTGCTACATTGCTTCCCACATACTTAGTACATTCAAATGTACTAACACATACTCTTGCCTACATGAAATTGCCATGTAGGAACTGGAGTTCCATTTGGTCATAATCCTCCTTCACGTGGCTAGTGATATGCAATAAAGCTAGTTGGTGAGTCCTCATGTTCGGGGGTGATATCTATGTTCTTTTACTATGTATCTAAGACTATCTTTCCTTTTTGGTATAGTTGACTATGAGGGTGAGCTTGGTTGCTTGTCTTGGCCCACACTACAGGTAGGAGGCTATGAGACGTTTTAGAAAATATTTTCCTTCTTCATAGTCTAAATCGTTCTTTAGAAGGAAGATAGGGCTTTCCTTTCTAACAAATGCTCCTTGCTCATCTAGTTGACCATGCCGCTTCAAGTAGGGAGGCAAAGGAAGGTATGCTGAAGGTTTTGATTTTGATGGATCCAGGTTCCGCTATTCCTTTCCTTATTACTTTCATTTTGATGTGAACCTTTGGTTTTTATCTCTTGGTTAAGTACATGGTTTCCAGAAAGTCCATAAGTGTTGATCTATGTTCATATTGTATTAGTCCTAGCCTTGTGTCTTGTTGGAATTGATGTGATCGTTTTGATGTTATACTTGAGATGGAGTAGTTGCATGCCTTTTGTGTCTCTAATAAATGTGGAATCCGTAAGATTGTAATATGATGGTTGGTCTATGTAGGCACATACAATGGGTTAGTCACTTAGCTAAGATTGATCTTTGGTTTTATCTTTGTCTCCATGTAAGCATTATTAGTATCGATGGAGCTGTTTGGTTGATTTATACATTGGCTATGTTTATGGGTCTCTAAAATAGGGTCTTAAAACCCTACCTTGATATGTTTGTAGTGGTCCCTAGTGATGAGGTATTGATTTGTTTAGATCTTGTGAATTACTTGTTGTAGGGTTGCAAGTCTTGGAGGATGAGAGGTTGTTTGCCAAATATGATATGTGTGCATTGTGGATAGCACGAAGGTGGCTAAAACTCCTTTAGAATTATAATATGAGTGTGCATTATGTCCCCTGCTGAGGCTAGTAATTGATTGATGCTCTAGTATGGTGCCTATTGGTAGCCTAGCGTTGTGGTAATGGTGATAAAGAGTTGACTTGTGCAGTACATCGGTTGGCTGGATAGGGAGTTAGGTTGAATGAAGTTGAGAATGGTAGTATAGTATTTTTAAGGGTTCCAAATCTTCTTAGGTTAAGAGTTCTAGTTTAAGCAAGGCCATGATTTCCGCCTTATTAGAGTTGGAAGTTTTAGGTGAGAAGATAATAGGCGGAGGTTCTCTCCTAAGGTGGAGATGGTGGTTATGGCACCAAGTAGGTTAGGTGTATTTAAGGTTTCAAATTGAGTGGAGGATTGTGAGTCGTTATGGAGTGTAGAGGGAAGTTGGTAAGGTTGCGTAAGTTTGGGGATTGCCTATGGATAGGAGTTGGGTTAGTTCAGTTCTTCATGCTTCTTGGTTGATGGGATGTGTCGGTGCCTCCAATGCTATAACATTCCTTGAGATTGTGGGTCATGTGGAGGATAAGTTCATTTATGAAAAGATCTCGGTGGAGGTATGGATAGGTGAATGGAGAAGTTGAATGATAATGATACGGTGCTCGCCAAGGCCCTCTTTGGAGGATTTGTCTGTATGTGTCTATCGAGAACCAGTGAGGGGATGGAGAAGCAATATTTGTATTTCTTTCATTCTATTCAAGATTATGATAACACTTCAAGTCTTTTCTATGATTCCAAGTCTTATGTTTCAACCCCTATATCATTCATATGCCTTCATGTTTAAGTTGGCAAATACAGGGCGATTTTACACTTATGTTGAGATTTTAAAAATGATGTTTTGAATGATTAGAATACATTTTAGCATGACTTTTAACTACATTATGATTTTCAACTAGTAAGCTATGCAATGGATCTTATGGTTGGAAGTTTCATGTTCTAATTCAAGCGTTTCAAGCCTTTTTCTTCTATATCGAGGACGAGTGCTCCCAAGGGGGAGATATTATGACACCCCATAACTCCATGCTCTTATATCCATGTTTCAAGCCTTATTTGGTTAGCTTGGAGCTGTATTAGGTTCATGAGTGACTCCTAGTACCTAAACAAGTTCAACGCTTCCCTAAGAGTTGAGTTTTGTGTGATGGTTCATGCAAGGGTCAACTTTATACTAGTATAAATTTTAGCACACTTTAAACTGGGTGGCCAACAAGATGTCAAATGAAATCCCTTTGCATTATATTTCCAACACAGTTTTTTTCGCCTCATTCAGAGTCGGAAGCAAACATTCTGGTCATTTTACTGAAGACTGCCAGTGCAGAGTTGCACTACGAGCCCATTGTTACGAGTCGTAGGTCAGGGTAATACTCGTAGGTCAGGGTCGTAGCAATTTCTAGAGACTTCAAAATTGAGCCTAGGGGTCATTTGAAGGGTCTTATGAGTCGTAGTACTATCTACAAGTCGTAATAGGGCCCATAACAAACATTAGACAACTTTTTAAGAAGGGTTATTTTGGTCCTTTCCCACCCCTTCTAAGCTCTAGATTGACGTTTTTATTCTCATTCATGGTCCCAAAACGCTTTATTTCTTCATTGTATTGATAACATACTCTCTCAAACCCTTATACTAATATTTCATTCCAGAGTCAAGTGACCAAATCTCTTCCGGATCTTAGGAATTCTTCCCAGCTTTAAGTTCGCACCTCCATCTTCACCAAAAAATTCTCCAAAGCTGAGGTATGTGGTGTAGGACCATTGGTTCCTTCCGTTCATGGTACCTAAACCCTCTTTTTACTAGTATAACATGATTTAAAGTTGATTTTACATGTGGGTCTTGTATATTGAGAAATTTACTTCATAGTGATTTTAATTCATGAAAGTATGCTCGTATTAGCATGTTTTGACCTCTAAATCCTTGATCTAATGTTGGATT
>JAOTQR010000097.1:5031761-5077476 GCA_025774065.1 Solanum ossicruentum | reverse complement strand
GATGCAAATTTGACCAAACCATAACATGATTTATTTAAATAGCATTAGTACATATAAAATGTGGGGTGTTACACATAGGGGCTGAAATATAAGACTTGATATCACAAAAAGGGATTTGAAATGTTATCATAAACTTGAATAGAATGAAAGAGGTATGGATATCTCTTTTTCATGCCCGCTCCTTCTCCCCGAGAGACACTTTCAACTTGATGATTCTTTGAAAGGGCTTTGATGAATACTACACCCTTATCAATCAACTTCTTCAACCCTTCCATCCAATACCTCCATCAGGACCTCTTCTCAAGTTAGCTTATCCTCCACAACACCCACAATCTTACGAGTTCTGTAGCGCTAGAGTTACCACCACATCCCTTCAACCTAAAAGCATGAAAAATTGGACAAATCATAAACATATCCCTAGGTAATTCCAATCTTTAAGCAACCTTACCAATCCTCCTCTACACATTATATGGACTCACAACCCTAAACACATTGTCAACCTTAATCACACATAGTCCACTTGGTACCATAAACAATCATCTCCCCCTTGGGAGACAACCTCCACACTACCAACTCTCCACCTAAAACTTCCAACCCTAATAAGATGGAATCAAGGCCTTGCTTAATCTAGACCTCTCCAACCAAAGAAGATATGGAACCATCAAGAATACTACACCACCATGCTCAACTTCTTCCAACTTAATCCTCCAACCTAGTCAACTGATAGACCTCTCTAGTCACCTCTTTGCCACCACCATAAACACATGCAAGGCCACTTAGAGCATCGACCACAACATAAGCCTTGCCAGGGAAATTAATGCACACTCATATCATAATCCTTAAGGAGTTCTAACCACCTTCTTGTTATCTTCTATTCACACCTATCATATTTAGCGAACAACCCCTCATCATCCAAGACTAGCAACACTATCCCAAATGATTCACAAGCTCCGATTAGATCAATGCACCACCATTAGGGACCATCAACAATATGTCAAGGTAGGGTTTTAAGACCCTATTCATGAAACCTATAAACATAGCCAATGCATAAGACAACCAAAAAACTCCAACAATATTAAATGCTCACCCCTAGTACAGAAACACACTTAGGAATATCACCTACCCTTTTCCTCACTTGGGAACAAAACCTGAACCAAAGATCAAGCTTAGAGAAGTGACTAACCCATTGTAGTTGACCGAATAGATCGACCATCCTTAACCATCATATTACAATCTTACAAGTTCTACATTAATTGAAAGCATGATATGCATGTAACCAATCCACCCCAAGACCTCCAAACCGACCATGCCAAGCTCAACAAGACCACACAACAACACCTCATGCAAATGGGGCAACCCCTATAGACCCCTCCTAGCCACAATAGACTTACGTAACCCTCCTAGACACACACATGGGTCCTACTAGCACAAAGAAATAACACAAGAAATAGCAACTCCCATACCTATCAAATAACCCTACTCAAAACGTCAGTCATAACATTAGCCAAACTTAGGGTCAACTAAGTCATAGGAGAAGCAATAGAAGGGAACCTATTCACAAAATACGATAATAGCCGGCTAAGTCCAAGATGCTCCTAATATCCGATGAATTCAAGGTCTAGGCTAATATCTAATCACCTTCATCTTACTAGGGTCTATCTTAGTACCATCACTCGGCACCACACGACCTAGGAAAGCAACCTCTTACAACCAAACTCCCATTTCTTCTTTTAGAATCCATCTTTCTTCCTTAAACTTTGTAGTGCTGCCCTCAAATGACTCACATGCACTTCCTCACTTAGGGAAACGAACCATCATACCAAAACCTCCATAAACCTAATAGAGCAGGGACTAAAAATGTTATTCATGAGACTTATAGGCATAGTCGGTACACTAGTCAAACCAAAAGACACTACCCTAAATTCAAAATATCGGAAAGGACTCTCAAGAACTTAATGATTACCAGAAATATCTCAATAGAAAATACCTTAGGTTCAACACCCTTAACTCTCTCAATATGTTGAATGCAACCCTTAGGGATCAATTGTACCATAAGACAAAAAATGGACCTACCTCCTTTGCTACCACTTGACAACCTCCTACTAAAAGATGGGTTCATAGGGAGTCAGATTCTAACTCTACGGATTCTACATCCATGAAGACACAATATGCATGCAGCCATTCCATCCCAAGTATGACATCAAATCCATCACATCTACTCCAACAAGCCACAAGGAAAGACTTAATGCAATACGAACCTGGATCAACACCTATGAACCTTCTAGCAATAATAAACTCAACAAAAAGGATAGACACCAAAGGTTCATATAACAACTCGAGACACACAAGAAGTCCACTAGCAACCAAAAGTAATAATGAAAGGAATACTAAAACTCAGATCCATCAAAAATCAAAACTTTTAACTTACCTTCCTTCGCGTTCCTCTTTGAAGCAGCATGATCAACTAGAAGAGCAAAGAACAACCATTAGGGGGGAGTACTTATCCAACTCTTTAGCACGACTTAGAACATGAAGAAGGGAAACATTTCCTAAAACGTCTCATAGCCTCCTACTACAGTTCTGGTGCACAACACAACCATGAATAAGACTCTAATCGATGTTGTGTTGGACTCCAAGGATCTAACAACCTAGTACTCTGATACCATCACCGACACAACCCAAACCTAGGGCCTAGACATGACCATCAAATCGGTAACCTGAAGGGACCACAAATAAGCCTCATAATATATCATTACACATCCTTGGCTGCGGAAGCAATTAGAATGAAAATAAGAGATAAACATGAATAAGGGAAATTGGGACTAAGGGTAAACTTCCATATCATAAACATCAAGATACAAGAGAGTCAAGACCTATAGCATAGATATAACACATGTCCAACAACATCTCTACTACATATATAAGAGCGGAGGCCAAGCAACCGGTCTTACCCTCATAGTAATGACAATAAGTACTCCAAAATATACAAGATGTAGTCTAAGCTTAAGCACGATAGAAGATAGATATTGTCCCCAGACATGAGGACTCATCAAAACCTAACTTGAACAACCTATCTAGCCACGTGGAGGAGGAAGATGATCAAATGGAGCTCTGGTTCGTACATGGTAACACCATGTAGGCGTAGAGTATGTGTTAGTGCGTTTGAATGTACTAAGTATGTGGGATGCAATGCAACAATAGATAGACATCATAATCAAAATGCATAATTATAAGCACTAGATAGCATAATACAATATGGAATGTATGATCAGCTTAAGTAAATCATGCTTTGCAAATCGTTGATCTTACATAGAACATAATATATGTGTGGCAAGAAACCTCAATCGACATAAAATAAGACTAAGTGAGCTACAAATTGGAATCCCAATGTCAACCTTATACTAGAAGGAAGGGGAAAGTAACTTGCAAAGGTGAACCTCCTAATGCCTAAGTGGATCCATTAAGCCTTATGTGAACCGGGTACTCGTCTCTAATTCTTGGACTGGGTACTCACCTCAAGCCTAGAATTGGGTACTCACCTCAAGCCCTCATATTTAGGGTACTCACCTCTTAGAGATTTGGGGACTCACCTGTAATCCCTTCACCTATGGTGGCACGTAGTTCTAGGACTTGGGGACTCGCCTCTAGTTCACTCGGTTCTAAGTCTAATCCCACGGAATATATAAGATAAGCATACTTTAATAACTTGCAATAAACATAGAGACATGGCATGAGTAGCTCTTAACATCAGTGACCTCGAATAGTGAGCCTAACTTCAATCATAAGAATGGGTCATCATCAACATTACCCTTTCATTAACTTCAACATCAAAGGCTCATAAGAGGTATAATCTTAAGAAAGGGGCTTAATCTGGCCCTACATCATAATCAACATTTTCATGATATAAACACATCTTTAGAAAGCTCATGATAATCATAGAGTCACTTGAATCATAATTTAACCAATAGATCATCAAAATTTAAAGAATCTTTAAAAAGGCATTTTATCAAACATTTGGAGGATATGTAATGCTAGTGTAAAATCATGCAATTCAAGAGTGAAATCATGCTAGAAATATCATTAAAAACCCTTGATAGATATTTGATAACACCCTCAAGAAATATACATCAAAACCCTTCATCAAATCTCACAATAGATCTTAGATTCATAGCTCAAAACATACTAAAACATCACTATGTCATAAACCCCAACATAGTGTGCAGTGAATTTTATAATAAGTAAGACCTATGAGTAAATCAACTTTAAATCATGCAATTTTAGGTAAAATGAAGCTTGGTCATCATGCGTAAAAGGAACCCATGAAAGAAACCCACATACCTTGACTTTGGAGAGTTTCTTAAAGAAGATTTCACATTGGAGACTTGAAGATTGAATGAAATATTTAGATCCAGAAAGAGATTGGGACACTAGAATCTTGAGGAGGCCTTCGAGCTTGACTTGGTTTCATTGAATTCAAACAAGGCTTCTTGAAAACCTTGAGAATGGATGGAGAATTTGATGAAGATTAGAGAGGAATTGAGAGGTTTTTGGTTGGGTTTTAGGGCTCAAAATGGCTTGGAAATGAGGTATTTTAGTGTATATAAGTATAGGGTTATTACCCAATTGCCCTAGAGTAAAAAGAACTATTTTTGAAAATTTTTAAACTAGTCCGCGTCAGGTCTGCGTCGCGGACAGCTACTATTTCTGCGAAGTTTTACCAAAAATTATTTTTCTTGGCATGGACAAAGTATACCTTGTAGGTACTCATTTTCCCACCCAATTTCGCCCTCAGAATGAGAATATTAGGTCGGATTTGTGAAATTCTACATGAATTTTGAGATATCAAAAAAAAAATGTATCATATGGTCTTTCTAAGCTAGTGGAGAGGTTTTTAAATATCCCCGATTTGAGATATAAGGGAATTACGATTATGGGGCATTCCTAGGCAAGTGTGGGGTGTTCCATATCTACCATTTAGCCCAGTTTGCCAAATCGACTGACACTAGGGCCACAACAGTCTAGTCCTCTCTACTTACATTGATTGAGAGGGCCATCATAATAGTATTGGTCCTATTACTTAATAAGGGAAAGAAGTAGAGATGAAAACATGCAAAGTAGCGATGGCATGAACATAAGTGGAATATACCCCTCAAGGCCATCCACAAGGATTCAAGCAAAAGATCTCCAAGAGCGACAAGCAATGTTCATGAAAAAAGGAAGTATTAGAGGAGCTTGAATGTCACCGAAGAAAGGCTTACAATATGTGAAAGGTCTATCAAGGTGAGAAGAATGAAGAAAAGAGGCCATGTGTGCAAATGGCTACTATTTGAATTCAAGGATTTGAAAAGAAGGCAACCAAACAAGGCTCTTACTCATTAAGAGTAAAATTGTAAAGAAAATATCTTCTTTTGTTTACTTAGTATAAATAGTTTTATTTTATCATTTGGAAGACTAAGCCTGTTGAATATTGAATTCTCAAATTGTAGTATCTGCTTAGTGAGTAATTAGGATGAACTCTTAGCATTGCTAGTTGACTTATTTGCTTGATTAATTCAAGGTTGCACATTTGTGGTTCTTAGTTGCCTTTAATTTTTTTTGTTAGGGTTTTATTTGGGTTGTTGAAATCAATTAGGAGGTGAGGATTTTAGTCCCTTGTTTCCCGTAATTTCAATAGTTTGAATTTAATTCACATATCTTTCTATCTTTGTTCCTTTTTTCGTTCTTTCTTGGTTGACCTTTATCATTTGGTATCAAGAGCTTAGGTTTAGTTTCACAAATCTAGGTCTTGGTATTTTGATCCACTCAAAATTCTTTAAAAAAAACCCAAAGTCATTTTTATTTGATTTGTTGTTTTTTGACATTAGATTCTTGTTCACTGGTACTTTTTGTTCCTAAATCTCAAATTTCATTCAATTTGGAGTTGTGGAAGTGAAGTTACTATTGAAGGATTTTATGCATTCAAACTTTTAAAATTTTGAAAGTGGGTTCTTTGTTTGAGAAGAATTAAAGGTTAATGATCATTTGGGTTTGTTTTCTACATCAAGGGGAAGCTAATCCTAAATTTTGAGCCAATTCCGAGTTAATTTGATTTGAAGAAGAAGAAGAAGAAGGTACATTTGATCCTTTATTTTTTCAAGTCAAAATTGGTCAAAGATATTTGTTGACATTTACGTGAAATTTTAAAGAAAAAAATTTAAAAAAAATTTAAAAAATAATTTCAGGTCAGCACCAATCAGTAGTCAGCGCTCCAGATGCACTAGTATGGGAGGTTTTTTGGGCATAAAAATATTTCTAAGTGTCCAACCGAAGTGAGTCTTTTTTAAAAATTTTGTGCTTCGATTCTCCAACTATTTAGCAAGTAAATAACATATTCAACTACTTGTAAACTAGTTTTAATGATCAAATCATCAAATCAAACCCCTTTCAAGTCATGAACACCTTAAGGCTTCAAAAATTTTCCAAGTGTCCGAACTTAACTCTTCTTCTTTGTCACTCATTTTTCTTTCATTCCTCAACTACATAACAACTAATTAATATCTTTAATTACTTGACAACTAGTTTCTAAATATTAAATCATCTCTTTGATTCTTCAAATTAGGTAACAACAAGTAATCTCTTCTATTTTTGTTACATAGTTTTTTGAGTCTGATATTTCTTATGCCTCTTTCTTCTAATTTTCTTCTTTTGAACAACAACAACATTAACCCAATTCCTCAAAAGGCTCCCGCCCATAGCAGGGTAAGGGGGTCGGATGTATGTAGCCTGACCCCTATGTTTAAAAACATAGTGCGACTATTTCCGGATGACCCATGATGAGCGTCGAAAGTTGCATTGACTAACTGCTACTTCACAATTGAAAGAAGCGCAGACAGTTTAAAGAGTCATTTTACTTTATTCTATCATACCCGAAAGAAAAAAAATAGTGAATCTTTATCTCCATCCGAGATTGATGGAAAAACTTTGCTTCTTTTGAAACGACCCCGAAAAGTTCCCAAAAATGTGCCTTAGAATGCCCAGAATTTTAATTCCCATATATCTCAAAATTCGTGTGCGATATCAAAAATTCGACTTCATATTCTTCTTCGGGGGTCGAAATTAGGTGAAAAAGGGTCTAACTCCTATTAAGACTAAAAAATTAGCAATTATGAATTTTGAAAATGCAAATTCCAGAGAGTTGTATGCGCCGCGGTATATTTTTGGTGACTGTTTTTTTACATCATCCAAAATTTTCTAAGTGTTGGACCCAAGTGTTCTCAAACGTGTTTTTATCTATACTTAGTCTAATTTCACCCTCATACCACTCAAAACTTTTTCCAGTACTCACTTAAGCACTTTGTCATATTTTCACTCCAAAATTCAAGTCTAAAAACCCTCATCCGAAACTAAGGATTTCCTTCAAGCTTCAATCCTTCATTTTCAATCTTCATCAGGAGTTTCTTCAAAACAAAGGTATGTAGGTTTTAGCCATTGGGTCCTTTCACCCATAGTGCCCTAATCTCCATTTTACTCAATTTTCATGATTTAAATTTGATTTTACAAAGGGGTTTACTATTATGAACACGTCTATGAACTATGTTAAAGCTGGGTAAAGTTGTGACTGTTTTTCTATGTTTTGAGCTATATATCTTGGAGCTAATGTAAGATTTGATGAGGGATTTTGATGTATATTGCTTTAAGGTGTCATAAGGTGCTGATTGATGGCTTTACATGGGATTTTCTTGCATGATTTCATCTCTAAATTGCATGGTTTTATATAACCATTTCACACTCTCTAAGTGTTTGTTAAAATGTTTGATTATGGATTCTTGAGGAATTGAAGGTTCAAAGCATGAGACATGATACGATTGATGTTATGATGATAAAGTGATCTTATATATATGATAAATACCATATAAAGTGTTGCATTAGACCATGCCCAATCGGGGGGGTCTAGGAACTCGGATAACCAAGATGGGGATTTGTACTCATCAACCGAGGGAAGGGTTTGTACTTCTCCACCTAGTGATGGGGAAGCATCATCACTAAATGAGATGGGGGTTTTTACTCATCACCGAGGGAAGGGTTATCTTCTCCAGCTAGGTGATGGGGCAGCATTATCACCAACGGGTTAGTACTTACCACCTAAGTGATGGGGCGGCATCATCACTAACCTACCAAGGGGTTTATACTTAGGAAATCTAGCTTGGTATATTCTACACATATGATATCTTATATGAGCAAGAGTTATTTAATCATGTTTTACTTTATCATTAAGCATACATGTCATATTGTTATATGTTGTCTATTGCATATTGCTATGCATTTTATTATGATTCCTATCTCTTATTGCATTGCATCCTATATACTTAGTACATTCAAACGTACTAATGCATACTCTTGCCTACATGATATCACCATGTAGGAATCGGAGCCCAAGTTGATCATCCTCCTCCACGTAGCTAGTTTGGTGATATTCAAGCTAGTTGGTGAGTCCTCCATTTTGGGGACCTTAGTTTATGTTCTTCTATCATGTTTTGAGACATTTTTCTTTATGTTCCATTTTGACTAAGAGGGTGAGTCTGGTTGCTTTGTCTTGGCCCCCGCTCTTATCTATGTATTAGAGGTGTTTGTTGGACATATTATGTATCTATCATATGAGTTTTGACTCTTGTCTATTGATTATGATGTTATGCAAGCCCGCCCCTTAGCCCTTTGCCCCTATTCTTAGTCTTTTATATCTCTTATATGTTTTCGTGACCAATAATGTGTAATGACAAGATAAGAGGTTTGTTTGGGGTTCCTTTAGGTTCCCTAATCACCGTGTCATGTCTAGGCCCTAGGTTTGTGTCGTGACAAACTTGGTATCAGAGCACTAGGTTGATAGATCCTCGGAGTCCAACACACCGTACCAATTAGAGTTCTATTCATGGTTGTGAAGCGCGCTGTGACTATGAATAGGAGGCTATGAGCTGTTTTAGGAAATATTTCCCTTCTTCATGTTCTAAGTCATGCTATAGTGTTGTGGTAAGTATTTCCCCCCTCACGATTGTTCTTTGTTATGCTAGATCATGCCAAACACTAGAGGAAGATGGGCCCAAACTCCTGAGGAGTAACCTACCAATGGTGAGCTCTAGGATGCTCTCACTATGCTTACCCAAGTGGTAGCCAACCAAGTCAATCAAGGGGCCCAAGCCTTTCATGCTACTACCCCCGGAGCTAGAGTAAGGGACTTTATGAGGATGATTCCTTCAATTTTCTATGGGTCAAACGTGGATGAAGATCCACAAACTTCATTGATGAGGTCTACAAAATCTTGAATATCAAGGGTGTTAGGCCGAATGAAAAGGCGGAGCGGCCGCATACCAACTCAAAGGGGTAGCCAAAATTTGGTATGATCAATGGAAGGGGGAGAAGGGAAAAGGTTATGTGATACTTTTGGAGGAGTTCAAATTGGCTTTCCTTAATCGGTTTTTCCCTCGTGAGCTTAGGGAAGCAAAGTTGGTAGAGTTTATGAACTTGAGACAAGGTACTATGAGTGTGAGGGAGTATGTCCTCAAGTTTAATCAACTTTTGTATGCTCCTCATTTGGTGGCCGATCCTAGATCAATGATGAATAAGTTTGTGATGGGAGACTCCGACTTGGTGAGTGAAGAATGTCAGTTTGCCTTACTAATTGGTGACATGGACTTGTCTCGGTTGATGACATATGCCGAGCAAATGGAGCAAGAAAAGTTGAGAAAGAGGAGGGGCCATGAGACCAAGAGGGCCCATTTTGAGGGAAAGTTCTAAAAGGGTGTTAGATTTTATCAAGGCCAAGGGTCTTCTCATGCTACTAATAAGGGGGTTTGTCAATGACTTCCCTAGGCCTCAAGGTGTTAGTGGTTTGGCTCCTATGGATGTGTTCCGTAGATGTGGGAAGGGTCATAATTGCCCCTGTTTGAAGGGTTCTAAGACATGCTTTGGTTATGGGGAGCTTGGTCACAAGAAGATATATTGTCGAAGAAACTGTGGCAAAGTCCGGGGTGCAAATGCGGTTCCATCGGGTAGAGGTGGTCCTCAAGGTGGTTCCCCAAGGCACAATTGGTTTTATGCTCTACATAGGAGGCAATGGGCTGGTGAGGTCCCCGATGTTTTTTCAATACATTGAAAATCTTTGACTTTGATGTATATGCTTTGATTGATCCGTGTGCCACCCTCTCCTATGTTACCCCTTTTGTTGCTAAAAAGTTCCATGTTGAGTCTGAGTTGTTGTATGAGTCTTATGAGGTATCTACTCCTATTGGTGCATCTATTATTACTAGAAAAGTGTATATGAATTGTCAGGTTTGCATCTTGCATAAAATCTTACCTTGTGATCTTGTTGAATTAGATATGGTTGATTTTGATGTTATTCTTAGAATGGATTGGTTGCATGCATACTATGCGTCTATTGATTGTAGAACACGTAGGGTCAAGTTTCAATTCCCAAATGAACCTGTCCTTAAGTGGGAAAGTCATAATGTGGTGGTAAAAGATAGGTTCATCTCTTGCACTAAAGCCCATAAGTTGATTTCTAAGGGGTGTTTGTATCATCTTGTGAGGGTTAAAGATGTAAAGTCCAAAGTCCCTTCCATTGAGTCGGTCCCAGTTGTAAATGAGTTTTTTGATGTCTTCCCAAATGACCTGTTCTGTGTCCCTCCTGAAAGGGAGATAGATTTTGGCATAGATCTCCTTTTTAATACTCAACCTATCTCCATCCCCCCTTACTGTATGGCCCTGGCAAAGTTGAAGTAGTTAAAGGAGCAATTGAAAGATTTGTTGGAGAAGGGATTTATTATACCTAGCCAATCACCTTAGGGTACACCATTGTTATTTGTAAAGAAGAAGGATGGGTCACTTCGAATGTGCATTGACTACCGGCAACTCTATAGGGTCACTATAAAGAATAGATATCCTCTTCCAAGAATTGATGACTTGTTTGTCCAATTGCAAGGGGCTACCTTTTTCTTTAAGATTAATCTTTGGTCCGGGTATCATCAAGTGAAGTTAAGGAAGTGTGATATTCCTAAGACAGCTTTCCGAACTAGATATGGGCATTATGAATTTGTATTAATGTCCTTCGAGTTGACTAATGCACCATCCATCTCCATGGACCCAATGAATAAGGCCTTCAAACCCTACCTTAATTCCTTTGTTGTGGTCTTCATTGATGATATTTTGATCTATTCACATAGTAGGGAGAAGCATATGGGTCATTTGAGGGTGGTGTTGCAAAGATTGAGGGAGGAGAGATTGTATGAAAAGTGTGAATTTTGGTTGAAGGAGATTGCATTCTTGGGTCATGTGGTGTCATGGGATGGTATTAAGGTGGACCCTAAGAAGACCAATGTGATTAGAAATTGCCTAGACCATTGACCCTGTTGGATATTAGGAGTTTCTTGGGCCTACGGGCTACTATAGAAGGTTTGTCAATGGGTTCTCCTCCATTGCTTCCCCTATAACAAAATTGACTCAAAAGAAGGTTAAGTTTGTATGGACTAATAAATGTGAGAGAAGCTTCCAAACATTGAAGGATAGACTTGTATCCACTCCTATATTTTCACTACCAAATTGGCTTGAGGGTTTTTTTGTGTATTGTGATGCATCTAGAGTTGGTTTGGGTTGTGTACGAATGCAAAATGTTAAGGTCATAGCCTATGCTTCTACGCAACTCCAAGTGCATGAAAAGAACTACCCTACCCATGATCATGAATTGGCCGCCGTGGTGTTTGCATTAAAGATTTGGCATCATTATTTGTATGGGGTGTATGTTGATGTCTTCACCGATCATAAGAGCGTCCAATATATCTTCACTCAAAAGGATCTCAACTTGAGACAAACAAGTTGGCTAGAAATTCTTAAGGACTATGACATGAGTGTGCATTACCATCCCAATAAGGTAAATGTTGTGGCGGATACTTTGAATCGGGTGTCCATGGGTAGTATATCCCATGTTGGTGGTTGTGATAGGGAGATGGCTAGGGAGGTGCATCAATTGGCTAGATTGGGGGATAGGTTGGAAGAAGTGGCAATAGTGTGGTTGTTATTGATGGTTCCAAATCTTCTTTGGTTGATGAGGTGATAGCAAAACAAGATATAGACTTCTCCTTGCTTAAATTGAAGGACTTGGTGAAAGAGGGCAAAGTGGAGCTTTTCTCCCAAGGGGGAGATGGTGCCCTTAGATACCCAGGTAGGTTGTGTGTGCCTTGTGTTGATTGTTTCAGGGAGAAAATCCTTGATAAGGCCCATAATTCTTCTTACTCTATCAACTCCAGTTCCACCAAAATGTATAGGGACTTGCGGGATGTGTATTGGTGGGGAAGCTTGAAGAGGGACATTGCCAAGTTTGTTTCCGGTTGCCATAGTTGTCTACAAGTCAAAGCCAAACATCAAAGGTCGGGTGTCCTAACCCAAAACATAGAGATTCCTACGTGGAAGTGGGAAGTGATTAACATGGATTTTGTGGTTATGTTGCCCAAGACTAGAAAAGGTTTTGATTCCATATGAGTGGTGGTTGATAGGATGAACAAATCGGCTCACTTTCTACGGTTAAGACTACATCTGGGGCTGAAGAATATGCAACATTGTACATACACAAATTAGTGAGGTTACATGGGGTTCCTTTATCCATCATATTGGATCGTGGTGCACAATTCGCTTCACACTTTTGGAGGTCTTTTCAAAGGGGTCTTGGTACAAAAGTTCACCTTAGTACGGCCTTTCACCCTCAAACGGATGGCCAAGCCAAAAGAACAATTCAAACACTTGAGGATATGCTTAGGGCTTGTATCTTGGAGCTTAAAAGGAGTTGGGATGATCACCTTCCATTGATTGAGTTTGCCTACAACAATAGCTATCATTTTAGCATCGGTATGGCTCCTTTTGAGGCTCTTTATAGCAAACGTTGTAGATCACCAGCGGGTTGGTTTGAGGTTAGAGAGGTGGATTTATTGGGGCTGTACCTTGTTGTGGAGGCTCTCGAGAAAGTTAGGATGATTAGGGAAAGATTGGGGACAGCCCGAAGTCGTCAAAAATCCTATGCCGATATAAGAAAAGGAGACCTAGAATTCCAAGTGGGGAATTGGGTCTATTTGAAGGTTTCTCCAATGAAAGGTGTGGTCCTTTTTGGTAAAAAGGGGAAGTTGAGTCCAAGGTATGTTGGTCCTTATGAGGTGATAAAGAGAGTTGGCAAGGTATCTTATGAGTTGAAGTTACCTAGTGAAATGAATTTGGTTCACCCAGTATTCCATGTCTCTATGTTGAGAAAATATGTTGGTGATCCTAATGCTATTGTGCCACTTGATATTTGGGTGTGGTTGAGTATAACATGACCTGTGAGGTGGTTCTAGTTCAGATTTTGGATAGGCAAGTGAAGAGATTGAGGAACAAGGAGGTGGCATCCATTAAGGTCCTTTGGAGGAACCAACTAGTCGAAAGTACTACATGGGAGGCCGAAGCGGACAAGCTAAAGTGGTATCCATATCTTTCCACTCCACTCAAGCCTAAGGTACTAATTCTAAGTTCCCTATCTGATTTCAAGTCTAATATTTCAGCCCCTATGTCATTTATACGCATTCATGTTTAAGTTGGAAACTTATGATGATTTTACACTTAAGTTGAGATTTTGAAAATGGTGTTTTAAATGTAATGTTGCACTCTTGTTGGGGTTGATTTGTTTACAATTACTCTTATCTTCTACATCTCTTTTACATTCAGGGACGAATGTTCCCAAGGGAGAATATGGAAATGACCCCAAAAAGTGCCCAGAAATGTGCCTCGGAATGCCCAAAATTTTAATTCTCATTTATCTCAAAATCCATGCGCGATATCGAAGATTAGACTTCATATTCTTGTTTAGGGGGTCAAAATTAGGTGAAAAAGGGTCTAACCCCAATTTAATACCTAAAGGTTAGACATTATGAATTTCAAAAATGCAAATTCTAGAGAGTTGTACGCGCCGCTTTCGCGACTCGCACCAGTATATTTTTGGTGACTGTTTTTTTTTACTTCGTCCAAAATTTCTAAGTGTTGGGCCCAAGTGCTCCCAAAGGTGTTTTAATCTATACTTAGCCAAATTTCATCCTCATATCACCCAAAACATTTTTCAATACTCACTAAAGCACTTAGCCATATTTTCACTCCAAAATTTAAGTCTCAAATCCCTCATCTGAAACTAAGTATTTCCTTCAAGGTTCAAGTCTCCATTTTCAATCTTCATCAAGAGGTTCTTCAAAACTAAGGTATGTAGGTTTTATCCATTGGGTCCTTTCTTCCATGGTGCCCTAATCTCCTTTTTACTTAATTTGCATGATTTAAAGTTGATTTTATAAATGGGTTTACTATTATGAACATATCTATGAACTATGTTAAAGCTGGGTAAAGTTGTGACTGTTTTTCTATATTTTGAGCTATAAATCTTGGAGCTAATGTAAGATTTGATGAGGAGTTTTGATGTATATTACTTTAGGGTGTTGATTGGTGGTTTTACATGGGATTTTCTTGCATGATTTCATCTCTAAATTGCATGGTTTATGCTACCATTTCACACCCTCTAAGTGTTTGTTAAAATGTCCGTTTATGGTTTCTTGAGGAATTGAAGGTTCAAAGCATGAGACATGATATGATTGATGTTATGATGATAAAGTGAGCTTATGTATATGGTAAATCCTATATAAAGTGTTTAATTAGACCATGCCTAATCTGAGGGGTCTAGGAACCCGGATAATTGAGATGGGGGTTTGTACTCATCAACCGAGGGAAGGGTTTGTACTTCTCCACTGAGTGACAGGGTGGCATAATCACTAAACGAGATGGGGTTTTGTACTCATCAACTGAGGGAAGGGTTAGTACTTCTCCACCTAGGTGATGGAGGGCAGTATCACCAACCGAGTGAAGGCTTAGTACTTCACCACCTAATTGATAGGATAGCAGCATCAGTAACCTACCAAGGGGCTGTACCTTGAAATCTAGCTTGGTATATTCTGCACATATGATATCCTATATGAGCATGAGTATTTAAGCATGTTTTACTTGAGCATTGATCATACATGTCATATTGTCAGATGATGACAGTTACCTGTTGCTATGCATTTTGATTATCATGCCTATCTCTTGTTGCATTGTATCCTACATACTTAGTACATTCAAATGTACTAACGCATACTCTTGCCTACATGATATCACTATGTAGGAATCGGAGCCCAAGTTGATCATCATCCTCCACGTGGCTAGTTCGGTGATACTCAAGCTTGTTGGTGAATCCTCTATTTTGGGGACCTTAGTCTATGTTCTCTTGTCATGTATTGAGACATCCTTTTTATGTTACATTTTGACTAAAAGGGTTAGCCAAGTTCCTTTGTCTTGGCCCCCGCTCTTATCTATGTATTAGAGGTGTTTGTTGGACATATTATGTATCTATGGTATGAGTTTTGACTTTTGTCTCTTGATTATGATGTTATGCAAACCCTCCCCTTAGCCTTTTGCCCACTATTCCTACTCTTTTATGTCTCTTATAAGTTTCTGCGACCAATGATATGTAATGACAAGTTAAGAGGCTTGTTTGGGGTCCCTTCAGTTTCCCCGTTCATCGTGTCACGTCTAGTCCCTAGGCTTGGGTTGTTACATCTTTTTTTCATGTTCCTAAGCTTTGTTTGAGTCATCCTTCTTTCAAGAGTCATAAGAATATACTCCACCACAAAGGATAGCTAACCTTGAATTGATTGAGCAGAGCTAGTTCAGTATCAATTTTGAGATGACGCCACAAAAGGTGCATTGAGAGTTACATACGAGTGACGTGAGGTTTTTACTATGAACCTAGTTTGTTGAGTATTGTAGGTAGCATGTATAATAGAAGCCCAATTAGGGAAGGTTCGGAGAACATCATGGAAACTCTTGCTTACATCTACAAACAAATAGCAGAAATGAATGGAAGGATGGGATGTGTGGAGGAAAGGTTGGTACGGGTGGAGAATGAGAATCGAGGGAAAGTGATGAAATCCAAAAATGAGGAGATAAGGAGGGCATAGATCCATTCCACTACCATTACCCTATGATAACCCCATATTCTATGTTTTCCTCCACAAAGTCGAATCTGAAGCTACCAAAACCCCACTTTCCAAATGAATAACAATCCAAAGCATCCAAGACAAGCCACACCACACCCAAACCCACAACCCTATCACCCTTGACAATAGAATCTTCCTTTTGTGGTGAACCAAGTCCCTTACCAAACTCCATTCCAAAATGCATGAAATGCATCTTCTAATGCATGTCACCCACCACCTCCACCAAATGCACCACAAATTCCCGACCAAGATTACCAATACCAAAATCCTCTATATGATGAAATATATGGAGATCTCAACAATGATGAGTTTTGGGAGTATTGTCATGACTCAAGCCTAGGGCCTAGACATGACACGGCAAATGGGGAACCCGAAGGAACCCCAAACAAGCCTCTTAACTTGTCATTACATATCATTGATTGCAGAAGCAATAAATCAAGCATCAAGAGATAATAAAGTAGGAAAACCAAGGCTAAGGGGAAGCACTTTCATACCATATACATCAAGAGAAATAGAGTCAAGGCTCTTAGCATATATACATAACATGTGCAACAAACACCTCTAATACATAGATAAGAGCAGGGGCCAAGACAAAGTAACCAGGCTCACCCTCATAGTCAAAATAGACAATAGAAAAGAATGTCTCAATACATAATAAGAGAAACATAGTCTACGGTCCCTGAAGTGGAGGACTCACCAACTAGCTTGAATAGTATCAAACTAACCACGTGGAGGAGGAGGATGATCAACTTGGACACCGGTTCCTACATGGTGACATTATGTAGGCATAGAGTATGCGTTAGTATGTTTGAATGTACTAAGTATGTAGGAAGCAACGCAACAAGAGATAAATGTCATAATCAAAATGCATAACAATAGGCAATAGTCATCATATAACAATATGGCATGTATGATCAATGGTCAAGTAAAACATGCTTAAATAACTTATGCTCATATAGGATATCATATATTTAGAATTGACCGAGCTAGATTTCTAAGGTATAACCCCTTGGTCAGTTAGTGATGATGTTGCCCCATCACTTAGGTGGTGAAGTACTAAGCCTTCACTCGGTAAAGTCGCCCTATCACCTAGGTGGAGAAGTACTAACCTTTCACTCGGTGGGTGATAATGCCGCCCCATCACCTAGGTGGAGAAATACAAATCTTTCCCTTGGTTGATGAGTACAAAACCACATCTCGATTAGTGATGATGTCGTCCCATCACTAGGTGGAGAAGTACTAACCCTTCACTTTATTGATGAGTACAAACCCCCATCTCAGTTATCCGGGTTCTTAGACCCCCCGGATTGGGCATGGTCTAATGCAACACTTTATATAGAGTATATTATATACATAAGTTTATTTCATCATCATATAGTCATCGTATCATATCGCATGCTTTGGATCTTCAATTCTTCAAGAAACCACATCCAAACATTTTATCAAATACTTAGTGGGTGTGTAATGCTAGTGTAAAACCATGAAATATAGAGATGAAATCATGCATGAAAATCCATTTTAGAACCATCAATCAACACCTTGCAACATCCCCAAGCATACATCAAAACTTATCCTCAAATATTAGAATAGATCCAAGATTTATAGCTCAAAATATAGAAAAACATTCACAACTTTACATAGCTTTAACATAGTGTGCAGTGAATTTCATAATAATCAAGACCCATTTGTAAATAAACTTTGAATCATGCAATTTGAGTAAAAAGAGGCTTGGGTATCATGGGTCAAAGAAACCTAAGAAAGAAACCCACATACCTTAGCTTGGATATGAACTTGGTGAAGGTTGAAGATGGAGACTTGAAGTTTGAAGAACCTTAGAGGAATACCTTAACTTAGGATGAGGGTTTGGGACTTGAATTTAGGGAGTGAAAATATGGCGAAGTGTTTAAGTGAGTATTGGGAAATATTTCGGAAGATATGAGGGTAAAATAACACTAAGTATAGGTAAAACCACATTTGAGAACACTTAGGCCCAAGACTTAAAAGTCTTGGACCGAGTAAAAATCACAATCCACTTTTTGTGCAGCGACGCGGATTTGCCACTAGAAATTGTGTTCTTGGAATTTCATGATTGCTAATCTTTCACTCTTAAATAGGGATCAGAGTCTCGTCTCCCTAATTTTTGACCCCCTGAACAAGAATATGAAGTCATATTTTTAAAATAGCAAATGGATTTTGAGATATATGGTATTTAAAATTTTGGGCATTTTGAGGCATATTTTCAGAAACTTTTTGGGGTTGTTTCAATAATAGGGGTAGGGATACGTATGGAGTATAAAAGTAAGGAGTCTGACCTCAAGACATTGGGTGGGATCATGGCATGGAAGGCTGATATTATGGGTATAGAGGAGATAGAATGGGGAATAGAGGAGATAGGATGGGAAATAGAGGAAATAGGTTTGGGGAGAGGAATGATCAAGACAGGGGCTTGAACACTATCAAGGTTAGACTTCCAAGGTTTAAAAGAAGTAGTAAGCCCGATGAGTTCTTAGAGTAGAAAATTCAAAGTGAGCGGATCTTTCTCACAAATAATATCTCGAAACTTTGAATGCAAAATATGCTCTCACACAAATTGAAGTGTATGCATCCACTTGGTGGGAGTCTCTGAGGAGGGAAAGGGTTAACCATCATATCTACGAGTTACCTACTTGGCAAGAGTTGATTGCACTTATAGAGTTGAGGTACTTTACTCCAAACTACTACCAAGAGGTACTCAAGAAGGTGTTTATGTTAAGGCAAGGTACCAAATGTGTTAGAAGGTGTTTATGTTGAGGTAAGGTACCAAAATCTTTGAAGAGTATTATGATGAGTTTGAGAACTTGAAATGAAGTCTAAAATGGAAGAGAACATAGAATGTATGCTGATCCAATTTGTGGCCAAATTGAGGTATGATATCTTGAAGCCATTAGAGCTTAAGCACTATGAAACTCTTGAAGTGGCTTTCCATGATGCCTCAAAGGTAGAAGCAGATTTGAAAGAAGAAAAGTCATACAAGGCCAAAGGCTTTTCAACTTCAACATGGGACAAAGGTCAAGATAATTAGAAGACAACATCTTCTAGAGAGTAAATGACGAGTGGTGGTCAAGCTACTCAAGTCAAGATTGATTACAAATCCAAGGAAATTGAGGAACCACAAGGAGGTAAGTATGCTAAACCTAACTTTCCTCATCCCTCCATAATGCAATGCTTTAGATGTCAAGGGAGAGGATATGTTCCTAGTGGGTGTCCCAATAAGAGGATAATTGTTGCTCTTCGGGATAAGTATGACCAAAGATGATGAAGAGGGTGATGAAAGAATGAAAGTGAGGGTAATAAAGGCAAGGTAGATGCTTTAGAAAATGAAGAAGAAAGGTTGGATGAGAGGGTCAATTTTGCTTATTTCATAGGGAAAGGAAAATCTTTACTTGATAATGATGAATACTAGAAGGTGAATTAAAATCTTTCATGTATTATGAAAAGAATTATAGGAGCCCTTACCAAAGGGGAGCTTGATCAACGGGAGAATCTATTTCATGCTAGGTACAACATTCAAGATAAAGAGTGTTCTTTAGTCATTGATAGTGGAAGTTGCACTAATGTGGTGAGTAGTTCTTTGGTGGAACGTATGGGAATTCCAACAACAAAGCATCCCAACCCTTTTCAAGCTACAATGGTTTAATGAGAGTAGAGAAATAAAGGTCCTCAAACAAACAAGCATTCAGTTTAGTGTGGGTAATGACAATGAAGAATTGACTTGGGATGTTGTACCCATGTTGGCATGTCATGTCTTTTTGGGGAGACCATGGCAATTTGATAGGGATGTTGTGCACCAAGGAAAATTCAACAAATACACTTTTGTGATTGAAGGAAGAAACTATGTTCTTGCACCTCTCATTCCATACCAAGTGAGTGAGGATTATCGGGCTATTAAGGAGCTTCGAGATAAAATAAATCTGGCGGAGGCAAAGGGGGATGGTGGATGTTTTGGATGCCTTGTCAACACCCATCTTTTATTACATGCTAACCAAAATACTAGCACTTTGCCTAGTATTGTTCCTTCTCTTTTGCAGGACTATGACAAGCAAAGCAAGCATGATGTGGGGAGAATTTGTGGACAATGTCTCGTTTGCAAGCATGCAAAATCCACAACTTGGCCCCAAGGTAAGAATACCCTTCTCCCTACTCCTAGTGGCCCTTGGATAGATATCTATATGGATTTTGTGTTGGGCCTTCCTTGGACTAAAAGAGGACATGATAGCATATTTTTGGTAATGGATAGATTTTCTAAAATGACTCATTTTATTTCATGCCATAAATGTGATGATGCATCCTGCCACGACCCAAGTCAAGGGCCTAGACGTAACACGACGCAAAGGAAACCCGAAGGGACCCCAAGCAAGCATCATTACACATCCTTAGTCGCAAAAGCAATAAATAAAGCATCAAAGATAATAGAATAGGGGAAACAATGGTAAGGGAAAATCTTGCACAAAACCATGGTCAAAAGACAAGAGTTAAACTCATATCATAGATACTTAACATGTCCAACATACACCTCTAATACATAGATAAGAGTGGGGGCCAAGACAAAGTAATCGGGCTCACCCTCATAGTCAAAATAACAATAAAGATGAATGTCTCAATACATAATAGAAGAAGCATAGACTAGGTTCCCAAAGTGGAGGACTCACCAACTAGCTTGAATAGCACCAAACTAACCACGTGGAGGAGGATAATCAACTTGGGCACCGGTTCCTATATGGTGACATCATGTAGGCATAGAGTATGCATTAGTACATTTGAATGTACTAAGTATATAGGATGCAATGCAACAATAGATAGGCATCATAATCAAAAAGCATAATATTAAGCAATAGGCATAATATACAATATGTCATGTATGATCAATGCTTAAGTAAAACATGCTTAAGTAACTCATGCTCATATAGGATATCATATGTGTAGAAGAGACCGAGCTAGCTATTCAAAGTATAAACCTTTTTGGTGGTTGTGGAATGTAAACCTTTCACATGGTTGATAGTAATCACACCTTATCAACATGGTGACGAAGTATAAACCCTCACATGGTTGATGAGTATAAACCCCCAATATGGTTACCTGGGCTCTTGTCCCCCCAAATCAGGTATGGTCTAATGCATCACTTTATATAAAGTATATCATATACATAGGATCATTTCATCATCATATAGTCATTCATATCATATCTCATGCTTTAGACCTTTAACTACTCAAGGAACCACATCCAGACATTTCATCAAACACTTAGAGGGTGTGAAGTGGTAGTATAAAACCATGCAAAATAGAAATGAAATCATGTAAGAAAATCCATTGTAAAACCATCAATCAACACCTTGCAACACCCTCATAACATGTACATCAAAACCCCTTCTCAAATCTTGCAATAGATCAAAGATTTATAGCTCAAAACATGGCAAAACAGTCACAACTTTACATAGCTTTAACATAGTGTGTAGTGGATTTCATATTAATCAAGACCCATTTTTAAATAACTTTAAATCATGTAATTATGTAAAAGGAGGCTTGGGTATCATGGGTGAAAGGAACCCATGAAAGAAACCCGCATTCTTTGTCTTAGAGGTGAACTTGGTGAAGATTGGAGATGGAGACTTGAAGTTTGACGAAGAACTTTGAAGGAGAACCTTAGCTTGGGATGAGGGTTTAAGACTTGAGTTTGGGGAGTGAAAATATGACTAAGTATTTGAGTGAGTATTGGGAAATGTTTTGGGTATATGAGGATGAAATATGACTAAGCATAGGTAAAAGCACACTTGGGAACACTTAGGGCCAAGACTTTAATGTCTTGGACCAAGACAACAAAACTGGCCATAATTAACACTGCTCCACGACAGAGGCACATCGTGGAGCTGTCACGGACCGCCTCTAGAAACTAAAATTTTGGAAAAATCAAATTTTGCTACGGTTACTTTAAAATCGGGGTTAGACCCTTATCCCCCTAATTTAGACCCTCTGAACAAGAATATGAAGTCACATTTTAGAAATAACAAACGAATTTTGAGATATATGGAATTTAAAATTTCAGGCATTCCGAGGCATGTTTCCGGGCATTCCGAGGAACTTTTTCGGGCACTTTTTGCAGTCATTTCACATTTGATGTAGCATCTTTATTTGTCATCAATGTTCTTAAATTACATGGCATCCCTCAAACGATTGTTAGTGATAGGTATTCCAAATTTCTTAGTCTTTTTTGGAAAAGTCTATGGGTACACTTGGTATCAAAGCCGTGCTCTCTACTTTTTCCCACCCTCAAATGGATGGACAAATTGAAGTAGTCAATAGGACTCTTGGAAGTGTGCTTCGGTGCATGATTAGAGGAACCCCAACTACTTATGAAGACTATTTACCCTTGATTGAATTTGCATATACTCGG
Source organism: Solanum ossicruentum (assembly GCA_025774065.1). NCBI lineage: Eukaryota > Viridiplantae > Streptophyta > Magnoliopsida > Solanales > Solanaceae > Solanum > Solanum ossicruentum. Next base: position 5,054,988 of record JAOTQR010000097.1, on the reverse strand, counting down.
TTTTTCCACTCCTCTATTGGAATGTCACCATTTGAGGTATGTTATGGCTTTGAACCTTTATTTCCACTAACCATGACTTCATTATGTAGTAATATTGTTTTGAGCCTAGATGTCAAGCAAAATGGCAAAGCAGATGATGAGCATTCATGTCAAGGTTAAAGAGGTCATTAAAAAAATTAATTCTAAGGTGGCTATTCGAAAGAATTGGGGGAGAAAGGAAGTGATCTTCAACCCAAATGATTGGGTGTGGGTACACTTTCAAAAAGAGAGGTTTCCACATGTTCAAAAAGGAAAGTTAAGCCTAAGAGGAGATGGACATTTCAAAGTACTCAAGCGAATCAATGCTAGTGCCTACATGATAGACTTACCAAGTGAGTATAATGTTTATAATGTTTTCAATGTTAGTGATTTATCTCCTTATGTTGTAGTTGAATCTTTGGATTCAAGGATGAATCTTTTTCAAGAAGGGGAGGATAATAACATGCAAAGTAGATATGGCACCTGCATGAGTGGTATGTACCCCTCAAGACCATTCACAAGGAATCAAGCAAAAAGTCTCAAAGACCTACAAGCAATGTTCATAAATAAGGAAGCGTTATAGGATCTTGAGGATAACCAAAGAAAGGCTTACAAAGTGTGGAAGTTCTATCAAGGTGAGAAGAATGAAGAAAAGAGGTCATATGTGAAAATGGCTACTACTTGAATTCAAGGATTTGAAAAGAAGGAAACCAAACAAGGCCCTTACTCTTTTGGGTAAAATTGAAAAGAAAATGTCTTCTTTTGTTTACTTAGTATAAATAGTCTTATTTTATCATTTGGAAGACTAAGTCTATGTTGAATATTGAATTCTCAAATTGTAGTATCTTTCTAGTGTGTAATTAGGGTGAACTCTTAGAATTGCTAGTTGACCTATTTGCTTGATTAATTAAAGGTTTCCCATTTGTGGTTCTTAGTTGTCTTTAATTTTTCTTGTTAGGGTTTTATTTGGGTTCTTGAAATCAATTGGGAGATGAGGGTTTTAGTTCCCTTTTGCCCATAATTTCAATAGTTTGAATTTAACCCATATATCATTCTATATTTGTTTCCTTTTTCCTTTCTTTCTTATTTGATCTTTATCAAGAGAGAGATGATAGAGGAGCAGAGCTTGAGGCTGGATCGATTGGTTGTGAGTATGGAGGACCACGGGGCAAGGATTGTTGCATTATAAAATAGGGTGGCTACTTTAGAGGCTAAGGGTGGTGTGACTGCCGACACAATGGTCTTGAAGGCCAACATTACAGTGTTGAAGAAGGAGGTAGTGGCATTAAAATACAGCAATATCACATCACCTTGAGGTTCGATTAACGTGCTACCTGAGGCTGCTATGGGTGTCATTTTGGGTGTTAAGACTGGGGGTGATTTTATTTTATCTTCCCCAAAGCTAGACAAGGATGGCTTAGGAGTTTATATCATGCCGAAGGAGCACAGGAAGTTGTGAGTGATGAAGGAGGCCATCATCACTGCTGTCACTAGAGAGTCACTTCGGGATAAATATATGATCGAGAGGAGTGGATCATCCAATGCAGTTAAGCCAGAGCAAGTGTTGCCACAGATTGGTGCATTGTAGTCCACTACTCCAATGCCAACTTTAGAGACTGCACTCAAGGAACGGGGTACGGATGCCTCCACCACCTCTTTCTCAGCTCCACCACCACAAGTCGAGTGATCAGGGGGATTTTTCTATCTTACTCCTTCTTTTTGATCTTTATTGATATTGTTCTTATATATTGAAGACAGTGTTTTTTTAGGGAGGGGGTGAGCATTCAGAATCCCATCAATTGAATCACTTTTTTAAGAAATATGAGATTGTTACAAATAAGATGTTGTTGCATTGAAGTTTTTATTTGGTTTTGTTATGGTTGGTTGAGACATTGGATTGTGTTTATTTTTGGGCTCTCATTGATGTACAAGTAAAACATCTTGTACTTTGTGTTTGTTAATATTCTTTTGATTGTCATTTGCAAACATTATTTTGGGTAGTAATAATTTGTAACTTCTTTTTGTTATTCTGGTGGATGTCTCTTCAATATTGTGCACCGAATAGGTCTTACCCTTTGATTTTTGGCTAAATACTCGTGCATATATGAAAAGTCATTTCAAAAATGATGTGTCATGTCTCAAAGTCCTTAGAAATCTGAGTATTGATCGTCAATATCTTTGATTCGGTTGGATACAGAGCATGTATTGACTCACCTATTAGTTCATGTCATGTGAAAACAATCCATTCATGGATTGGAAGCATCTTGAGCTGACTAAGTGCGTGTTGACCTTGGATATACGATGATCGATAAATTGTGAATGTGTGTTATCTGGCCATTGATTGAATTCGGAAGCCATTTGGCCTTGATAAGTGAGGTAGTTGTTAAAAGGCGTGCTAGAATTTGCCCGGTTTGTCTTTAAGCATTATCTTGGTTGAATCCAAATTAGGAAGATGACCTTAGGCCTTATTTGCTTTCTTTTAAGTCCACTTTGACCAAATAGCATCCCTTGATGTTAATTTCATCCTTAGTGAGCCCTGTTGAGCTTTAAGCCTTTTTGTTGGCAGCCTTGTTACCCTTGACCTTCGATTGGAAAGATATTCCTTTTTGTTGAACACCATTCTCTCCTTGAGCTTGAATTTGTAAAAGTTGTAGTCAAAGGCCAAAGTTGAGGGTGTGGTAAGAGAGGGTGTCTCCCATTCGAAAGTTTGAGGAAAGAAATAAGAAAGCAATGTAGGAATTCATACATGATGAAAAAGAGAAGAAGAAATACGCTTGAATAAAGAAAGAAGAGAAATTTTCACTCAAAATAGGACCCTCCGAATTTTTTTTGTGAAATAGTCACATGTGGGACACCAAAGGTTGAGTTTCAATGTAGAATAATGTCATTGGAAAAAAGAGAGTGGACGATGAGTCCATATTCCGGACCCATTTTGGGGCTAGTTTGCAAAGAAACATTGTCTCTAGTGTGCTATTATTTCTAATATCTAATGAATATGCATGTGTTATGTCAGGAAAAGGGATTAAAAGTGCACGAATAGACAATACTTTGCAAAATCTTGGAAAGAGAGCAAAAGTACAAAAAGGTGGAGAAAAGTGGCACTGCCTACACAATTGGCGACCTGCCGAACACTCAGAGAGACTTCCTAGCATTGCAGTGACCAAGGTAGCAGCTCAAGTCGGGAATATGGTCAGAATCAATGTCACAAATCATATTCAGTGCACTACTGAATGACATAAGAGATCACCTAAAGTTGCAAAACTTAGAGCCCTAAAACATTAATAAAAAGGCAACGTGATAAGGACTTCACAAATCAACGGAGTGAAGAAACATCACCTAATTTTGAAGAACATTAAGCCTTATGAAGATGCAGAGGAAAGTAGTCAAGTGCACATTCGGCGCATCGCCAAAGTGTTCGGTGATAGTTGGCCTTGACCGCCGAATGATAATTTACAGCACAAACTCTCGTACATTTGGATGGACTATATAAACAAATTAGAAAAGACCTTTTACATACCATATTAGAACAAATTCTTCTTCTAAGTTTTATATATATGGTAGTACATAGAACTTTACTCTACTTTCTTCTTTAGAGTACAAGGGTTGGTAGGGTTTTCAAGCTTTGGGGAAGAAAAATTGGAGTTGATTGGCTGGTGATAATCAACTATTTTACATCAAATCTTGTTACCCATGACTGCAACTACTATATTTGGTACCAAATCTTAAATTTCTAACATGTATGGCTGAAACCCCCATGTTGGGGGTGTGCTATTGATTTGGGTTTTTTATTTACTTATTGGGTCTTTTATATTTTGACTTATTTGTGATTGATTTGAGTGAATTTATATCCATTCCTGTGTTTAATCTATAATTTCAAGGTTGCAAACTTGGGGTTTACTTTAGATCTCTGATTGTTGCTTAGCCGAAATGATTAGAGTGTGGAATGGATGTAATGGCTGGAAACCTCTGGGGGTTTCAGTTGAAGTCCATAGCCATGGATTCAATGGCCAAGGTATAGGAGTTTTGTTAAGACTTCTTAGGCCAAGCTTGTCCTTGGCGGTTTGTGTATAATATAGTAGTTGAATCATATGAAACGCTTAGCATATTCACTTATTATCAACTCGTTTGATCAAATATTAAGACCCAACTGGTAGATTGATTCCTGTATTTGCACAACTCACCTTATTTTCTGATTAAATTATTAAATAGATATCCAATAGTTTGATTCTTGCTTTCAATTTTTGCAAACACCCCCCCTGGATCCAGCAATTACTTAGTCCAATGAACCACTTCTATCTTGAACTATGATTCCTTATGGGATTCGACCCCAACCTCTTAGTTGGGTTATTGTGCTGATGATGATCGCCTCTACCTCCTTTGAGTATCCGGGTTAAGCGACATCAGTGAACTAGGAAAAAAAGAATCATGGGAGTTATGTGTAGAGTTCAAGGAAGGATTAGTCACTTGTTCCCAAATACTATCCTACTTGTCCAATAGCCTATATTACAATTCTAGCAAAGTTCTTTGTGATTCTAGTCCAAATGAGATTGAGTGAACATTGATTGAGAATAAGGGCAAGCCTATGTGTAACAACTTGCATGTTATTTTTGTTTTGGGAGTGAGTGTAGCTTGATCCTTGAAATGAATGTCAGATTTTGTGTGCCTAAGGATCTTCTTTAATGTGAGAAAAGTGGCGATGTTTTTGGGCATTCATTAGCAACCGTACTAACAGTTGTGAGAATATCTTTGTCTTGAGAACTCCTTAGCTATCTCTTGAGACTTCAAAATCACGCACGTGATTTGTTGAAGCATTGAGGTTTGACAACAAAGGGAGGAATGTATGTGTTGCACTTTATATCCCTGTTTGCAAGTTGCTTGAAGGCAAGCAAGAATTCAAGTTGGGGGTGTTAATGAGTCTGCATGATTGACTCATACAGGGCTTAAATTGCATAAAACACTCTCATAAATGTGTTATTTTGCCTTATATACTAATGTTACGACCCAAGTCTAGGGCTTAGACATGACACGATGAATGAGAAGTCTGAAGACAATCCTAACAAACCTCTTGATCATAACATGCACACATCCTTGGTTGTGGAAGTAAAATAAACATATACAAGATTTGAATGTAAAAGGGGAGATCAAGACTAAGGGAAAATCCTTTACAAGCGTAGAAAACACAAGACAAGTCAATACAAAAGCATGATTACATATAATCCCACAACACCTCAATATTTAGAAAAGAGCGGGGGCAAAGGCACTCCTTGCGCTCACCACCACGATAATAAGTATTCAACTTAGAGAAAGTCTCAACATAGCATGAAATAAGTAGATATTGTCTTTGAAGTAGAGGACTCACCAAAGCTTGCTGCAAAGGACCGAACTAGCCACATGGAGGAGGAGGGTGATCAAATAGAGCTCAGGTCCCTAATGGTGATATCATTTATATATAAAGTATGTGTTAGTACACTTGAATGTACTAAGTATGTGGGATGCAATATAACAAGGATATACGCCCGTACAATAAAAATGCATAGGATATAGGTAATAGATAGAATCTCAATATGTCATGCGTGTTCAAACTTGAAGCAAACATGCTTGTAAAACATTTAGCTTGCATGAGACATACACCATACATACATGTGGGAGGATACCTCAACTGACATAGACCAAGTAGCTACAACTTGGAATCCAAGGTATGACACCCTCTCGGTCGGTGGACGGGTATGACACCTCTCGGCTAGGTATGGTCTACTCGCCAAGGCAAACCAAACATGATAACATGACTAGATGAATCCACTAGTATAGCAAGTGCATAATAAATCATCCTATGGTGGCACATAGTTTAGATACAAAAGACTTTATATAAGGACCCCTTGAATCGAGCCCCTATCTTAAGCCTCATTGGGTGCTAAATCGACTCCCACGAAATACTTGAAATAATCATATCTTGGATAACTTGTGAGAAACATGGAAACATGACATAAGTAGCTCTTGAAACATGCTTGACCTCTAGTAGTGTGCCTAACTTGAATATGAGAGTAGATCATAATCATACATAAACCTTTGCTTTAACATGAATGGCTCCAAGAAGTAAAACTCTTGAAATAGGGCTTAACTTGTAACTTGTAAAATCATAGGTACCTTTCATGAATTTATACATGCTTGAAAGTCCTTAATCATCATATAGTCACTTGACTTGTAAATCATGAAATAGAACATCAATAACTTGAGAATTTATGATTTGACATTTTATCAAACATATGGTGGGTTCATGAAACTTGTTCCAAATGATGCAATTCAAGAGTGAAATAAGATGAGTAAACTTAATACAAATCAACCGACCAATATGTAGTAAAACCTTCATGTAGGGTGCAATGAAATCCATCATAAAAGCTCATAATAGTTCATAGCTTCATAGCTCAAAATATGCATAGTCTCAATGGACAAAATCACTTCATAGTATAAGCTTGAAATAGATTGTCATGCATAATCAATCAATATCTCACAAAACCCCAACATAATTTATATTCACAATCCCTGATAAAAGATACTCATAGGTAATACACTTGAAAACATGCAATTTTCATGAAAAGTGAAGGTTGGGCTCCATAGGTGAAAGGGACCCAATGGATGAAACCCATATACCTTAAGCCTTGAATTCTTCGAGGTGAACTTGAAGTAGTTTCAAAGCTTGAAATGAATCCTTAAGTTCCAAAGTTCAGCTTGAATTCCTTAGATTTGAATGAGAGATTTGATAGAGTCTTAGAGGGTTTTGAGAGAGGGTTTTGTGAGTTATAAAGGTGAAAAATGGCTAAGTATGGGTGATTTCACGCTTAAGTGGGAATGGGGCTATGACCTCAATGCCCTTTGCTGAAACATAAAAAGCAAGGAAAATATTGTACTGGTCCGCGTCCAGTCTGTGACGCGGACCTAATGCGAAGGAACATCAGCCAGGGCGCGGATGCTCTTTTGAATTTGAAAATTAGCAAAAAAATATTTTTCGCCATGAGTCTTCTAAAATCCGAGCTATACCCATTTCTCACTCAATTTTACCCCTTGATCGAGAATATGAAGTCAGATTTTCGATATCACGAACGAATTTTGAGATATATGGGAATTAGGATTACGGGCATTCTGAAGCACATTTTTTTGGACGTTTCAATATCTCCCCGTTGAGAACATTCGCCCCTAAATGTAGAAGAAACATGCATAAGAGAAGTAATCATGAAGATTTTCAGCCCGACATGAACGCAATAAATGTACTTAAAGATCATTTTCACAAATCTCAACATGAATGTCAAAAATCACCATAAACTTGTTAACATGAACATGAATGCATGCAAAATGACATGAGGGCTGAAACTTAATACTTGAAATAATATAGGGGACTTAAATTAGTGGCTTCGACTTGAATAGAGTGGAAGAGATATTGGTATCGCTTTTTCATATCCGCCTCAGATTCCTATGTGGCACTTTCGACTTGTTGGTTCCTCTAAAGGACCTTAACGGAAGCTACATCTTTGTTTCTCAACCTCTTCACTTGCTTAACCAAAATATCCACTGGGACCTCCTCATAGGTCAAATTATCTTCTACATCACCCACAACATCTAAGGACATTATAGCACTTGGGTCACCCACACATTTTCTCAACATGGGCACACGGAAGACCAAATGAACCATATTCATCTCCATAGGCAACCCCAAATCATATGCAACCTTAACAACTCTTCTTAAAACTTTATAAGGGCCCACAAACCTTGGGCTTAATTTCCTTTTCTTGTCAAACCGGACCATACACTTCATTGGTGAGACTTTCAAGTAAACCCAATCACCAACCTTAAACCCAAGACCTCTTCTCCTTACATCAGAGTAGGACTTTTGTCTACTTTAGGCTATTTTCAATCTCTTCATTATTAACCTCACTTTCTCCAAGGTTCCATAACCAAATCCTGACCTAGCAAGGCCATCACCCCTACTTTAAACCACCCAATTGGGGATCTATAACGCCTACCATATAAAGCCTCAAAGGGAGTCATACCAATGCTTGAGTGGTAGCTATTGTTGTAAACAAACTCAATAAGTGGAAGATGTTCATCCCAACTACCCTTAAACTCCACAAAACAATCTCTAAGAATATCCTCAAGAGCTTGGATAGTCCTCTTGGCTTAACCATCTGTTTGAGGATAAAAAGTCATGTTAAGCTTAACCTTGGTACCAAGACCTCTTTGGAAGGACCTCCAAAAGTGAGAAGTGAATTGAATACCACGATCCGAAATGATAGACAAGGGCACCCCATGTACTAACCAACTCATGAATGTATAACTTGGCATAATCTTTGGCACCATAAGTAGTTTTGACCAGTAGAAAGTGAGCCGACTTTGTCATTCTATCCACAATAACCTAAATAAAGTCAAAGTGTTTTCTAATCATAGGCAACCCAATGACAAAATCCATGTTGATCTTTTCCCACTTCCAAGTAGGAATTTCTATGTCTTGGGCTAGGGCACCCAGCCTTTGATGTTCGGTTTTCACTTGTTGGCAATTGTAACATTCAGAAATGAACTTGGCAATATCCCTATTCATACCACCCCACCAATACACCCCCCTCAAGTCTCTATACATCTTTGTAGAACTGAGGTGAATAGAATAGGATGAATCACGGGTCTCCTTCAAGATCAACTCCCTTAAGTTATCAACATTAGACATATACAACCTGCCTTGGAACCTAAGGGCACCATCTCCCCCTTGAGAGAAAACCTCCAACTTACCAACTTTCACCAAGGTCTTCAACTGTAACAAAGCAGGGTCAAGATCTTGTTTTGGCTTTACTTCGTCAATCAAAGAAGATTTAAAACCATCAACAACCACTACACCCTCATTTTCAACTACACCCAACCTAACCCCAATCTAGCCAACCGGTAAACTTCTCTATCCACCTCTTTGCCACCATCATTAACATGAGCTAGACTGCCCATGGACACTCTACTTAGAGGATCGACCACAACATTAGCATTGTCGGGATGATAATGCACACTTATATCATAATCTATAAGGAGCTCTAACTACCTTCTGTATCTCAAGTTAAGATCTTTTTGGGTGAACACTATTGGAGACTCTTGTGGTCGGTAAATACAACAACATGAACTCCATAAAAATAATAATGCCAAATTTTCAAAGCAAACACCACGGCCACCAATTCAAGATCATGGGTAGGATAATTCTTCTCATGCACCTTAAGTTGTCTAGAGGCATATGCTATTACCTTGCCATTTTGCATCAAAACACTCCCTAAACCAATTTTTGTAGCATCACAACATATGAACAACCCTTCCAACCCTTCCAGCAGAGCCAAGATAGGAGCGGAGTGTCACGACCCAAGCCTGGGGCATAGACGTGGCACGATGCATGGGGAACCTAAAGGGACCCCAAGCAAGCCTCTTAACATACCATCACACATCCTTGGTCGCAGAAGCAAGTAAATGACATAAAATATTAGAAATAAGGGTAAGGGACTAAGGGGAAACCTTCATATCATAGACATCAAGCAACAAGAGAGTCAAGGTTCATAGCATAGATACATAACATATCCAATAACACCTCTATTACATAGATAAGAGCGGGGTCCAAGATAAGCTACTAGGCTCATCCTCATAGACAATACATAGATTAAAGAAAGATAGTCTTAGAACATAGCATGAATCATAAATATTGTCCTCGGAATGGAGTACTCACCACCAAGCTTAGGAGAAATCGTACTAGCCATGTAGAGGAGGATGCTTAAGTGGGGCTCTGGTTCCTATATGGTGACATCATGTAGGCATAAAGTATGCATTAGTATGTTTAAATATACAAAGTATGTAAGATGCAATGCAACAAGAGATAGGCATCATGGTCGAAATGCATAGAGATAAGCAATCGATAGCATAATAACAATATGGCATGTATGATCAATACTTAAGTAAAACATGCTTACATAGAACATAATACATGTGTAAGAAGAGACCATTATCATATTGATAGATTGTTGCACCCTACCACACTTGGTGATTGAGGTACCAACCCCATCAATTAGTTGGTGGATCGTCGCACCCTACCACCCTTGGTGACCGAGGTACAAATCCCTCACATGGTTATCAAGGTACAAACCCCCTGTCATGGTTGGTAGATCATCATACCCTACCACCCTTACTGACCAAGGGACAAACCCCCCGACATGGTTATCAAGGTACAAACCCCTCGATGCGGTTATCAAGGTACAAACCCCTCGACATGGTTACCCGGCGTGCAACTTCCGAGTAGGGCTTGGTCACATTCCAACACTATATAGGAGAAAATCATATACATACGTTCATTTCATCATCATATAGTCCATCAACTCATAAGGCATGTATTGGGCCTTCAATTCCTCAAGATAACCATAACCAGACATTTTATCAAACACTTGGCGAGTGTATACTACTAGTATAAAATCATGCAATTTAGGGGTGAAATCATGCAAGGAAATCCAATGTAAAACCATCAATCAATATCCGGTGACACCCTCAAACAACATACATCAAAGCCTTTCATCAAATCTCACAATAGATCTTAGATTCATACCTCAAAACATGCTAAAAACAATCACAATTTCATAAACCCCAACATAGTGTGCAGTGAATTTCATAATAAGTAAGACCCATGAGTAAATCAACTTGAAATCATGTAAATTTAAGTAAAACGAAGCTTGGGCATCATGGGTAAAAGGAACCCATGAAAGAAACCCATATACCTTGACTTTGGAGAATCCTTGAAGAAGATCGAAGATAGAGACTTGAAGCTTGAATGAGAACCTTAAGATCCGGATAAGTTTCTGAGACTTGAAATTTGAAGATGAAGTATTGTCTAAGTATTAATGTGAGTATAGGGGAATGTTTTGAATGATATGAGGGTGAAATATGGCTAAATATAGGTATTTTCATACATGGGAACACTTAGGCCTAAGTCTTGGACCGAGATAGAAAACTGAACACAAAAATACACAAAAGCGCGCCTTTGGCGTGTCGCGCCAGGGGCGCGGATCATCACTGGAAATCGTATTTTAGTGATTTTCAAATTTTGCTACGGCTACTCTTAAATCGGGGTTAGAAATACTTTTTAGTCAATTTGACCCCCTGAACAAGAATATGAAGTCGGATTTTCAATTTCACACACGGATTTCGAGATATATAGAAATCGATTCCAAGCACTTTCGAGGTATATTTTCTGGCACTTTTTGGGACCGTTTCACGGAGACAAGCTTATCTTTCAAAGTTTGGAAGCTCTTTTCACATTCATTGGTCCACACTGCCTTCTTTTAGGTCAACTTTTTCATAGGAGAAGCAATAGAAGAAACACCATTCCCAAAATTCTAGTAGTAACCCGCCTAACCTAAGAAACTCCTAATATCTGACAAAAGTCAATGGTCTAGGCCAATTTCTAATCACCTCCGTCTTCTTTGGATCCATCTTAATGACATCACCCGATACCACATGCCCTAGAAAAGAAATCTCTTTTAACCAAAATTCGCATTTTTCCTATTTAGCATATAACCTCTTCTCTCAAGATTTGCAACACCACCCTCAAGTGTTTCACATGCTATTCCTCACTCCAGGAATAAATCAATATATCATCAATAAAGACCACCACAAATATGTCAAGGTAAGGTATAAAGACCCTATTCATGAGATCCATAAAAACAGTCGGTGCATAAGTCAAACCAAAAGACATAACCACAAACTCAAAGTGCCCATACCTAGTCCGAAAAGCCGTCTTGGGAATATCACACTCCCTCACCTCCACTAGATGGTATCCAGACCGAAGATCAATCTTAGAAAAGTGACTAGTCCCTTGTAGTTGATCAAAAAGGTCATCAATCTTTGGTAGTGGGTACTTGTTCTTTATGGTAACTCTATTAAGTTACCGGTAATCAATGCACATTCTAAGAGAACCATCCTTGTTCTTCACAAATAACACTAGTGCACCCCAAGGGGACTTACTAGGCCTTAAGAAATCCTTTTCCAACAAATCCCTCAATTGATCCTTTAGCTCCTTCAATTACGCCGAGGCCATACAGTAAGGGGGAATGGAAATGGGTTGAGTATCGAGAAGGAGGTCTATACCAAAGTCTATTTCCCTTTCGGGAGGAACACCGGGAAGCTCATCGGGAAAGACATCAAGAAACTCATTAACCACCGGAATTGACTCAATAAGAAGGGCTTTGGACTCAACATCCCTAATCCTCATAAGATGATAAAGGCAACCCTTTGAAATATACTTTTGGGCTTTAAGACAAGAAATGAATCTACCCTTGACCACCACATCATGACTTACCCACCCAAGGATGGGCACATTAGGGAATTGGAATTTAATCCTATGAGTTCTACAATCAATAGAAGCATAATATCCATACAACCAATCCATCCCAAGAATGATATCAAAATGCACCATATCTAATTCAACAAAATCATAAGGCAAGAATTTATGCAATATGAACACGAGACAATTTATATAGACTCTTCTAGCAACAATGGACTCACCAATGGGGGTAGACACTTTATATGGTTCACACAACAATTCGGCACTCACATGAAGCTTTTTGGCAACAAAAGGAGTAATGAAAGAAAGAGTGACACCTGGATCTATCAATGCATACACATCAAAATCAAAAACTTTTAACATATTGGTAACAACATTGGGAACCTCATCAACTTCTTGCCTCCCTTGAAGAGCATAGAATCTATTTATCCTTGGAGCACCCCCTTGATGACCTCCCCTTCCTCTTTGGCCTGCATTAGCAACTTGGCCTTGAGGATAACCATCTCTACATTTGGGTTGAATATGAGGATATTCAACAACCTTGTGACCCACTACACCACAACCAAAGCAAGCATTAGAATTCCTCGAACATGGGCCACTCTGACTTTTTTCATACTTTGGGCATATAGGATTTGTCATTCCACCATTTCCACCTTGGAATCTTGGATTAAACACCTTATCATTAGCAACCCTCTTGTTAGGAGCATTGGATGACCCTTGGCATTGGAACCTGTGGCCTTGAGGAAACCGGCCACCCTTGGAACCTTGGAAACCACCTTCAAAATGAGCCCTCTTGGACTCACCACTTCTTCTTTTTCTAAGTTTCCCCCCCCTCTAGTTGCTCGCCATATGTCATAAGATGGGACAAATCCATATCACCCACTAACATGGCGGTACGACACTCCTCATTGACCCAGTCGGACACTCCTGACATAAAATTGTTCATCCTTGATCTAGGTTCGACAAACAATTATGGAGCATACTTGGAGAGCTTATTGAACTTAAGGGCATACTCTCTCGTACTCACGGAACCTTACATAAGGTTCATAAACTCCATCATCTTAGCCTCTCTTAGCTCAATAGGTAAGAACTGGTTGAGGAATGCGGCTTTGAGCTCCTCCGAAGGAATAGCATTACCATTTCCCTTCTCCAACTTCCATTGAGTGAACCAAATTTGAGCCACCCCTTTGATTTGGTAGGCCGCTACTCCATTTTTTCCTCCAAAGTGACCCCCATGATAGATAGCACCTTGTACACCTCATTGATGAACTCTTGGGAATCCTCATCCACCTTGGATCCGTGGAACTCCGGAGGGTTCATTCTTGAGAAATACCTCACTCTAGAGGCCGTAGTGGGAGCATGAATGGATTGGGCCCCTTGGATCAATTGTTTGGTCATAGCATAAGCCACCATTATAATGGCATCTCAGAACTCATCTTCCCCCATCTTGAGGAACTTGAGAAGCGGGAGCAGCCGGTTGCTTCTCGGGTGTACGGGCTCTCCTTAGTCTTCCTCTTAGAAACGGCGTGATCTAGAATAGCAAAGAGCATTCATTAGAGGAAAAGCCTTATCCTTACTCTTAAAGCACGACATAGATCATGAAGAAGGAAAACATTTCCTAAGACGCCTCGAAGCCTCTTACTCATAGTTGTGGTACGCTTCACAACCATAAATAAGACTCTAATCGACGCAGTGTGTTGGATTTTCGTGGCCTCTTAACAACCCAGTGCTCTGATACCAAGTTTATCACGATCCAAGTCTAGGGCTTAAACGTGACATGGTGAATGAGAAGTCCGGAGACAACCCGAACAAGCCTCTTGATCGTAACATACACACATCCTTGGTTGCGAAAGTAAAATAAACATATACAAGATTCCAATGTAAAAGGGGAGATCAAGACTAAGGAAAAATTCTTCATAAGCGTAGAAAACATAAGGCAAGTCAGTATGAAAGCATGATTACAAAGTATCCAATAACACCTCTACGTTTAGAATGGAGCGGGAGCCAAGACACTCCCCGAGATCACCCTCATGATAATAAGTATTCAACTTAGAGAAAGAGTCTCAACATAGCATGAAATAAGTAGATATTGTCCTCGAAGTTGAGGACTCGCCAAAGCTTGTTGCAAAGGACTCGAACTAGCCACGTGGAAGAGTAGGATGATCAAATAGTGCCTATATAGTGATATCATATATATACATAAAGTATATGTTAGTACCTTTGAATGTACTAAGTATGCGGTATGCAATGCAACAAGGATATACGACCATATAATAAAAATGTATAGGATATAGGCAATAGATACAATCTCAATATGTCATGTATGTTCAAACTTGAAGTAAACATGCTTGTAAAACATTTAGCTTGCATAAGACATACATCATACATATATGTGGGAGGAGACCATAATTGAAATAGACCAAGTAGCTACAACTTGGAATCCAAGGTATGACACCCTCTCGGTCAGATGAATGGGTATGACACCCTCAGCTAGGTGTGGTCTACTTGACAAGGCAAACCAAACATGATAACATGACTAGATGAATCCACTAGTATAGCAAGGGCATAATAAATCATCCTCTAGTGGCATATAGTTTAGATATAAAAGACTTTATATAAGGACCCCTTGAATCGAGCCCCCATCTTAACCGTCAATGGGTGTTACATCGGCTCAGATGGAATACTTGAAATAATCAGATCTTGGATAACTTGTAAGAAACATGGTAACATGACATAAGTAGCTCTTGAAACATGTTTGACCTCTGGTAGTGAGCCTAACTTGAATATAAGAGTAGATCATAATCTTACATGTACTCTTGCTTTAACATGAATGGATCACAAGAAGTAAAAATCTTGAAATAGGGCTTAACTTGTAACTTGTAAAATCATAGGTACTTTTCATGAATTCATACATGCTTAAAAGCCCTTAATCATCATATAATCACTTGACTTGTAAATCATGAAATAGATCATCAATAACTTGAGAATTCATGATTTGACATTTTATCAAACACATGGTAGATTCATGATATTTGTTCAAATCATGCAATTGAAGAGTGAAATAAGATGAGTAAACTTACTACAAATCAACCCACCAATATGTAGTAAAACCCTCATGTAGGGTGCCTTGAAATCAATCACAAAAGCTCATAATAGTTCCTAGCTTAATAGCTAAAACATGCACAGTCTCAATGGACAAAATCACTTCATGGTATAAGCTTGAAATAGATAGTCATGCATAATCAATCAGTATTTTCATAAAACCCCAACATAAATTATATTCACAATCCATGACAAAAGATACTCATAGGTAATACACTTGAAAACATGCAATCTTCATGAAAAGTACAGGTTGGGCTCCATAGGTAAAAGGGACCCAATGGATGAAACTCACATATCTTAAGCCTTGAATTCTTCGAGGTGAACTTGAAGTAGTTTTAGAGCTTGAAATGAATCCTTGAGTTCCAAAGTTCATCTTGAATTCTTTAGATTTGCATAAGATAATTGATAGAGTCTTAGAGGGGTTTGAGAGAAGGTTTTGTGAGTTATAGAGGTGGAAAATGGCTAAGTATGAGTGATTTCACACTTAAGTGGGAATGCAGCTATGACCTCAATGCCCTTAGCTGAAATAGAAAAAGAAAGGAAAATATTGTACTGGTTTGCATACAGTTAGCGATGCGGTCCTAACGCGAAGGAACATTTTGTACTGCTATGTGCCCCAGGCGAGTCGCAGCCAAGGCGCAGATGCTCTCTGGAATTTGAAAATTAGCAAAAATTATTTTCGCCATGAGTCTTATAAAATCTGAGTATATCTATTTTCCACTCAATTTTACCCTCTGATTGAGAATATGAAGTTAAATTTTCAATATCACACACAAATTTTGAGATATATGAGAATTACGATTACGGGCATTCCGAAGTACATTTTTGGGCGTTTCAACTAACCAATTTGTGTGTTTGATGCTAGAAATGAGAAAGGAACGTATGAAAGGACAAACCCTTGCAAAACTAGATAAAAGGATTAAAATTGCCAAAAAGGAAGTTGAAATCGATCATAGCTGAACAATTTGGCAGATTGCGGAATGGAGACTCTAACCGCCTTTTATTACAGTGTCCAAACCAAGTGTTCGATGGAAAAAGGTGGCGCAGGTCATGATTCTGTAGATCACAGAACAGATTTGGTAACACATAGTTCCATTGTTGAAAGTTACAGTATCCGACTTCCAGGAGTAGTTCAAAAAGGTGGCCACGTGCACATTTTATGGATTGCCGAATGTGTTCAGCGACGATCGTTTTAAACCACCGAACGGTGACGTGTGTAGAAATTAGGGCTATTTTTGGGTGAAGTATAAAAGAAAAATTAAGGGACTTTTTGGAGTACACATTGAGATCCTGAGTACTATGCTTTTACATATTCTAAAGAGGCTAACATACATTCATCAAGAAATAGTTGTTGCTTGAAGAAAGGGATTTGTACTTGGATTGGGAGTGAAAGATTTGTGGAGGAGAAGAGAAATTTTCATCAATTTTCCTTTCAATTCTGACACCCATTGTCATGGATGTTGCTTTTGGTAACTTAATTTACATTTTATATACAAGGCTAAAAACCCTCATGTTGGGGCAGGGGAGTGTTATGACTTAGGTCTTTGAATTTATGTATGGATCTTTATTAATTTGAATGAATCTCTATTAATTAATGTGGGTTCATGTTTATACCATGTTTAATTAAAGCTCTGAGGTTGAAAACTTTGGGTCTTATATCTAGATTTTTCATTATTACAAGTATCCTTGAATAATCGAAGTGAGTGATGAATATGATAGTCTGAGTTTTTGTAGATTTGGTTGAATGCCTATTTGGGGTTCAATCAGCTAAGATTTTGGAAAGTTTGCTACATAATAGCATAGGTTCCATAAAGTTCCTAGTGTGATTTGGCATATGAGACTTTACCGAGTTTATATGGAATAGTAATTTTGTCTAATTGGAGATAGTAGTTACTAGTAATCTAGCTTACCCATATTCACTTAACATATTTTTTCAATGTATGAGATCCAAATGTTTACTTCTTGACCCAAGTGTACACACTCCTGGAATGCCTCTTCTCTTATTATGTTAAAATCAACTTAAGCAATCATATTTTTACTACGTATTAATTTTATTAATCCGTAATCATTTTTACTCACTCTACAAAACATTAACTAAATTTAATACTTCAAACTGCGACTCATAAATCATTCTCTGTGGGATTCCACCCCAACTCGTGTTGGATATATTGATGACGACCTCCATATTTCTTAATGGTTTTGGGGTATGATTGAGCGACATCAGTAGGATTTATTCTTGAAGTATGAGGACTCGCCCAATCTGGATCAGCAAACAATCTGGATATAGCCATGAGGATGAGGAGGATAGTCACTTGCACCTACATTGTGATATAATGTAGGCATAGAGTATGCATTAGTACATCTGAATGTACTAAGTACGCGGACATTAGTGTAATGATACATGATGCCATAGTACATAACATATGTGGGAATGACACTGTAACCGACATTAAGACTGTGTGAGCTATAACATGGAATCTCGTTGTTGCCCCTACACGAAAAATAAAAAGGAAGCCTACTTGTCAAGGCATAACTCTACATGTCATATCACAAGTTATGTGGATCCACTAGCAAGCCATATTGGAAAACATCATCATTCCTACGATTGATGACTTAGCATCAAAAAGAACTTACTGGATCTACCAAGGTCCTCTCAGTGCTAAGTCAACATCCGACGGAATACATAGCAGTCATGCTTGTCATAAATAATCATAATACATCATTATTCATCATAAATTCATACTTGCATAGCATCATCACCAACTTCATCATAGTCTCATAGTTTCAAAATATCAAGCATAGGAGTAGCTCATTTCATTCTAGGGTCCTAGGTCGTCATTTGGAATCTTAAATCTTCCATAGGAACCTCAAGTCAACCTTAACGTCCTAAATTTCCTATTCATAACATACTAGGGTCCTAGGTCATCTTTTAGAATTTTAAATCTCCCCATCGGGACCTCAAGTCAAGCTCAAGGTCCTAAATCTCCTATTCATAATCAACCTCAAGGTCCCCATCGATATCTGAAGAAGGAAGCCTATATGCGCATAACGAGCTACAAACTAAAAGCAAACAAAGGGGGCATGAAAATAATCATCTTGGCTACTCGAAATGACAGTGACCCTTGTGATTTTAGTAAGTAGCTTGAGCAAACTAGGTCCCCTCATTTGAAAGAGGAAAATTAGTTGTTCCATTTAATATGATCTGTAGTTAAACAAGTAAAAAATCAATATCCTACTATAAAGAGGTTGCAACATCAGAAAAATGGCTGGATCTTAGACCAACAATAGATGGACTAATATTTTGTCAGCAAGCGGTAGTCTAACTTAGTGACATGCTTGTAGATTATGATTGATTAAATTTGAGACGTCTCTTAACAAACACATACAAAATACAAGATTGTTCTCTGATGTCTCCGCACAACCTCTCCCATCCACACACAAAATTGATGCTCAATATAACAAATAGTTTTCTCTTCTAAACAAGTTGATACTGTAATGGACTAAATGGATTGGTTGGTAATCTTGCGTCCATCTCAATTTTTCATAAGCCGAGGTTATTGCATATAAAATCTTTTTCTGCTATAAGCTAGTCACTTAGTTTGGCGCATTGAAGAATTATTTACAAATCTATATTTGATAAGTTTAAATTATATGTACAAGTAATCATTTATATTATTTGCAAACAAAACTAAATTAGACACTATTACAAATTCAATAATTTGATAAAAAAATAGCATGGATATAATTCTCCAGGTATGTGAATCTCAAGATCACCAGGTACACATGTGCTGCATGTATAATGAAACTAGTTCATAAATGAAACATGGAGATATGTGATTGATCAATTTGACACCTTAAGATATTTTGAAATCTTATTTTTGAACTATGAATTTCTCATTTGATAAAATTATATAAGAATTGATAAAATTTTAATAATTTTCGCAACTTGCAATAAATTTTCATATTTATGGAAAAAAACATTTTTCAAAGTTAACTTGTATTTTCAAAAATTTTACGAGTCTGATTTTATATTTATATCTATACTATATTAAAAGTGTAAAGATCCTTAATAATGTTGTTTGAACTTTTTGCCCTTTATTAAAAAACTCCTCTTTAAATAAAATCGTCTTTTCATAATATTTTTTAGAATTATTATTTCAATAATATTAAATATAAATAAAAAATAAATAAAAAAATCTCTAGACAAAGAATCTTTTTTCAACTAAAATGGGTTTGGTCAAAAAGAAAATTAGTCAAAAAAACACTTAAAAGGGGAAAAACGTCCTAATTAGTAAAAAAGAAAAAACTTTTTTAAGGGGAAAAAACTTCAAGAAAAGTTTTCCTATTTGTTTAATAAAGAAAATTACTAATAAATCAAAAGAATACATAGCCACGGTTTGGTAAAAAATTTTAGGAAAAACTTTTTTAGAGAGAAAAAACTTAAAGAAAAGTTTTTCTATTTGTTTAATAAAAAGAATTACTATAACAAATAAAAATTAAATGAATACATAGCCACCTCGGAAGGAAAAACTTTTTTAAAGGGAAAAAAGTTAAAACCTTTTTTATTGAGAAAAAACTTCAAGAAAGTTTTCCTATTTGTTTAATAAAAAAATTACTATGACAAATAAAAATCACATGAATACATAGCCACGGTTTAGTTAAAAAAGAAATTTACTTTTTTTTCCTTTAAGGTAATACAAGTTTCCATTAAAAAATTTATAAGTTCCCACTTTAAAGAGGAAATTGTGTGTATCTAAATAATGATTTTAAAAAAATAAATGTAAAAAGGAACAAGGTATTAGTTATTTGAAAATAAATAAACGTTCTTCTAATTTCACCATGAATCCTAATTATATGATGAAAAATTTTGTTCTAAATATAATAAAATATTATGTTTTTTCATTTTGATTTATTACTTCTCTACTTTTATAAAAACACTTCAATTTATTCATTCACTCTCTTCATCAATTTGTGCTAAGCTTCCAAATTCAATTTGATTATCAGATTTACTTTTATGACACACTCACTTTATTTGTTTCATATTTTTTCCTTTTCTTTTTCACTTTTTGAATCAAAAGGAAATAATGTTAATTGCTATGTCAGTTTAACTTGCTTCATTCGCATTATATTATGGCTTTCGTTTAGTTAGTTTAGTCTAATAAATTTTCGTTATTTAAAATTTTCTTATTATTTTGTTTCTAACATCTCCATCTATTCACGTAAAATAATATTTCAAGTAAGGTAATACTTCTTCATCTTATAATTTTTTTATGTTATAAATTCATATATTATTTTTTATTATATTTTAAAAAATTTATTTTAGACAATCTTGCAATGGATTCTAAGGAATTGATCAATGAAGTTGCAATAATTAATACCTTAAAAAATATATTACTTATCAATAATGAACTAATAAAACAATATAAAAGGGACACCAATGAAAGCACCTTTAACATTTGTTGACGAAGAGGTAATAGTTTTTTTTTTTTAATTTTTTTTTTATATTTTAACATTATACAATTATTATAGAGGATTAAATCTTTACAATTTCGCACAATGCTAGCTGAACTAAGTAATAATTCCTAATATTTAGGACATAAAGACAATAAAATTAAAATTAACTAAATTTTATATTATAAATAATTGCGTTCACTTGAGAAACAATATGTATTCATTTGAGTCCAATTCAACATGAAGGGTAATTACTGCTAACAAAAAAATTTCTATCTTATATCACAACTTTTAACCATTAGACAAAATGGTGATTTACTATTTTATTAAAATTATTATTTAATAATTTCATCAGGTTAATTTCCATTAAATGTAAAAATTATTATTTTGACTTTTCTCTCTTAATTATGTTAATATTGTATCTACATCAAATTATTTTAATAAATTAAAAGCATGAAGTTCTTTATAAATATTGTTTGAACATATTGCCTTCATTAACAAACTCTACAGTAGACAATATTGACATTTATCATTTTACCTAAATATTATTTAATTATTTTACAATATTTTAAGTATTGTTTTGATTGTTAAAGTTTTTCTTCTTTTATTAACGATTAATTCATATTTGAGGAACTAAATAATTTTTTTTTTCATAATAAGACTTTTGAATAGATTTGTGAACTTTAAATACTAATCAAGTTCTAATTTACCAACCAAAAAAACAAAGTTAAGTCTTTTTTAAAAAAATCAATATCAATAATTTAACAAAAATATGCTGCATATTTTGATAAGAATTGCACTTAAAATAGAAAAAAAAAAAAAGAATTTTAGGTAAACCAATAATGTCGAGTTCAAAAGGATGTTAAGGAATAGTCGAATAACTATCCAAGTAACTTTAGGAGTCTTCATCCATTTTCTTTTTTTTTTTTTACCTTAATCTAATTGTGTGATTTTTTATGAGTTCACTTAGAAGAATGTGAGACTGAAAATTTCAAGTCAAATTCTAAAATTGTATAAAACATTAACTAAAATGCTCAGTTGCCTACTTGCAGTAAATAATAAATTAAATAATAATTAATAAAAATAACATAGTAAATTTAGGTAGACACTTTAATAGCCACTGCAAAATTAAGCAGACACGTTATTATAATTTCATTGTTGAAGTTGTTGAAGAAATAATTAAATAATAATTGATGTAAAAATATTGGTGTTGTTGAGGTTTGATCTCGAAACATTGAATTTAAGATGTTAGGCTTGAACCATCAAATCAATAGGCATCTCTCTACCTTAGCAGCCTACATGTAATAACACACATATACCAAAATTGGAAAACTATATACTTTTTTCATTTAAATAAATATATTGTTGCATATATTGTAGTTTCATTTAAATGAATATGTTGAAAAGAATATTTTTGTTCATTATGTAACTCTTTTCAATGGCTCATACGCTCTCTCATATGCTCTCTCTCTCTCTCATACGCTCCCTCACAGTAACAACCGGTGAAGCGCTTTTCCGCCAAGGGTTCGCTACGCTCTTGACCGGAAAGCCTTCCACTGTCCCGAGCGCCGGCGAACCCTTGCCGGACCAGAGGACTTTCCCTCTAGTTTGTTCGATCTGGTTGCTTTCGGTCGAAAGGGTTTCTTCGCAAATCTGTTCCTCGATCGCAAATCGAAAGGGTTTGCTTGCCGGCGATCACTTTTCAGAAAGCCAAACAGCAAATCCGTCAACCAGGTTATATCGTTTCCCCCCCCCCCCCTTTTTCCCTTCTTTCTTGTTCATACGTCTTATTTGTGTAGTTCTTGCCCCGATCTGTAATCTTCTGGTGTTGTTTGTCTTTGTTGTTAGCACTTCTATTTGCTTACTGGGTCTTTGAGGCCTATTATACTCACGTACAGTGCTGTATAGACTTCTTACTACCATTGTTGTGTAGATTGTACTATTGTTGTAGTCTGCTGAATGGTGTTGGGTATATTGCTGTGTATTGTGGTATCTTGTGGATGTAGAACTTGTCAAATATTGTGGTGTATATTTCAGTGTTGTTGTTTTTTTGCTGTATCTATTGTATACTACTGCATACGGATCCTGTCAATACTGCGTTGTATAATTTACTGTTGTTGTATATTGCTGCATTCTGTTGCTTCTTGTTGTTGTTGTAACGTGGAGCGCTAATAGTCTTTGTAGTGGCGTCACGATCTCATGGTGGACTAGGGTCATGTCTTCAGTTGGGGTCAGGGGCTTGGGGTCAGGGGGGTGAGAGGAGCTCAAGTCTGTCCTCGTTAAGGGTAGCATCGTGGAATATAGGGTCTTTAACAGGGA
>JAOTQR010000097.1:4956670-5031661 GCA_025774065.1 Solanum ossicruentum | reverse complement strand
GCCAGTGTTCCCCTCTTGGGCTTAGGGAAGCAAAGTTGGTAAAGTTTAGGAATTTGAACCTAGGTGCTAGGAGCGGGGGGGGGGGGGCGGTATGCCCTCAAGGTTAATCAACTTTCAAGTTATGCTCCTCATTTGGTGGTCGATCCTAGATCTAGGATGAATAAGTTCATGATGGGGGTCTCCGACTTGGTAAGTGAAGCATGCCAGTCCACCATGCTAATTAGTGACATGGACTTGTCTTGGTTGATGACATATGTTGAGCAAATGAAGGAGGATAAATTGAGGAAGAAAAGGGGGTATGAGGCCAAGAGGGCCCAATTTGAGGGAAAATTCCAAAAGGGTGCTAAATTTCATCAAGGCCAAGGGTCTTCTCATGCTACTAATAGGGGGTTTACCAATGACTTCCCAAGGCCTCAAGGTGTTGGTCGGATGGCTCCTATTGATGTGTGCCCTAAATGTGGAAGGAGCCATGGAGGCCCATGTTTGATGGGTTCTAATGCATACTATGAATGTGGGGAGCTTGGTCACAAGAAGATAGATTATCCATGAAACCGTGGCCTGGGCCGGGCACAAATGCGGTCCCATTGGGTAGAGGTGGTCCTCAAAGTGGTGCTCCAAGGCACAACTGGTTTTATGCACTACATGGGAGGCAAGGGGTTGGTGAGGTTCTCGATGTTGTTATCGGTATGTTGAAAATCTTTGACTTTGATGTATATGTTTTGATTGATTCGGGTGCCACTCTTTCCTTTGTTACCCCTTTTGTTGTTAAAATGTTCCATGTTGACCCCGAGTTGTTGCATGAGCCATATGAAGTGTCTACTCCTATTGGTGCCTCTACTGTTGCTAGGAAAGTTTAAAGGAGTTGTCCTATTTGTATTTTGCAAAAATTGTTGCCTTGTGATCCTGTTGAATTAGACATGGTAAATTTTGATGTCATTCATGGGAAGGATTAGTTGCATGCCTACTATGCTTCTATTGATTGTAGAACTCGTAGGGTCAAGTTTCATTTCCCTAATTAGCCCATCCTTGAGTGGGAAAGTCAAGATGTGGTGGTCAAGGGTAGATTCATTTCATGCATTAAAGCTCATAAGTTGATTTCTAAGGGGTTTTTGTATCATCTTGTGAGGGTTAAAGATGTGGAGTCCAAAGTCCCTTCCATTAAGTCGGTTCCAGTTGTAAACAAGTTTCTTGATGTCTTCCCAAATGACCTTCGTGGTGTCCATCCCGAAATGGAGATAGATTTTGGCATAGATCTCCTTCCCAGTACTCAAACTATCTCCATTCCCCCTTATCGTATGGCCACGACAGAGTTGAAGGAGTTAAAGGAACAATTGAAAGATTTGCTGGAAAATGGATTTATTAGGCCTAGCTAATCACCTTGGGGTGCCCCGGTGTTATTTGTAAAGAAAAAGGATAGTTACTTAGAATGTGCATTGACTACTGGCAACTTAATAGGGTCACCATCAAGAATAGGTATCCTCTTCCAAGGATTGATGATTTGTTTGACCAATTGCAAGGGCTAGCTTCTTCTCTAATATTTATCTTCGGTCTTCGTATCATCAAGTGAGGGTGAGAGAGTGTGATATCCCAAGACGGTCTTCCGGGCTAGATATGGGCATTATGAGGTTGTTGGGATGTCATTTGGGTTGACCAATGCACCGACCATCTTCATGGACCTAATGAATAGGGTCTTCAAACCTTACCTTGATTCCTTTGTTGTGGTCTTCATTGATGAAATTTTGAGCTATCCACATAGTAGGGAGGAGCATATGGGTCATTTGAGGTTGGTGTGGCAAAGATTGAGGGAGGAGAAATTGTATCCCAAATATGATAAGTATGAATTTTAGTTGAAGGAGGTTGTATTCTTGGGTCATGTGGTGTCAGGGGATGGTATAAAAGTGGATCCTAAGAAAACCAAGGTAATTAGAAATTGGCCTAGACCATTGACCCCGTCAGATATGAGGAGCTTCTTGGGCCTAGGGGGTTATTACAGAAGGTTTGTGAATGGGTTCTCCTCTATTGCTTCCCCTATGACAAAATTGACTTAAAAGAAGGTTACGTTTGTGTGGACTGACGAATGTGAGAGGAGTTTCCAAATATTGAAAGACAAGCTTGTTTCCGCTCCTATATTGTCACTACCGGATAGGCTTGAGGAATTTGTGGTGTATTGTGATGCTTACCAGGTTGGTTTGGGTTTTGTGTTGATGCAACATGGTAAGGTATGGCTTATGCTTATAGACAACTCAAGATATATGAAAGGAACTACCCTACCCATGATCTAGAGTTAGCCGCTGTTGTGTTTGTATTAAAGGTTTGGAGTCACTACTTGTATGGGGTGCATGTGGATGTGTTTAATCATCATAAGAGCCTCCAATATGCCTTCACTCAAAAGGATCTCAATTTGAGGCGAAGAAGATGGTTAAAACTTCTTAAAGACTATGACATGAGTGTGCACTATCATCTGGGTAAGGCAAATGTGGTGGAAGGTGTCTATGGGTAGCTTAGCCCATGTTGATGGTGGTAGGGAGATGGCCAAGGAGGTACATCAATTGGCTAGATTGGGGGTTAGATTGGAGGAGGTTGGTGATGATGGTGTGGTTGTTGTTGATGGGTTAAGTCTTCATTAGTTGATGAGATAATAGCAAAACAAGATCTTGACTCCTCCTTTCGTGAATTGAAAGCCTTGGTGAAAGGGAACAAAGTAGAGGTTTTTGCCCAAGGAGGAGATAGGGGCCTTAGGTAGCAAGGTACATTGTGTGTGCCTTGTGTTGATTGTTAGAGGGAGAAGATCCTTGATGAGGCCCACAATTCTCCTTATTCTATCCACCTCGGTTCCACCAAAATGTATAGAGACTTGAGAGATGTGTATTGGTGGGGAGGCAAAAAGAGAGACATTGCCAAAATTTGTTTGTGGTTGTCATAGTTGTCAATAAGTCAAAGCCGAACATCAAAGGTCGAGTGGCCTAACCCAAGACATAGAGATTCCTATTTGGAAGTGGGAGATGATTAATATGGATTTTATGGTTGGGTTGTCCAAGACTAGGAAGGGTTTTGACTCCATCTAGATGGTGGTTGATAGGATGATGAAATCGGCCCAGTTTCTACCCATTAAGACCACCTATGGGGCTGAAGACTATGAAAGGTTGTACATCCATGAGTTAATAAGGTTGCATGGGGTTCCTTTTTCCATCATATCAGATCGTGGTTCACAATTCACTTCACACTTTTGGAGGTCCTTTCAAAGGGGTGTTGATACAAAAGTTCACCTTAGTAGGCCATCTACCCCCAAACGGATGGCCAAGCCAAAAGAACCATTCAAACACTTGAGGATATGCTAACAACTTGTGTATTGGAGTTGAGGGGTAGTTGGGATGACCATCTTCCTTTGATTGAGTTTGCATACAACAATAGCTATCACTTTAGCATCGGTATGGCTCCTTTTGAGGCTCTTTATGGGAGACGTTGTAGATCACCAATTGGTTGGTTTGAGGTTGGAGAGGTGGCGTTGTTGGGGTCGGATATGGTTAGGAAGCTCATGAGAAGGTTAGATGATTAGGGAAAGGTTGAAGATGGCCCAAAGTTGTCAAAAATCTATGCTGATGATAGAAAAAGAGACCTTGAATTTAAAGTGGTCATTGGATTTATTTGAAAGTTTCTCCAATGCGCTTTGGTAAAAAAGGGAAGTTGAGTCCAAGATATGTTGGCCCTCATGAGGTCTTGAGGAGGGTTGGCAAGGTAGCTTATAAATTGATGTTGCCTAGTGAAATGAATTTGATTCATCCGGTGTTCCATGTCTCTATGTTGAGAAAATATGATGGTGATCCGAATGCTATTTGTGCCTGTTGATGTTGTGGGTGTTGTTGAGGATAACATGACCTATGATGAGGTACCGGTACAGATTGTGGATAGTCAAGTGAAGAGATTGAGGAACAAGGAGGTTGCATCCGTTAAGGTCCTTTGGAGGAACCAACAAATCGAAAGTGCTACTTGGGAGGCCAAAGCGGATATGCAAAAACGGTATCCTTATCTTTTCCACTCCACTCAAGCCTAAGGTACCAATTCTAAGTCCCCTTTGTAATTCATGTCTTATGTTTCAGCCCCTATGTCATTCATATGCATTCATGTTTAAGTTGACAATTTATGATGATTTTACACTTATGGTGAGGTTTTGACAGAGGTGTTTAAATGTAATGTTGCATTCTTGTTGGAGTTGATTTATTCTTGATTACTCTTGTTTTGTATGTTTCTTTTACATTCAGGATGAATCTTCCCAAGGGAGATACTAAAATAACCCCAATAAGTGCCTAAAAATATGCCTGAGAATGCTCGGAATTTTAAATTCCATATATCTCAAAGTTAGTGCGTGATATCAAAAATCCGACTTCATATTCTTGTTCAAGGGGTCAAAATTAGGGATAGAGGGTCTAACCCTTGTTTTAGAGAAACGAATCACAATTTCAAATTTCCAAAATTTCAATTTTCAGAGACGATTGGCGACAGCACGCGACGCGCAGCTGTCGCAGACATGTGTTAATTTGACCTCCACGATAGGTCCATATTGTGGACCAGATGCGAACCTGAGTATTTTGATGCTAGTGATTTCTATCTCGGTCCAAGGCTTTTGGGTCTTGGGCCTAAGTGTTCCTAACCGTGTTTTTACCTATACATAGCCTT
Source organism: Solanum ossicruentum (assembly GCA_025774065.1). NCBI lineage: Eukaryota > Viridiplantae > Streptophyta > Magnoliopsida > Solanales > Solanaceae > Solanum > Solanum ossicruentum. Next base: position 5,026,987 of record JAOTQR010000097.1, on the reverse strand, counting down.
ATATCACCCTCATATCATCCTAAACATTCCCCAATACTCACTCAAAACACTTAGTCATATTTTAACCACCAAATTCAAGTCCCAAACCCTCATCCTAAGCTAAGGTTCTCCTTCAAGGTTCTTCTTCAAGCTTCAAGTCTTCATCTCCAATCTTCACCAAATTCATCTCTAAGCTAAGGTATGTGAGTTTCTTTCATGGGTTCCTTTCACCCATGATACAAAATCCTCCTTTTACTGTAATTGTATGATTTAAAGTTAATTTACAAATGGATCTTGCTTATTATAAAATTCACTACACACTATGTAAAAGCTGTGACTGTTTTGCTATGTTTTGAGATATAAATCTTTGATGTATTGTAAGATTTGAGAAGGTATTTTGATGTATGTTGCTTGAGGGTGTTGCAAGGTGTTGATTGAGGGTTTCACAATGAATTTACTTGCATGATTTCATCTCTATATTTCATGATTTTATACTAGCATTACACACCCTTTAAGTGTTTAATAAAATATCCAAATGTGGTTTCTTGAGGAGTTGAAGGTCCAAAGTATGAGATATGATATGAATGACTATATGATGATGAAATGAGCTTATGTATATGATATACTCTATATAAAGTCTTGCATTAGACCATACCCGATCTGGGGGGATAAGAACCCTGGTAACCGAGGTGGGGGTTTGTACTCATCAACCATGTGAGGGGTTTGTACTTCGCCACTATGGTGATAAGGTGTGATTATCATCAACCATTTGATGGGTTTGTACCACAAACCACCAAGGGGTTTGTACCTTGAAAATCTACCTTAGTCTCTTCTACACATATGATATCCTATTTGAGCTTGAGTTACTTAAGCATGTTTTACTTGAGCATTGATCATACATGCCATATTGCTATATTATGCATTTTGGTTATGATGCCTATCTATTTGTTGCATTGCATCTTGTATACTTAGTACAATCCAACGTACTAACACATATTCTTACCTACATGATGTCACCATGTAGGAACCGGAGTCCAAGTTGATCATGCTCCTCCACGTGGCTAGTTCGGTGTTACTCAAGCTAGTTGATGAGTCCTCCACTTTGGATACCTTAGTCTATGCTCTCTTGTTATGTATTGAGACACTCTTCATTATGTTCTATTTGACCATGAGGGTGAGCCCGGTTGCTTTGTCTTGTCCCCCTCTCTTATCAATGTACTAGAGGTGGTTGTTGGACATGTCATGTATCGATGATATGAGTTTAACTCTTGTCTCTTGACTATGACATTGTGCAAGCTTTTCCCTTAGCCCCTTTTCCCCTATTCTTGCTCTTTAATGTTTTTATATGCTTCTGCGACCAATGATCTGTAATGGCAAGCTAATAGGCTTGTCTAGGGTTCCTTCAAGTTCTCCATTCGCCATGTCACGTTTAGGCCCTAGGCTTTGGTCATGACATCATCATTATCAAGTAAATATTTTCCTTTCTCCATGAAGCAAGCAAAATTTTCCCTCTCATCTAACCTTTCTTCTTCATTTCCCATCCTATCTCCTCTATACCAGCAATCACAGTCTCCCATGCAAGATCCCACCCCAAGCCTCGAGGTCGGACTCCTTCCCTTTGTACTCCATAGGTATCCCTACCCCTATGCTACCAAAACTCCTCATTGTTGAGATCTCCATGCATTTCATCATAAAGGGGATTTTGGTATTGGAAAGCTTGGTAGGTAGTTTATGGTACATTTGGTGGAGGTAATGTAGCTTGTCTTGGATGGTTTGGATTGTAATTCATTTGGAAAGTGTGGTTTTGGTAGCTTTAGGTTCCGCTTTGTAGAGGAAAACATAGATTATGGGCTTGTCCCGGGGTAATGGTCGTGGAATGCGTTGATGCCCTCATCTCCTCATTTTCGGGTAAAATTGCTTTCCTTCGATTCACATTCTCCACCCGTACCAAGCTTTACTCCAAACCTTGCATCCTTCCATTCATTCTCTATTTGTTTGGAGAAGTAAGCAAGAGTTTCCATGATGTTCTTTGAACCTTCCCCAATTGGACTTGTATTAGACATGTACCTGCAACACTCAACAAATAAAATTAGTAGCAAAACCTCACGTCACTCATATGTAACTCTCAACACACCTTCAAGGTCAACTATCCTTTCTGGGGGAGTGGATTCTTATGACTCTTGAATGAAGAAAGACTCAAGCAAATCTTAGGAACATGAATAAAAAGAAGAAAACTAGAAGAAAGAGCAACAAGAAATATCAGACTAAAAAAAACTAACAAAAGTAGAAGAGATTACTTGTTGTTACCTAATTTGAAGAATCAAAGAGATTATTTAATGTTTAGAAACTAGTTAACAAGTGATTGAAGATGTTAATTAGGTGTTAAATAGTTGAGGAATGAAAGAAAAATGAGTGACAAAGAAGAAGAATTGAGTTAGGACACGTGGAAATTTTTTTGAAGCCTTAAGGTGTTAATGACTTAAAAGGGGTTTGATTTGATGATTAAAACTAGTAACCAAGTAAAGATGTTAATTATTTGCTAAAGAGTTGAAGAATCGTAGCACAAAAATTTTAAAAAAAGAATCACATCGTCAGGACACTTAGAAAAATTTTTATGTCCAAAAAACCTCCCATACTTAGAAAAAATTAAGGGTATAAAAACCTGCAGAAAAGTCTCTAAATTTGGGCTCCAAGCACCACATGGCGCATCTGAAGTGTGGTGAACGCTGATTGTACTGCTGGACGCTGATGTGGTGCTCACTGACTCTGATTTGGCGCTGAATTGGCGCTGATTTGGTACTGAATTGGCGTTGAGTTGGCACTGAATTGGCGCTGAATTGGCGCTGATGTGGTGCTCACTGACTCTGATTTGGCGCTGTATGTTTTTATTTTTTTAATTTTTTTATTTTCTTTTTGATTTTTTTATTTCCACTAAGGGCCAACCAACACCTTGACCAACTTTGACTTGGATAAAAAAACATCAAATGTACCTTTTAGTTTTCTTTTTCTTCAAGAACACTTGAATATACTCAAAAACACCAAGAACACACACTAAATCCCAATACCTTCAAATCAACTCGGAATTGGCTCAAAATTTAGAATTAGCTTCCCCTTGATGTAGAGAACAAACCCCAACAATCATTAAATTTTAATTTCTTCTCAATCAAAGAACCCACTTTCAAAATTTGAAAAGTTTGAATGCTCAAAACCCTTTAATGGAAACTTCACTTCCACTTCTCCAAATTGAATGAAACTTGATATTTAGGCTAAAAAAAACACTAGTGAACAAGAATCTAGTGTCAAAAATAATAAATCAAATGAAATAATTTTTGTTTTTGTTTTTGAATTTTTGAGTGGATCAAAATTCTAAGACCTAGATTTGTGAAAACAAACCTAAACCTAAGCTCTTGATACCAAATGATAAAGATCAAACAAGAAAGAAAGTGAAAAGGGAACAAAGATAGAAGGATATGTGGATTAAGTTCAAACTATTAAAATTATGGGCAACAAGGGACTAAAACTCTCACCACCCAATTGATTTCAACAACTCAAATCAAACCCTAGAAGGAAAAATTGAAGTTAACTAAGAACCACAAATGGGCAACCTTCAATTAACCAAGCAAACAAGTAAACTAACAATTCTAAGCGTTCACCCTAATTACTCACTAATTACTCAACTAAGAAGATACTACAATTTGAGAATTCATTATCCAACATAGTCTAAGTCTTCCAAATGATAAAATAAGACTATTTATACGAAGTAAACAAAATAAGATATTTTCTTTATAATTTTACCCTTAATGAGTAAGAGCCTTGTTTGGTTGCCTTCTTTTCAAATACTTGAATTCAAGCAGTAGCCATTTGCACACATGGCCTCTTTTCTTCCTTCTTCTCACCTTGATAGACCTTCCATACATTGTTAGCGTTTCTTTAGTGACCCTCAAGCTCCTCTAGTGCTTTCTTATTCATGAACATTGCTTGCAAGTCTTGGAGATCTTTTGCTTGACTCCTTGTGAAGGGTCTTGAGGAGTACATGCCACTCATGTTGGTGTCATCTCTATTTTGCATGTTATCAGAGAGGAGGGCCCGAGTTTGTGGTGCCTCATCTTCTTCTAATCCACCGGTTCCCAAGTACCACAAGGAAATTATCAATTTTGTCAACTGTCAAGGGTCTGGCAAGGAGCATCAAGGGAGGAAGTGTTTGGCGGGAGTTGAGGGTTGTTTCAAGTTTGGCAGTGGTGGGCATAAGATGAGGGATTGCCCCGTGACCTCCAAGGAAGGGAGAAGAATGGTTCAACTTGAAGGTAGGCTTCCACATGCTAAGCCTAGTAGCAATAGTAGAGTGACCCATCCTAAGTGCCCAAAATGTGGGAGGAACCATAATGGCACATGTAGGAAAAACATGGGTACATGCTTTGCGCGTGGCAAGATCGGCCACAAACTCTCTAATTGCCCATATGTTCAAGGGAAAGGCAAGGGTGTTGGTGTGCAAGTTTCCGTACATGCCAAGAGTATGGGAAGGGCTATAGTGGCCCATGTTTGCAGAACTCTAATGCTTGCTTTAGTTGTGGTGAATTTGGTCACAAAGTTAGTGGTTGTCCACATGCTCAACCCAGAGGTGGAGATGGTAGTCAACAAGGCCAAGGTACTAATGCCGGTCCTAAGGAAATAGGAGACCAACAAGATGGTGCCCTAAGGCACACTGGGTTCTATGCTCATCAAGGGAGACAAGGGATAGATGAGGTTCTCGATGTCCTCACCAGTATGTTAAAAGTTTTTTACTTTGATATCTATGCATTGATAGACCCGGGTGCCACTCTTTCTTTTATTACTCCATTTGTTTCCAAAGCTTCATGTGAGCCCCGAATTGTGGTGTGAACCTTATGAAGTGTCTACTCCCGTTGGTGCATCCATTATTGGTAGAAGGGTCTATAGAATCTTTCTCATTTTCATTTTGCATAAAATCTTGCCTTATGACTTTGTTGAATTAGAGATGTCATTCTTGGGATATATTAGTTGCATGCATATTATGCCTCTATTGATTGTAGAACTAGTAGGGTCAAATTCCAATTCCCAAATAAACCCGTCTTTGAGTGGGAGAGTCATGATGTGGTGGTCAAGTGTAGATTCATCACTTGCATTAAAGCCCAAAAATTGATTTCCAAGGGTGTCTCTATCATCTTGTGAGGGTTAGGGGTGAGTCCAAAGTCCTTCCTTTAGTGTCGATCCCGGTGGTGAATGAATTTCTTGATATCTTTCCTAATGAGCTTCCTGGTGTTTCTCCCGAAAGGGAAATAGACTTTCGTATAGACATCCTTCCCGATACTCAACCCATTTCTATTCCCCATTACCGTATGGCCCCGGCGGAGTTAAAGAGTTGAAGGAACAATTGAGGGATTTGTTGGAGAAGGGATTTATTAGGCCTAGCCAATCACCTTGGGGTGCACCAGTGTTGTTTGTGAAGAAGAAAGATGGTTCTCTTAGAATGTCCATTCCCTACCAGCAACTTAATAGGGCCACCATAATGAATAAGTACCCTCTACCTAGGATTAATGATCTTTTTGATGACCATCAAGGAGGGGATAGTCACTTCTCTAAGACTGATCTTTGGTCTGGGTATCACCAAGTGAAAGTGAGGGAGTGCTATGTTCTCAAGACGGCCTTCTGGACTAGGTATGGGCACTATGAGTTTGTGGTTATGTCCTTCGGTTGATTAATGCACCGGTTATCTTCATGGATCTTATGAATAGGGTCTTTAACTCCTACCTTGATTTGTTTATGGTGGTTTTTATTGATGATATCTTGATTTATTCCCATAGTGAGTAGGAGCATGTGGATCACTTCAAGGTGGTGTTGCAAATCTTGAGGGAGGGGAAGTTGTATGCTAAATATGAAAAATATGAGTTTTTGTTGAAGGAGGTTGCTTTTCCAGGGCATGGGGGGGTGGCATTAAGGTGGATCCTAAAAAGAGAGAGGTGGTTAGAAATTGGCCTATTCCTTTGACTCTGTTGGACATTAGAAGTTTCTTTGGTTTAGTGGGTTATTATTGGAGATTTGTGAATGGGTTCTCTTCTATTGCTTCTCCTAAGACTAGATTGACCCCAAAAAAGGCAAAATTTGTGTGGACAGATGAATGTGAGAAGAGTTTCCAAACTTTGAAAGATAAACTTGTCTCAGCTCCTATCTTGTCTCTACCGGAAGGGTTGGAAGCAAAATGATAAGGTGATAGCTTATGCCTCTAGACAACTTAATTTGCATGAAAAAGATATCCCACCCATGATCTTGAATTGGCCAGCATGGTATTTGCTTTGAAAATATAGGGTTCATGTGGATGTGTTTATCGATCATGAGAGTCTCCAATATGTGTTCACCCAAAGAGATCTCAACTTGAGACAAAGAAGGTGGTTAGATCTCCTTAAAGATTATGATATATCTGTGCATTATCACCCCAATAAAGCTAATAATGTAGCCGATGCTCTAAGTAGGGTGTCTATGGGTAGTCTAGCTCATGTTGATGATATATGACAAAAGGTAGCTAAGGAGGTCCATTGGTTGGCTAGATTGGGGCTTAGGTTGGAAAGGGTTGATAATGGTAGTGTAGTGGTTGTTGATGGTTCTAGATCTTCATTGATTGAGATGGTAAGCACAAAGCAAGATCTTAACCCCGCCTTGTTAGAGTTGAAGGCCTTGGTGAGAGATGGTAAGGTGGAGGTTTTTTTCCAAGGGGAAAATGGTGCCCTTAGGAGCCAAGGTAGGTTGTGTGTGCCCAATATTGATGACTTGAGAAAGAAGGTTTTAGATGAGGCTTATAATGCTTCCTATTCTATTCACTCTGATTCTACAAAGATGTGTAGAGATTTGAGGGAAGTGTATCGCTGGGGTGGTATGAAGAAAGATATTGCTAAGTCTGTATCCGATTATCATAATTGCCAATAAGTGAAAGCAGAGCATCAAAGGTTGGGTGGCCTAGCTCAAGATATAGAGATTCCTACTTGGAGGCGGGAAGAGATTAACATAGATTTTGTGGTTGGGTTGCCTAAGACTAGGAAACATTTTGACTCTATTTGGGTTGTGGTTGAAAGAATGACAAAGTCAGCTTATTTCCTACCGGTCAAAACTACTTAGTGGTGCCAAAGATTATGCCAAATTGTATATTCATGAGTTGGTTAGATTTCACGGGATGCCTTTGTCTATCATATCTGATCGTAGTACTCAATTCACTTCTAACTTTTCGAGGTCCTTCCAAAGAGGTCTTGGTACCAAGGTAAAGCTTAGCACATTTCACCCTCAAGCAGATGGCCAAGCCGAGAGAACTATCCAAACTCTTGAGAATATGCTTAGAGCTTGTGATTTGGAGTTTGAGGGTGGTTGGGATGAACACCTTCCACTCATTGAGTTTGCGTACAACAATAGTTATCATTCAAGCATTGATATGACTCCTATTGAGGCTCTTTATGGTAGGCATTGTAGGTCCCTGGTTGGATGGTTTTAAGTAGGTAAGATGGCTTTGTTAGGTCCGGATTGGGTTATGGAGGCCATGGAGAAGGTGAGGTTGATAAAGGGAAGTCTGAAGATGGTTTAAGGTAGGAAAAAGTCCTATTTAGACGTAAGAAGGAGAGATCTTGAGTTTAAGGTTGGGAAATAAAGATGTGGTGTTCATCAAGGTCCTTTGGAAGATCCATCAAGTCGAAAGTATAACATGGGGAGCCGGAATGGATACGAAGAAGCGATATTCGTCCCTCTTTCATTCTACTTAAGCTTAAGCTAGCAAAACAAAGCCACTAGACAAACTAAGCCCTTCTATGACTTCAAGTCTTAAGTTTCAACCCTTATGTCATTTGCATGTATTCATGTTTATGTTGACAAGTTTATGATGATTTTTGACACTCACGTTGAGATTTTTAAAATGATGATTAAATGCATTTTTTGCAATCATTTGTTGGGCTGAAATCATCTTGATTACTTCTCTTATATATGATTCTTTGACATTTAGGGACGAATGTTCCTAAGGGGGAGATATTGAAATGCCCAAAAATGCCCAAAAATGTGCCTTGGAGATTCCCATAATCGTAACTTCCATATATCTCAAAATTCATGTGTAATATTGATAATCCGACTTCCTAGTCATGATCAATGGGAAAGATTGAGTGAGATATGGGTATAACCCCAATTTTAGAGCAATCGTAGCAAAAAATAATTTCTTTAAAAAATCATTTTGCAGAGACGAACCGCGGCCCATGTACTTTGTTGCCAGTTTTTCTAGTTTCAGCCTAAGGCCTTGGGGTGTTGGGTCCATGCCCTCCTACGGTATCGCAACTCAAGCCTAGAGCCTAGATGTAACACGACGAATAGGGAACTCGAAGGAACCCCAACAAGCCTCTTAACTTATCATTACACCTCATTGGTCACAGAAGCATATAAGAGACATAAAAGAGTAAAAATAGGGGGCAAAGGGCTAAGGGGAGATCTTGCATAACATCATACAAAGAGACAAGAGTCAAAGCTCATATCATAGATACATAATATGTCCAACAAACACCTCTAATACATAGATAAGAGCAGGGGCCAAGACAAAGCAACCGGGATCACCCTTATAGTCAAAATAGAAAATAAAGAAGAATGTCTTAATACATAACAAGAGAACATAGACTACGGTCCCCGAAATGGAGGACTCACCAACTAGCTTGAGTATCACCGAACTAGCCACGTGTAGGAAGATGATCAACTTGGGCTCTAGTTCCTACATGGTGTTATCATGTAGGCAAGAATATATGTTAGTACATTTGAATGTACTAAGTATGTAAGATGCAATACAACAAGAGATAGGCATCATAGTCAAAATGCGTAACAATAGGCTATAGATATAATATAACAATATGGCATATATGACCAATGCATCAGTAAAACATGATTAGGTAACTCATGCACATATAAGATATCATATGTGCAGAAGAGATCAAGCTAGATTTTCAAGGTACAAACCCCTTGGTGGTTGATGATGGTTTCACCCGATCATCCTGGCTATGTGGTACAAACCCCTCACATGGTTGATAATAATCACTCCTTATCACCAAGATGGCGAAGTACAAACACTTCACATGGTTGACGAGTACAAACCCCCACCTTGGTTACCCGGGCTCTTGATCCCGGATCGGGTATGGTCTAATGCAACACTTTATATAGAGTATAACATATACACAAGCTCATTTCATCATCATATAGTCAATCGTATCATATCTCATGCTTTGGATCTTCAACTCCTCAAGAAACTACATCCGGACATTTTATCAAACACTTAGAGGATGTGTAATGCTAGTACAAAATCATGAAATATAGAGATAAAATCATGCAAGAAAATCCATTGAAAAACAATCAACCAACACTTTGCAACACACTCAAGCAACATACATCAAAACCCCTCATCAATTCTTACAATAGGTCCAAGATTTATAGCTCAAAATATAGAATAACAGTCACAATTTCACATAGCTTTGACAGTGTGCAGTGAATTTCATAATAGGCAAGACCCATTTGTAAATCAACTTTAAATTATGCAACTTAAGAAAAAAGAGTCTTGGCTATCATGGGTGAAAGGAACCAATGAAAGAAACCCACACACCTTGTCTTTGGAGAACCCTTGAAGAAGATTGAAAATGGAGACTTGAAGCTTGAAGAAGAACCTTGAAGGAAATCCTTAGTTCTAGATGAGGGTTTGGGACTTGAATTTGGGAGTGAAAATATGGCTTAGTGTTTGAGTGAGTATTGGGAAATGTTTAGGATGATATGAGGGTGAAATAAGGCTAAATATAGGTAAAAACATGTTTGGGAACTTTTAGGCCCAAGATTTAAAAGCCTTGGACGGCACAGAAAATCACTGGGCAGATACACCTCTCCGCATCACGGAGAGGACGTGGATAATACTCCTCTTCATCTGCGCATCTTTGCCTCCTCGCTCCAGGATGCGGATAACTCACTGGAATTTGCCACTTGAAAAATCATAATTGCCATTCTTTTTCTCTTAAATCAGGGTTAGACCATTCTCCCCCTAATTTTGACCCCTGAAAAAGAATATGAAGGCAGATTTTTGATATTGAACACGGATTTTGATACATATGGAATTTAAAATTCCAGGCATTCCAAGGCACATTTTCAGGCACTTTTTGGGTCGTTTCATATGCGTAAAACCACCTATACTTAGTTATTTTCAACTCTATATCACTCATGACACTCACAAAAGCCTCTCTAACACTTAGCCAAATATTTCATCCAAATTCAAGTGTCCCAAACACATTCCGGATCTCAGGAAAATCTTTCAAGCTTTAAGTTCTCATTTCAAATCTTCATCAAGAAAATCTCGATGAGGTATGTGCGTTTCAACCAATAGGTCTTTTCACCCATGGTGCCCACCCTTTCTTTTTATGTAAATTGCAGGTTTTCAAGTTAGATTATCTATGGGTATCTCTTATTATGAAAGTTGATTACACACTACGTTGGGGTTTCATAATATATTGACTGTTTAAGCATGTTTTGAGCTATGAATCTATGATCTATTTTGAAATTTGATAAGGTGTTTCAATGTATCTTGCATAAGGGTGTTACCAAAGGATGGTGGGTTGGTTTACATTGAGTTTTCTCACATGATTTCACTCTTGAATTGCATGATTTTGAACTTGCATTACACACCCGCCAAGTGTTTAATAAAATGTCCTGTTAAGGATTCTTGAGTTATTGGTGGTCTATTGCATGGGTTTGAGTTAAGTAACTCTATGATGATGAAAGGATTGTATGTATGTACTAAATTCATGAAAAGTATCTATGGTGTTGCAAGTTTACCACACCTTGTTGAGGGGGTGTCAAGCCTCAATCGCCTTGTTGGGGGTGGTAAGCTACTATATCGGGAGGTAGATACCTCAATTACATTGTTGAGGGTTGGTAAGCCCATACTACCATGTTGGGGGGTAGATACCTCAACCGCCTTGTCGGGGGTGGTAAGCCTGTACTGCCAATTGTGGGGTAGGTACCTCATCGCCTTCCAAGGGGGTGGTATGACTTGGATTCCAAGTACTAGTTTTCTTGGTCTATGATGGTGGTCTTTTCCTACACATGTAATATGTTCTATACAAGCATGTTTTACTTCAAACATTGATCAAGCATGTCATATTGTTATTATACTGCCAATTGCCTATGTTTATACATTTTGGACTATGTTTCCTATCTCTTGTTGCATTGTATCCTACATACTTAGTACATTCAAACGTACTAATACATACTCTATGCCTACATAATGTTACCATGTAGTAACCGGAGCCTCTCTTGATCATCCTCCCCGTGGCTAGTCTTGGCATATTGGAAGAAGAGATTGGTGTGTCCTCAAGTTCCAGGACATTAGCTATCTTACTCTTGTCACTTATTTTCTCTTCGTTTTGAAGTCTTGGTACTATGTTTAGAGGTGTTGTTGGAACTAATGATGTAATTATGCTTGAGCTCTGAATCTTCTATGTTTTATGCTATCAAAGAATTTTCTTAGTCCCGTTTTCCCTTTTTATACTCTCTTGTTGATGTTTACTTTGCTTCCGCGACCAAGGATGTGTGATTGATATTCTAAGAGGCTTTTTTGGGTCCCTTTGGGTTCCCATTCGCCATGTCACCTCTAGGCCCTAGGTTTGGGTCATGACAATCATCATTCTGCCTCTCAAGTTTCCATTGAGTAAACCACACTTGTGCAACACCCTTGAGTTGGTAGGCCGCAAGTTCAGCCTTATACTCCAAATTCACCCCCATTATAGCAATCACTTTGTATATCTCATCAATGAATTCTTAGGGGTCCTCCTCCATTTTGGAGCCATGGAACTCCGAGGGTTGTGAAATCCCTAACTTTTGAAGCCGGGGTGGGAGCATGAGAATCTTGGGCTCCTTGGTTCAATTGGTTGGTCACGACTTGTGCCAACATAGAAATGAGTTTCGATATTCGGCATGCATAACCCTTCTTGGGGATCTTGAGGAGTCAGATGAGTCGGACCCTCCTCGAGTGTGAGAGCTCTTTGAGCCATTATCCTGGTTGTGACATGATCTATAAGAGCAAAAGACCATCCGTTAGGGAAGGAAACCTTATTTTAAATCTAAGGCATGACATAGATCATGAAGAAGTGAACCATTTCCTGAAACGCCTCATAGCATCCAATTCATAGTTATGAAGTGAATCTTATCACTACCGAGGCCTAGGGCCTAGATGGGACATGATGAATGGGAACCCGAAGGATCCAAACAAACCTCTTAAGCATGCATGGCACATCCTTGGTTTTACAGAAGCATAAAAGAGAAATAAGCAAATAAGATATAATTTCTAAGGAAGAGGGCTTTGGACTCACGCTATGGGGATATTATAGGGAAGAGGATTTGCGTGAACCACATAGAAAATAAAGCTTATGTGGGGGAGGGGGGTAATTATGACTCACGCTATGGGGGAATTTAGGAACTTGGGACTTCCATCACATCTGAATACATACGACAAACATAGAAGGAAAAAGGGACTAAGGGAAGCCTTCACGATTACATAAATAAAATAGAAGGATCAATGCATAGATTTCCATATCCAACAACACTTCTAATATGAGTGGAACGGGGGCCAAGACATCTCCTAAGATCACCCTCAAAAGCTAAAAAGTCTAATATAGGTAATTCTTAACAATAGCATGAAAGTAAAGTGGATGTTGTCCCCAAAATGGAAGACTCACCAATAGTAATCATCAATGGATACGAGCTAGCCACGAGGAGGAGGATGAATAGGAGCTCTGGTACCTACACGGTTAGATCATATAGGCAAAAAGTATGCGTTAGTACTTGGAATGTACTAAGTATATGGGGTGTAATGCAACAAGGAACATAAGCCATAAAACAAGTTGTATAATCATAATCAATAGACATAATATGACATGTATAATCAATGCTCAAGTTAAAACATGCATGAAGATAGTCAAACTTGTATAATATATCATATGTATGTGGGAGGAGACCCTAACCGACATATAATACCAAGCGAGCTACTACTTGGAATCCCAATGTTCACTGCACACTGAATAAAGGAGTGGTCTACTTGCCAAGGTAAACCAAGCATAACCCCACATAGTGGGTAATATGGCCTAGTTGGATCCGCTAGTAAAAGCCCATTTAGGGAAATAATATAAACCTACGGTGGCACATAGTTAAGAGACCAAGACTTTATATAAGGACCTCTTGTGTGGAACCCTCGCGGGAGGATGCCACTTCTGTACATTCTAAGCTTACATAACACTTACTAGCATATGAAGGATCTAACACGTGACATATTAATCATATTTAAGTAATGAATTAAAAATAATTAAAGGTATTTCGTTCTAAAGGTGGTTTAGTTGATTTCTAGCTCAAGTTTTGGCGTGCGTACCTTGCAAGTAATTTAAACTACTACCTTGCGAGATATTCATATATTGCCCATGTTGTTGTAGCATGCTGAAAGATATTACCAATGTTAAAATCCAAGGACATAAAATGTACTAGTTTGGTTTCTTACAATCATCTTAACATAACTGGCATTTTACGATAGAAACAAGCTCGCCGGCTCAAATGTAACTAAGCAAGCCAAAACTTAAAGTTACAAACCATGGTGCCATAATTTACACTAGCCTTTCAAATTTATACATACATATGCAACAGGAGAATCATGTATGTGTCCCAAAACTAATACAATATCTATGTCTAGATGTAAATGTGATCTTCTGAACAGATCGAAATTTTATCTTCAAGGGGCATCCTCAAGCATCATCTTGGGTACTCCCTACCATAGAAACAACTATCGCTAAGCATGAAGCTTAGTGGTGTAAAAGCTAAAAGCTGAGAACCTTAAATCCCTCAAAGGAGTCAAAGGAAAATATAACTGGAATAATAATAAATAGACCAAGTGAGCAAATACATCAATAGTATCAAGTAGGATATTTAAATATCTAAGTATCAACGGTTCCTGGAACAATTTTTAGAAGACATTCAAATATCAAGTTTCGCCCAATATGTAGATCATGCTGTCATACCAAATATAATCAAGTATCAAGGAGGACCGGAGCCTGTATCAAGGAGGGGAAAATGCAATTATCAAGAGAACCAAGAACCATATTAAGAGTGAATTTCTAGTTCGTTCATAAATTGGATTGTTTCTATAACGGACCAAAAATTCACAGTCAAGATGGTAATTGATCTGAACAAGAGGCATGCCAATGGTGACAAAGTCACAACCATAAGAAGGAGAAAGTCCACAAGGATGTCAAGTGATCAGGCAATTCGTACTAATGGGCAAATTAAACAAGTTCCGTGCAAATCCCAAAATATATCTACACAATCAGATAAAATGACAAGAACGTAGCCGAGATACCAAGATAACATTCAACGTACCAGCAGGTGGCAAAGGCACAAGAACAAGTTTTTACATGAACCTTGTGAACCTTTTAGCACGCAACCGACTCTACCGATTCCAAGTCATACATCAATACGACATCCGCTTCTTCAATAAATTTCCTTAAGATTGTAAAATCGTGTGATCATCTTAATACTCATTTACATGCTCTTTTAATATTCAGCACTTCCAATAGGTAGAAACTCACAAGATAAATGGCAAAACTGAATCCTATTTCTGCAAATCCACTCTTCTTGGCAACTTTATTGGCTTGCAACACAACTAGATTTTGAATTGGTTAATGGAAAAAGCTAGGCTTTCCAGTCTACATGAAAACTATAGGTATATGAATATAGGTTGCAACTAATCAAGAAGCACTTCAAAATACTCTTTGTACAAGTATATACAATCGAAATACTAACAATACACCCCTAGGGATTTTTTTTCAAAACTATGGACAGAACTTGTCCTAAATTACGTCCATTGTTTTGAATCCATAACTACAAAATTAGGTTTCAAAATACACATAAGATTTGTAAATACATGTCTTGGAGTTGCAAAGAAATAAGAAGCATCACAAGTTACAACTAACACATCAAGATATGATTAAAATACTAACAACAGTATATAGAAGTCTTCTCAAACAGAAAACTGGCCAGAACTTTCACTGTGTTACAGGCCTTCTTTCGACACCATACAAATGGATTTAGATTTTCACATAAACATAAAAGCTGTAGGTATATGAATTATCTTTCCAAAGCAATTACACACTAAAAACACAACTATATACAATGTGATATTCCCCAATTATTACACACTATGCAATTTAAAGACAGAATTCAACCACTTATCAAAGGATAGAGGATTTTTCAACTTTGCTCTAAGGAACTGATTTATTTCATGTATGGTTGTAATATACAAGGTTATGAGAGAGTTTATAAGCTTTTATAAGGTCATTAAACCGACTTAGTTTGGGGAAAACATATTTTATGTCAAAAGAATCTTAAGAGAGAAATGGTCCAGTAAGGTGGCTGCCCTAATTTTCTCTTTTTCCTTCCTTAATTATTTTTAATCACACATAATAATTATTAAGGCTTATCTAACATGTATAATTGCATAAAAGTACATAAATTGCACTAAGACGAACCCCTCCCTCATTCTTTTCTACGATTCAAGAAAATCGATTTTTTCTAATGGCACAAACTCAAGTCAAAGAGTTGTGAAGTAGGGTTGATTTTATCTTGAGGGAATACCTTTTTTAAAGTGTATTATTTAATAATAAGGACATTACACCTTAGGTCGAGCCCCCACCTTAGCCTCTTCATGTACTAGGTCTAGGCCCACGAAATAAATGAAATAATCATAAGATTAATCATAACTTACATAACTTATAGAACATGATAACATGGAATGAGTAGCTCATTCAAATACATGACCCTAACACGTGGCATATATATCTTGTACTAGAGGGCAAAAACCATAGCATAGACTTGACCCCTTCTAGTAGGCATTACGTTACACATGAGGGTAGAGCTTGTATCATACATGACTTCCTCTAGTGAATGCTAGATAGTATAGCACATGAGGGTAAAATAGTTATCATGTATTAACCCTTCATGTAGACATGATTTACTCACAAGGGGGTAGAATATATGGCATAAGGGCTCAACATTTTACTTGAAGATAATAGGAACTTTTCATGAGTTAAATACATGCTTAGGAGCCCTTATATAACTTATTATAACATGCTTGTCTTGAAATTCATGCAATAATCTTTCATCAACATAAGAACTCTTGTCATGTAGATTTAGTTAAACATGGTGGATATATGAATACGCACTTAAAATCATGCATTTAAAGAGTATGAGACAAGAGAGGAGTAAAATCAATTGACTTAATGTTGTTCAAATCAACCCACCATCAGTGTAGTAAAAACCCTTCTTTTGGGTATCATGTAATCCACTAAAATCCACAAGTTTTTCCATAGCCTCTCATAGCACCATAGAGTGCATGACTTTAATATCATAAAATCCATCACAATGTCAAACCCCACCAATGTTTTAGCATATTAAAATCATTACTTGAAGAACCCAAATAGAAATAATGTGTACAATGCATAATAGTATTACAATAAGCAAGAGTTCATAAATACCCATAAAATAACCCATAAATCCATGTAGTTTGAGAAGAAGATTGGTTGGGCTTGTGGGAAGGAAGATTCCCACAATCAAACCCACAAACCTTGATGTAGGAAACCTGATTTGGAGGTGGAAGATTCAAAACCGTAGCTTGCACCTTTTTCTTGGAAGCCTTGGAGAGCTTGAGAGGTTTTGAGACTTAAAGTGTTTGGAATATGGAGGAATGAAGTGCATTAGTGTTGTATATGCTGTTAAGGGACTTAGATGGGGTCCAAATGACGTAGCTTGGACATAGAAAAAGAGGAAAGGTCATATTTACCCCTATTAAAATCCTGGCTGGACAGGTCTACAAGACCTCATTTACAAGTCGTAGAACATAATATGGGCCATAGATGGGTTTTGGCTGATGACCCATTTCCAAACTTCAGAGACCCCCTTTCTTTGATTCCCATTCTACGAGATCGTCTACAACTCACAGTGTATTTTACGGGTCATTGGTAAGTCGTAGATTGGACTTCAAAAAGATCACAAATTTCATCAAGTCTGTCTGGTTCTACGAACCCACTTTACAGACCATACTCCGTCTTACGAGTCATAAACCCCTTCATAAACATCAAAGTTTCAAATTTCCAAGCTTATTTCTTGCATATCTCCTACCTCCGTACGTGGGGTCTTACAATTTCAGGGTTGGTATTGTTTTTTGGCAAAATGTGCAGAAGTTGAGGATCCACGAGACCTTTTATGAGCTGGAGTATTCTACAATCTGTAAAAGGGGTTTTGTGTGCAATTTAAATGAAGGGAGCATTTCTGAAGTTAGGTCTATGAACATGCAGACGAGCCGTAGAAGACATTATGGGCCTTAGATCTCCTATCGTACACTAAAGATCAGAAGATGAGGACTTTCTGAAATTCTATCATGCGTAACCCCATACAAGCCCATAAAATCTTTTACAGGCCATAAAAGGGTGTCATAGAAGATAGGTCTAGAATTGAAGCAATAGTTAATGAAAGCCCAAGTTACCTGTAAACTGTTATACGTCATATAGTACTTCGTAGAGCGTGCTGACCCAGTTATCCTATTTTGTTTTAGTTTTGTATATTAAACACTATAAATAGGTTTTTAGGTTATTTTTCATGAGGAGTCAATAGAGAACAAAGGGGGAGTTAGTAGAGGACGAAGGGAGAGCATAAAAGTAACATTAGAGAGTTTTGAGAAACACTTGTAAACTTTAATTTCATCTTCTAATTTCAATCTTGTGATTCTCATTAAAGGGTTGGATTTCTTGTGCTTAATTTTATTGTGCAAGTGCTCAGTTATGTTATCCAAAATTATAAGTCATGTATTTACATTGATCATGGTAGCTAAATACACAACTAGGGTTGTGGGAACCCGTGTAGTGTTACCGACTAGATGAAGGTAGTAATGAATAGGAAACTAGATTAATTAACAAGATTCGATCGATGTTTCTCGTCTAATAAAAATCTAATTGGGCCAAAGGAGGTTGTACTAGGATAATAGGTAAGGGTTAGTAATGTGACACTGTTGGGATGGACCAAATCACGTAGAGAAATTCGCCTCTCACCAAGGCCAAAGGGTTTGGTGAACTTAACTTACCGTTCAACATGCTACACACTGGAAAAGAATTTGGATATCTCATGATACTGAGTTAGGAAATCATGGGGACCACACAACACTCTAGTTTCTCTTCATAGTTTAACACTTGTGTTAGTTTTGAATTACTTTTACTAGTTATTATAAACCTCCCCCCCCTTTGTTAGGTTATATATCTTGAAAACGATCGCTTTAGCCTAAAAATGGAGGTGTAGCTTTGGAGACATCGATATCATGACATGGAATATGTCTTAAGGTTTCCTATCTTCATCCCTCCCTGTCGAATAAGGGGAGTTACTTTAGCCGTACACTGCAACCCAAGGAAGGAAGATATGGTAGCTAATTTTAAAGATAAGGCCAAAAGGGAGTTGGTAATGATGTGCACCATTTGACAAGATTAGGGGATTGGGTTAAGTGAATCTAATGATGGTTTTGTTCATGTTCAGAGCTAAATCTTCTGTGGTTGTTGATGTCAGGCAAAGCAAGACCTAGACCCATCATTGGTTGTGTTGAAGAGGTTGGTTTCTGAAAAAAGATAAAGGTTTTCTCCTAAAGGAGAAATGGTGTAATTCGATACCAGTTCCGGATGTTGGTGGTCTTAGGGAGGTGGTCATGAGTAAAGCCCAACTCTCTTTATTCTATACATCAGAGATCCACCAAGATGTATCAGGACTTAAGGGAAATTTATTAGTAGCATGGTAATAAGAAGGAAATAGCTAGATTTGTATCTGAATGCTCTAATCACCAATAAGTGAAGGTGGAACATCAAAGGTCAGTTGTTTGGACTAAGACATTGAAATTCTTACTTGAAAATAAGAGAAGATGAATATGGACTTTGTGATTGGGTTTTCTAGTACCTAGAAGCAATTTGACTCCATATGAGTGATTGTTGAAAGAATGACCAAATCGGCTCACTTCTTACCGGTTAAGACTACTTTCAATGTGAAGGACTATGCTAAGTTATATATCAGAGAGTTGGTTAGATTGCATGATGTGCTTATGTCTAGTATATTAGATTGCATGATGTGCTTATGTCTAGTATATGAGATCATGGTACCCAATTTACTTCTCACTTTTAGGAAACGTTTCAAAAAAGGCCTGGCACTAAGGTGAAGTTAAATACCATTTTTCTTCCTCAATGGAATGGACAAGCCGAAAGGATAATTCAAACCTAGGAGGACATGTTGAGGGCTTGTGTGTTTGAATTCAAGGGCATTGGATGACCATCTACCACTTATTGAGTTTCCCTACAACAATAGTTTTCATGGTATCATCGGAATGGCACTATTTGAAGCTTTGTACGGGAGAAGGTTTAGGTCCCCGATGGAATGGTTTGAGTTAGATAAGATGGCATTGATTACCTTAGATTTTGTGCTGGAGGCCATGGAAACAGTGAAGTGTAACGACCCCAAAAAGTGTCGGACAATGTGCCTCAGAAGTGCCCAAAATCGTAATTTCCATATATCTCAAAATCCATGCGCGATATCAAAAATTCGACTTCATATTCTTGTTCAGTGGGTTATTTTGAGTGGAAAATGGTTCTAACCCCAATTTCATATCAAACGATTAGCAATTTTAATTTCCAAACAGTGCAATTTCCAATTGGGTTTACGTGCCCCTTCCGCGACACGCACCAGTGTTAAAACTAGTGCAGATTTTTGACTTCGGTCCAAGACTTTTAAGTCCTGGGCCTAATTGTTCCCAAATGTGAAAATACCTATACTTAGCCATTTTTACCCTCATATAATTCTAAACATCCCCCAATAATCATTCAAACACTTAGCCAAATATTTTACCCCTAAACTCAAGTCTCAAAATCCCTTCCGAATACCAAGGATTTGCATTCAGGCTTCAAGTCTCCATGTCCAATCTTCATCAAGTTCATCTCCAAAGCTAAGGTATGTGGGTTTCTTTCATGAGTTCCTTTCACCTATGATGCCCAGGCTTCCTTTTTCATGAAATTGCATGATTTAAAGTTGATTTACATGGAACTTACTTAGTATGAAATTCACTACACACTATGTTGGGGATTATGAAATGGTGATTGTTTTAGCATGTTTTTTGAGCTCGAAATCTAAGATCTATTGTAATATTTGATAAAGGGTTTTGATGTATACTGCTTGATAGTGTTAACAAGTATCTATTGAAGGTCTTACATTAAATTTTTCTAGCATGATTTCACTCTTGAATTGTATGGTTTTTTACTACACACCCTCTAAGTGTTTGATAAAATGCCCGATTATGGTTTCTTGAGAAATTGAAGGGGGCATGTCTTATGAGTTGAATGACTATATGATGATGAAATGATTATGAAATGAATGCATGTATATGGTAATCTCTATATAGTGTTGTAATGTGACTATGCCCTACCCGGGGTTTGCGCGCAGGGTAACCTTGTTGGGGGCTTGTACCAATCAATCTATTGGGGGGTTTGTACTCCGGCACCATGGGTGGTAGAGTGCGACGATCTACCAACCTTGTTGGCGGTTTGTACCCATAAACCTATCGGGGGGTTTGTTCTCTGGCACCACGAGTGGTAGGGTACGTCGACCCACCAACCTATTGATGGGGTTTGTACCTCAATCACCAAGGGTGGTAGGGTGTGACAATCCACCAATAGTTTAAAGGTCTCTTCTTACACGTATATTATGTACTATGTAAGCATGTTTTACTTAAGCATTAATCATACATTCCATACTGTTATTACGCTAGCTATTGTCTATCTCTATGCATTTTGACTGTGATGCCTATCTCTTATTGCATTGCATCCTACATACTTAGTAAATTCACATATGCTAACACATACTCTATGCCTACATGATGTCACCATGTAGGAACAGGAGTACCGCTTGATCATCCTCCTCCACTTGGCTAGTTCGATTGTCCTACAAGCTTGTCGGTGAGTCCTCCAGTTCGGGGACATTGCTTATGATCTCTTGCTACGTATTAAAACTATCTTTCTTTTAGTTATATATTGACTATAAGGGTGAGCCCAGTTGTCTGTCTTGGCCCCCGCTCTTATCTATGTAGTAAAGGTGTATTTTGGACATGTTATATATATATGCTATGAGTCTTGACTCTCTTATTCCTTGATGTTATGACATGGAAGTTTATCCTTAGTCCCATTTTCCTTATTATACCTATCTCTTAATGTCATATTTTATTGCTTATGTGACCAAGGATGTGTAATGATATGCTACGAGACTTGTTTGGGGTTCCTTTGGGTTCCCCATTCGCCGGTCACGTCTACGCCCTAGGCTTAGGTCATGACAAATATGGTATCAGAGCACTAGGTTATTAGATCCTCAGATTCCAACACATCACATTGATTAGAGTTCGTATTCATGGTTGTGTTATGCACCACAACTATGAGTAGGAGGCTATGAGACATTTCAGGAAATGTTTCCCTTCTTCATGTGCTAAATCGTGCTATAGAGTTGAAGTAAGCTTTCCTTCCCTAATGCTTATTCTTTACAATGCTAGATCATGCCTAATATGAGGGGAAGACAAGCCCACACACCTGAGGAGCAACCGACCAATATAGAGCTTAGGGATGCTCTCACCATGCTTGTACAAGTGGGGGCTAATCAAGTCAATTAAGGGGCCTAAGCCCCTTATGCTCCTACACCGGCCTCTAGGATGAGAGACTTCATGAGGATGAATCCCTTGAAATTCTATGGGTCAAGGGTGAGTGAGGATCCTCAAGAATTCATTGACGAGGTTTACAAGATTTTGTCTATCATAGGTGTGAGGTTGGAGGATAAGGCAGAGTGGCGTCCTACAAACTTGAAGGGATATCCCAAATATGGCACAATCAATGGAAAGAAGAGAAGGGAGTCAACTATGTGGTGCTTTGGGAGGAGTTCAAGATGGCCTTCCTTAATCAGTTCTTCCCCTTGAACTTAGGGAAGCTAAGTTGGTGGAATTTATGAATTTGACACAAGGGTCCATGAGTGTGAGGAAGTATGCCCTCAAGTTCAACCAACTTTTGAAATATGCTCCATATTTGGTGGCCGACTCAAGATCTAGGATCAATAAATTTGTGATGGGTGTGTCCGACTTGGTTAGTGAGGAGTTTCGGTCTGCCATGTTGATTAGTGACATGGACTTGTCATGTTTGATCACCTATACCGAGAAAATGGAAGGGGAGAAATTGAGGAAGAGGAAGGGTCATGAGGCCAAGAGGGCTCGTTTCGAGGGTAAGTTTCAAAATGGTGGCAGGATCCACCAAGGCCAAGGGTCCTCTCATGCTTCTAATAGGGGATTGTCAATGACTTCCCAGGCCCCAAGGTGTTGGCATTGTGGTTCCTAAGGAGGTTGTCCTAGGTTTGGTAAGGGTTATAAGGGCCCATGCTTGAGAGATACTAATGCATGCTTTGGTTGTGGGGAAGTGGGTCACAAAAGGGTAGATTACCCTCGAAATCGCATCAAGGGCAAGGAGGTTAATCCACAAAAGATTGAATGCCCTCGGTATTGCAACAAGGGTAAGGAGGTGCACCACAAGATGCTAATGTGGTTCCTTTGGGAAGAGGTGCACCACAAGATGGTGCCCCAAGGTACAATCAGTTTTATGCTTTACATGCGAGTCAAGGGGTGGATGAGGTCCCCGATGTCATTATCAGTATGTTGAAAATCTTTGACTTTGATGTGTATGCATTGATGGATCCAGGTACCATTCTTTCTTTTGTTACCCCCTTTGTTGCCAAAAAGTTCCATGTTAACCCCGAGTTATTGCGTGATTCATATAAGGTGTCTACTCCTATTAGTGCATTTATTATTGCTAGAAAAGTTTATAAATATTGTCCTATTTGCATCTTGCATAAAATATTTCCTTGCGATCTTGTTGAGTTAGACATGGTTGATTTTGATATTATTCTTGGGATGGATTAGTTGCATGCATTGTATGGTTCTATTGATTGTTGAACCCGTAGGGTCAAATTTCAATATCCAAATGAACTCGTCCTTGAATGGGAGAGTCAAGATGTGATGATTAAGGGTAGATTCATCTCTTGCATTAAAGCCTGTAAGATGATCTCTAAGGGGTGTCTTTACATCTTGTGAGAGTTAGCGATGTGGAGTCTAAAGTCCTTCCCATAGGGGTGGTTCTGATTGTAAATGAGTTCCTTGATGTCTTCCTAAATGACCTTCCCCGTGTTCCTCCCAAAAGGGAAATATACTTTGGCATAGACCTCCTCCCCGATACTCAAACCATTTCTATTCCCCCTTACCTTATGGCCCCGGCAGAGTTGAAAGAGTTGAAGGAGCAATTGAGGGACTTGTTTGAGAAGGGGTTCATTAGGACTAGCCAATCACCTTGGAGTGCACCGGTATTGTCTGTGAAAAAGAAGGATGGGTCCCTTAATAGGGTTACCATCAATAATAGGTATCCTCTTCCGTCCGAGTATCATCAAGTGAAGGTGAGGGAGTATGACATTCCCAAGACGACCTTCTGGACTAGGTACAGGCATTATGAATTTGTGGTGATATCTTTTGGGTTGACCAATGCATTGGCCATTTTTTGGACCTAATGAATAGGGTATTAAAACCCTACCTTGATTTCTTTGTTGTGGTCTTCATTGATGATATTTTGGTCTATTCTTGTGGTAGCCTAGGGCTCAATTGAGGGCTATGTTACACAGATTGAGAAGTAGAAATTGTATGCTAAATAAGAAAAGTGTGAATTTTAGTCAAGGGATGTTGCCTACCTAGGACATGTGGTGTCGGGGGATGATATTAAGGTAGATCCTAAGAAGGTCGATGTGATTAGAAATTGGCCTACACCATTGACCCCGTCGGACATTAGGAGTTTTTTGGCCTTAGCTGGTTATTATCGGAGGTTTGTGAATGGGTTCTCTTTTATTGCTTCCCCTATGACAAAATTGACTCAAAAGAAGGCTACGTTTGTGTGGCCCATTGAATGTGAGAGGAGCTTCCAAACCTTGAAAGA
The DNA here is from genome assembly GCA_025774065.1 of Solanum ossicruentum. Classification (NCBI taxonomy): domain Eukaryota; kingdom Viridiplantae; phylum Streptophyta; class Magnoliopsida; order Solanales; family Solanaceae; genus Solanum; species Solanum ossicruentum. The sequence goes on along the minus strand of JAOTQR010000097.1, from coordinate 5,002,892 downwards.
TAAGCTTGTGACGCTCCTATATTGTCACTACCGGATGGGCTTGAGGGATTTGTTGTGTATTATGATGCTCCTGGGTTGGTTGGTTTGGGTTGTGTGTTGATGCAAAATGTTAAGGTTGCATGAAAAGAACTATCCTACTCATGATCTCAAATTGGCTGCCGTAATATTTGTTTTAAAAATTTGGTGACGTTATTTGAATGGCGTGCATGTTGATGCGTTCACCGATCATAAGAGCCTCCAATATATCTTCACTAAAAAAATCTCAATTTGAGACAAAGAAGGTGGCTAGAACTTCTTAAGGACTATGATATGAGTGTGCATTACCATCCGGTAAGGCAAATATGGTGGCGGATGCCTTGAGTAGGGTGTCTATGGATAACCTAGCTCATGTTGATGGTGTTGATAAAGAGGTGGCTAGGGAGGTGCATTGGATGGCTAGGTTGGGGGTTAGGTTGGAAGAGGTTGGTAATAGTGGTGTGGTTGTTGTTTATGGTTCTAAGTCTTCTTTGGTTGATGAGGTGATAGCAAAGCAATATCTTGATCCCTTCTTATTAGAATTGAAGGCCTTGATGAAAGATGGCAAGGTGGAGGTTTTCTCCCAAGGGGGAGATGGTGCCCTTAGGTATCAAGGTAGGTTGTGTGTACCATGTGTTGATGGCTTGATAGAAAAAATACTTGATGAGGCCCATAACTCTTCTTATTCTATCCACCCCGGTTCCACTAAAATGTACAGAGATTTGAGGGATGTATATTAATGGGGAGTCATAAAGAGAGATATTTAGTCCTTGGAAACCCCAATATGAAGTCCATAGAAATATCAATCCAAGGAGAACTAGAAACAGGTAAAAGAGAATAAAGACCATGCGACATTGTTCTAGACTTAGCTTGTTTACATTCAAGACAATGAGAACACAGTTTGTCAACATCCTTTCTCATGCTAGGCCAAAACAAATGTTCAGAAAATATTTCCAAAGTTTTAGGCACTCCAAAATGTCCCATTAGACCTCCACAATGTGCTTCCCTAACAAATAGTTCACGCAAAGAGTATTTAGGTACACACAACTTATTTTCCTTAATAGAAATTCATCTTGAAGATTAAATTTCTCACAAGGACCCAACTTACATTCATAAATTTTTTTAACAAAATCAGAATCATTAGCAAAGAGTAACTTGATTTGGTCAAAACCCAACAACTTTGAAGTAAGAGCAGCAACGACATTCTCCTTTTCTTGTTTGTAGGCAATTACATGAGGAAAAGTTTCAATAAACTCCACCTATTTAGTATGCCTACGACTAAGTTTACCTTGGCTCTTCAAGTACTTCAATGGCTCATGATCAGTTTTGACCATGAATTCTTGACGCCACAAGTTGTGCTACCATGTATCTAATGCCCTTACCAAGGCATATAACTCCTTATCATAAGTTGAGTAGTTCAATGTTGCTCCACTTAGCTTTTCACTGAAGTAGCCAATTAGATTGGAGTCTTGCATCAAAAATGCACCTATGCCCTTGCCAGAGGCATCACACTCAACTTCAAAAGACTTAGAAAAATTAGGTAATTGCAAAAGAGGAGCAGAACACAATTATTCTTTCAGCAAGTTAAATGCATCATCTTGTTCCTTTCCCCATGAAAAAACCTTATCCTTCTTAATAACTTCAGTTAAAGGGGAAGCAATGATGCTAAAGTCCCTCACAAACCTCCTATAAAAACTAGCAAGTACATGAAAACTCCTAACTTCAGTTACATTATTACGCCTAGGTCATTCTTTAATTGCTTTAGTTTTATCACCATCTACTTCAACTCCCTTAGAACTGACCATAAAACCTAAGAAAACTACACGATCCACACAAAAAGTACACTTTCCGAGATTAGCAAATAAGCGTTGATTTCTAAGGACTTCAAAACTTGTTTTAGGTGCTCTAAGTGTTCATATAAATTTTGAGAAAAGATCAAGATGTCATCAAAATAGACCACAACAAATTTTTCCATGAAAATCTTTAGAAACATGATTCATTAGTCTCATAAATGTATTGGGTGCATTTGTTAAGCTACAAGGCATAACTAACCACTCATAAAGTCCATATTTGGTCTTAAAAGCAGTTTTTCATTCATCTCCAGGATTCATACGAATCTGATAGTAACCACTTTTATGATCAATCTTAGAAAAGATTTTGGATCCATAATTGATCTAGCATATCATTAAGACGAGGGATATGATGGCGATACTTTACCATTATCTTGTTGATGGCTCTACAATCCACAGACATACTCCATGTTCCATCCTTTTTGGGTACCAATAGGACAGGAACAGAACATGGGCTCATTCTCTCTCGAACAAAACCCACTATAAGCAATTCTTCAACTTGGCTTTGTAATTTCTTGGTCTCTTCAGGACTACTCCTATAGGCAGGCCTATTAGGTAGTTGAGACCCAGGCATAAAGTCTATTTGATGCTCAATCCCTCTCAAAGGTGTCAACCCCTTTGGAGTATCATTAGGAAAAACATCTTCAAAACCCTTCAAAAGGGAAAAAAACACTATTTGGCAAAGAAGGAGTTACTATGGGCAGCCCCTCTTTTCTAGCATTCAAATACTCTTTGGCTTTTACATATAGACTCTTTTTTCTTTTCCTTACCTCTTTCCTCTTACCAAAACTTTTTATTTTTCACTCAAACTCTCTTTTACCTCTTTACTTAGTTTGCTTCCCTCTCTCTCTTTTTCTCAGCCATCTCTCTTTTTTTTATATCTCTTGGCCCTTTTCTTTTCCCTCAAGCTCACTTTTTATCTCTCCCCTTTGTTTTCCCATTGTTTCCCTTAATCGTTTCTGATCTTCAAACACTTGTGAAGGAGATAATGGTGCAAGAGTAAATTTCTTACAGAAGACTATACCTATTCTTTCTCTCATGATGAGTAGTATCCCTATTATATTGCCAAGGTCATCCAAGTAAAACATGACATGCTTGCCTTGGAACTACATCACGAAGACTTTCATCTTTATACCTACCAACATTAAATGAAATCATGCATTGTTTGTTTACTTTTACCTCTCCACTATCATTCAACCATTGGTGCCTATATGGGATAGAGTGTTTCATGTATGTAATTCTTAGCTTATCTACCAAATATGAACTCACCACATTTGCATAACTTCCCCCATCAATAATCATAGAATAAGTCCTCCCCTTTATTCCACATATAGTACGGAACAAATTCTCCCTCTGTCCTTCATCACTACTACCCAAATTAATAGTCATAATTCTCCTAACTACCCCAATTATATCATCATTGGGTAGTTCTAAATCATCTTCCTCACTTACACCTCCTCCTTCTTCTTCTTCCTTCTCACTTTTTTCACTCTCATATTCTCCGTTCTCTCTAAATATGATGTTTCTTCTACTTGGACATTCGTGCATCATATGATCCCTCCCATGACATTTATGACATTGAATGGAATTAGAAGGTTTAGAAGATTTAGGGATTGAAGGTTTTACCTCCCTCATCAACTTTACCATTACCTCTGTCTTCTTGAGTTTAGAAGGAGTTTTCCCTCTTGAATTGACCACAGCTTCTTGGAGATGGAGTTAGGCCGATTTCTCTATAAGTTAGGTTGCTGCTTTTTCTTGATTTGTTTTTCTACTTTAACAGACAAATCAACTCACTCATCTAAAGTTACATACTGTTGTATCTCTACTACATTAGCTATTTCAGAATTTAAACCATTTAAAAATCTAGCCATTGCAGCTTCTTCTTCCTCCATGCAATTAGCTTTGATCATAGCCATATCCAAGCTCTTGAAGTACTCATCCACTAACATGGAACCTTGCTTCAAGTGTTGAAGGTGAGATTGCAGCTCTCTTCGAAAACATGATGGCACAAGCCTCTTCCTCATCACCGTCTTCATCTCTGCCCAGGTGGCAATAAGTGGTAGCTCATCTTGCACTCTATCCCTAGTAAGCTTTATCCACCAAGAAGCAGCATAATCAGAAAACTCAACAACAAGAAGTTTAACTTTCTTATCCTCAGAGTAGTTGTGACAATCAAAGATGGCTTCAACTCATCCCTCCCAATCAAGGTACAAGTCTGGGTCTGTTGTCCCGTTGAAAGATGGAATCTTCATTTTTATACCTCTCTTCTTTCTATTAAGTTCACCATCAAAATCATCATTATCATATTCGAGATTTACAAAATGGGCATGGGGTACATTTCTTCTAACTTGGGGTCTAACATTATTGGGTGGTATAACATTATTCTCTCTCTCAATTGCAGTTATGGTCTCATTCGCTCGGTAATCATATTTCTCATCTCTTGAAATTCAAGGTTCCATCTCTCGAATTGTTGGTGCATAGCTTGAAGGGTGAAGTCATTCCTTCCTTTTACCTCAGCTTCTAAACGAGCCCTTTCTTTATCACCACCTGAATTAGACATCTTAAAGGAAAATATCAATCACACACTTAATATGGCTTTTACCCTTTTTAAAATTCATTCAAACATCCAAGACTCCTTAGGGTAGGCCCAAGGAGTATCCAAAACCTAGAAAGAAAATTATAGGTATTAGAAAGGAAATAAAGTTACCTTAATTAGGAATAGACCTAGGAAAGCATTAAATGGTACGACGATACCTTAAATAGAACAAGAAAAACATTAATAACCCATACATAAATAAGGAAATAAGGTGAAACCCAACTAGGAAAAGAGTCTTGACAAATTTGGAAAGTTTGATTAGTCTTCTCTGCAAACTTGGGCAGAAAGCAGCCTGTTGTTGTGGCTGATTTTTGGATTCTTCTTGGCCTTATTTGAATGAAATTTAACCCTAAAATTATTCATCTTGGACTTGAATTTGGGCTACCAAATAATTGTACCATTTGAACAATTCATCCTTCTTGGGCTTTAGCTATTCTTCCCCAATAAGACACCTTTGGATCTACAAGTGAAGCCCATTGAGCTTATCATTAAACTCCTTGGTTTGAGATCTTGTTATGGGCCTCCTTTGATCTTCTAAAGCTTCATCCTTTTCATCCTTGTCCTTCAAAGGAGTAGAGCTTTGTATGATGCTATCACTTTAGCGTACCCAAAACACTTGACATTCTAAAGGAGCAATTCTTTTGGCCGAAGATAAAGCATAATGTGGAGCGAATTTGTGGACAATGTATCGATTGTAAGCATGAAAAATCCATGACTTATCCCCAAGGTAAGTATACCCCTCTCCCTACTCCTAGTGGCCCATGGATGGATATCTCCATGGATTTTGTGTTAGGTCTTCCTAGGACTAAAAAAGGACATGATAGCGTATTCGTGGTAGTGGATAGATTTTCTAAAATGACTCATTTTATTCCATACCATATGTGATGATGCATTCCATGTAGCATCTTTATTTGTCATCGATGTTCTTAAATTTCATGTGGGTCCCTCAAACTATCTTTAGTGATAGGGATTTAAAATTTCGTAGTCACTTAAGGAAGATTCTATGGGGTATACTTGGTACCAAACTTATGTTCTCTACTTCTTGCCACCCTCAAACGGATGGAGAAACTGAAGTAATCAATAGGACTCTTGGAAGTATGCTTCGGTGCATGATTAGAGGGAGCCCAAATGCTTGGGAAGACCGTTTACCGTTGATTGAATTTGCATATAATCAATCTTTCCACTCCTCCATTGGAATGTTACCATTTGAGGCATGTTGTGGCCTTAAACCTTTGTTTCCAGTAATAATGACTCCATTATCTAGTAATGTTGTTTTGAGCCAAGATGCCAAGCAAAGGGCGAAGGAGATTTTGAGCATTGATGCCAAGGTTAAAGAGGCCATTTAAAAGAACAATTCAAAGGTTGCTATTCAAAGCAATATTAGGAGAAGTGAAGTGAACTTTAACCCCCATGATTGGGTGTGTGTTCATTTTCGAAAAGAGAGGTTTCCATATGTTCAAAAAGGAAAGCCAAGCCCAAGAGGAGACGAACCTTTCCAAGTACTCGAGAATCAATGACAATGCTTACATGGTTGACTTTCCAAGTGAGTATAATGTTCATAATGTTGTCAATGTTAGTGATTTATCTCCTTGTGTTGTTAGTGAATCTTTAGATTCAAAGATGAATCCTTTTCAAGAAGGGGAGGATGATAACATGCAAAGCGTAGATGGCGCCAACATGAGTAACCTGTACCCCTCAAGGTCATTCACAAGGAGTCAAGCAAAAGAGCCAAGACCAACAAGCAATATTCATGAAAAAGGAATCATTAGAGGAGCTTAATGGTCAATAAAAAAAGGCTTGCAATGTGTGGAAGGTCTATCAAGGTTAGGAGTAGGAAGAAAAGAGGCCATGTTTGCAAATTGTTGTTACTTGAATTCAAAGATTTGAAAAGAAGGCAACTAAACAAGGCTCTTACTCAATAGGGGTAAAATTGTAAAGAAAATGTCTTCTTTTATTTACTTAGTATAAATAGTCATATTAAGCATTTTGGAAAACTTGGACTATGTTGAATAATGAATCCTCAAATTGTAGTATCTTCTTAGTGAATAATTGGTGAGTAATTAGGATGAACTATTAGAATTGTTAGTTCACTTATTTGCTTACTGAATACTTACTCAAAAGACAATGGAGTAAGTTAAGTATATCATCTAACCCCCGCCGAAAAGGTAATGCCATAAGGTGAGGGTATGGTTTTCTTTGGAAAGTAACCCACTCTTTTTTCGGTGTGAAGGAAACATCGAAATTCCATATAGTAACTTGCTTAGTCTTATTGTTGGTTATGGTCTCCTCCAATTTCTTTCTATGTTACGAACTTCTTCTTTTGGCTCATATGCATGTTTTGATTAAGGCATTGATCATTTGCATAATATTGGACTTATTGCCTTTGTATTATGCATCTTGCCTATTATGACTATGATATCCTTGTTGCATTGCACCCCGCATACTTAATACATTCAAAGTACTAACACATTTTTTGTGTATTTAGGGACCCGCAGTATTCCCCATCAACCTTCTCGTGGCTAATTGACATGAGAAGATTGTTGCTTGTGGTGAGTCATCTACTTCGAGGGCAATATCCAATTTCTTTCTACATGTTAAGACAATGCTACTTTCACTATATACTTTTGAGGGTGAGCCCGGAACATGTCATGGCCCTTGTTCCACTCATGATTAGAGATATTGTTGGATAATATGTTATGTATGACTCATATGATCCCTATGTATCTGTATAGATTGGCCTTTAGTCCCTACCCCATGTATGTTATTTCTTGATGATGTTAGTAAGTGGTGACATTCCTAAGTTCCTACTCCCCATAGTGTGTCCCATGTTGCCTTCCCTTAGTCTAATTGTTGTTCTTGAGGTGATGGGAATTTCTTACCCCTTGTCCCGTGGAGTGTGTCCTAAGTCTCTAATCCCCTTAGTTCAAATTATTGATATGCTTCGTAATAGAGGATGTTCTTAAATATGCTATGAGGTTTGTTTGGGGTACCTTTAGGTTCTCCATTATCCATGTCATCATACCTAGGTCTAGGCTTAGGTCAGACAAACAAGGTATCAGAGTACTAGATTTATGTTAAATGATTATTGAAAATTCAACATACCACATCGAGTAGAGTCTATTCATGGTTGTTAAGCGCACCACAACGATGAATGGGAGACTATGTGGCATTTAGGAAATGATTCACTTCTTCATGATTTAATTCATGCTTTGGAACTTGATATAAGACTTCCTATTTCTAATGGTTAGCCTTTTGCACTTCTAGATAATGCCTCCAAGAAGAACGCCACCAAGTGTCCCCATTCCCAAGGAGGAACAAGTCCCTTTGGCTCCTCAAGCTACCCAAGAGGAAGGGGTTACTCATGCGAAATATTGGAATATCATCACATTGTTGGCACAAGCCTTGGCAAACCAAGATTGCCAAGGAGCCCAAGAATCTCATCCTCCTACTCTGGCCACAAGGGTGAAAGACTTCACTAGAATCGATATTTCGGAGTCCCATGGCTCTAAGGTGGAGGAATATCCTCAAGAATTTATTGATGAGGTGTAAAAATTGCTAGCTATCATGGGAGTAAGCTCGGAGAGCAAGGAGAAACTAGTGACCTATCAACTTAAAGGCCTTGCACAAATATGGTTCACCCAATGGAAGATGTAGGGGTGGATGATGAGCCTATTTTAAATGACCCAAGCCATCTCAAGCATTCATAGGTAGTTAATGAAAATGAATTGCAGAAAAACTATGGGAAAGGGACTAAGGACTAATTTGACAATGAAATAAAATTAAAATACCAGTGGAAATACTACAATCATTTGTTTGTCCATGTGCATACCAACTACATCATATGATAGGTATCAGTCTGTATCATTCTATCTCCATCAATAGACAAAAGTCTAAAATAGTGAAACATGGAACGTAAACGCCTCAGAAGGGGTACAGAGACATTGTATTAAAACAAAGTAAAGATACAAGATAGAATGAAAAATTGGAAGAGTCCCGAACTAAGAGCTTACCACAAATAATAAATCTAGTCATAATTGCTAAGTACTAGCTACGAGCTGGTGGAGGAGTGTCTGTCCCTACATGGTTAAATAATGCAGGCAAAATATGTGTTAGTACATTTGAATGCACTATGTATATGCGATGCAATGCATGGATGAAATGGTTATGACATCATTATTAAACATATCATATAAGTTTACATGTGATAAAAGATGCCTAAAATAAGCTTAAGCATGAACAAGGAATATGGCTTAAGATCAATATGAGACAATGCATAAAAAACACGTATAATGGAAACATAACATAAAATCATGAGGTTTGTGGGAATATACCATAACGGACAATAAGACCATGTGAGCTACTACATGGAATCTAATGAACTCCTTCCATTAGGAAAAGGCTTGCACTCCTTCCATTGGAAAAAGGTGAATATACTTGCCAAGGTAGATATTCAAAACTTAGAAATTTTGCAATTGCATCTTACATAATAGTTGGGCCGTCGGGTCAAGGTCTTGTTTCGATTTTAACTTCTTCAATCAAGGAGGACTTGGAACCATCTATTACCACCGCACCACCATTTTTGGCCTTATTCAATCTAACTCCCAACCTAGCCAACTGATGGATCTCTCTTTCCAATTCCTTCTTTCTATCCTCAAAGTAAGCCACACTATCCATGACTTAGGGCATCGGCCACAACATTAGCTTTGCCGATGGTAGTGCACACTCATGTCATAATCTTTAAGGAACTCTAGACACCTTCTTTGCCTCAGATTTAAGACTCTTTAGATGAACACATTTTGGAGACTCTTATCGTCGGTGAACACATCTACATGAACCCCATACAAAAAGTGATGTCATATCTTCAAGGCAAATACCATGGTCGCTAGTTCAAAGTCATGGGTTCGGTAATTATGCACATGCACCTTTAGCTTCCTAGAAGCGTAGGCGATGAACATGCCATTTTGCATCAACACATACCTATCCGATTTTTGAAGCATCACAATACACCACAAATCCCTCCAACCATTCCGGTAGAGCCAAAATAGGAGCGGACATAAGTCCATCAAGATTTGGAAACTTCTTTCACATTTATCGGTCCATACAAATTTTGCCTACTTTTGGGTCAATTTTTCAAAGGAGAAGCAATTGAGGAGAAACCATTCACAAACCTTCGGTAGTAACCGGCCAAATCCAAGAAGCTCCTAATGTCCGTTGGAGTCAAGGGCCTAGGCTAACTTTTTATTACCGGTTTCTTTTTTGGATCCACCTTAATCTAATCACTCGACACCACATGACCTAAGAATGCAGTTCTTTCAACCAAAACTCACATTTGTCGAATTTAGCAAAGAGTATTTCTTCACTCAATGTTTGCAACACCACCCACAAATATTTTGCATGTTTCTATTCATTCTGGGAGTAGATCAAAATTTATCAATAAACACCCAACAAACATATCAAGCTAGGGTTTAAAGACCCTATTCATGAGATCCGTAAATATTGTCGGAACATTAGTTAGGCCGAAGGATATCACCACGAATTCAAAATGCTCATACCTTGTCCGAAAAGCCATTTTAGGAATATCATACTCCCTTACCCTCAATTAATGATACCCGGACCAAAGATCAATCTTTCAGAAGTAACTAGCCCCTTGCAATTGCTCAAATAAGTCATCGATCCTTGGCAATGGATACTTGTTCTTTATGGTGACCTTATTGAGTTGCCAATAGTCGATGCACATTCTAAGCGAACCATATTTCTTTCTTGCAAACAACATCGACGAACCAACTTACAGGCCGTGTAACGACTTACGACATGTAAAACCCTCTCGTAGAAGCTGACAGTCCAAATATTTTTAAAGCTTATTTTCTTGCATTTTTCATACTCCTCATAGGTGGGGTCTTACATATCCTCTTAAGTTTACCCAACTCTCCAAATATGCTCTATGAATGGTGGCCAACCCCCGTGCTAGGATGAGCAAATTTATGTCGGGATTATCCCACTAACTTATCCAAGAGTGTCAGACCACTATAGTAGTAAGGGAAATGGATATTTCAAGGCTTATTACCTATATAGAGCAAATTGAAGATGAGAAGATGAGAAAGAAAGCAAGAGAGTCTAAGAAGACTCGGATTGAGGAAAATTCATCTTTTTATAGTGCTTCAGGCCTAAGTTTCACAAGGATAGGGTGGCTAGTCCAAAGTATCAAGGTGAGGGTTGATAAAGATCAAACAAGAAGGAAAGGGAAAAGGGAACAAAGATAGAAGGATATGTGGATTAAATTCAAACTATTGAAATTATGGGCAATAAGGGACTAAAACCCTCACCTCCCAATTTATTCCAACAACCCAAGTAAAACCCTAGCAAGAAAATTGAAGGTAACTAAGAAACACAAATGGGAAAACTTTGATTAATCAAGCAAATAAGTTAACTAACAATTCTAAGAGTTCACCACAATTACTCACTAATCACTCACTAAGAAGATACTACAATTTGAAAATTTCATAGTCAACATAGGCTAAGTATTCCAAAATTTTAAAATAAGAGTATTTATACTAAGTAGATAAAAAAGACATTTTCTTTACAATTTTACACTTAATGAGCAAGGGCCTTGTTTGGTTGCCTTTTTTTCAAATCCTTGAATTCAAGTATAGTCATTTGCATACATGGCCTCTTTCCTTCCTTCTCCTCACCTTGATAGATCTTCCACACATTGTAAGCCTTTCTTTGGTGACCCTCAAGCTCCTCTAATGCTCCTTGTTCATGAACATGGCTTGGATGTCTTGGAGATCTTTTGCTTGACTCCTTGTGAATGGTCTTGAGCATGCCACTCATGTTGGTGTCATCTATGCTTTGCATGTTATCATCATCCCTTTCTTGAAAAGGATTCGTCCTTGAATCCAAATATTCACCAACAATATAAGGAGATAAATCACTAACATTGAAAATATTATGAACATTATACTTACTTGGCAAGTCAATCATGTAGGCATTGTCATTGATTCTCTTGAGTACTTTGAAACATCCATCCTCTCTTCGGCTTAGCTTTCCTTTTCGATCATGTGGAAATTTCTATACCCACACCCAATCATTTGGGTTGAAGATCACTTCCTTTCTCCACCAATTCTTTTGAATAGCCACCTTAAAATTGTTCTTTTTAATGGCCTCTTTGACCTTGACATGAATGCTCATCATCTCCTTTGCCCTTTGCTTGGAATCTAGGCTCAAAACAACATTACTAGATAATGGAGTCATGGTTAGTAGAAACAAATTTTTAAAGCCATAACATAATGGTGACATTCCAATAAAGGAGTGGAAAGACCGATTATATACAAATTCAATCAAGGGTAAACGGTCTTCCCAAGTAGTTGGGGTCCCTCTAATCATGCATTGAAGCACACATCTAAGAGTCCTATTGACTACTTCAATTTTTCCATCCATTTGAGGGTGGAAAGAAGTAGAGAACATAAGTTTGGTACCAAGTGTACCCCATAGACTCTTCTAAAAGTGATTAAGTAATTTGGAATCCCTATCACTAACAATGGTTTGAGGGACTTCACGTAATTTAAGAACATTGATGACAAATAAAGATGCTAAATGGAATGTATCATCACGTTTATGGAAGGGAATAAAATGAGTCATTTTAGAAAATCTATCCACTACCAAAAATATGCTATCATGTCCTCTTTTAGTCCTAGGATGGCCCAACACAAAATCCATAAAGATGTCAATCCATGGGGAACTAGGGGTAGGGAGAGGGGTAGATTTACCTTGGGGCCAAGTTGTGGATTTGGCATGCTTACAATCGAGACATTGTCCAAAAATTTGCTCTACATCATGCCTCATCGTGGGTCAAAAAATTGCTCCTTTAGAATTTCAAGTGTTTTGGTACCACCAACTGTCCCATAAAACCACCACTATGAGCCTCCTTGACAAGTCGCTCTATCCATGAACTCATAGAAACACAAGCTCATCCATCCTTGAATAAAAAACCATCAAACAATTGAAACCTATCAACCCGCTTCCTTTGGGTAAAATTATCAAAAGTATCTTTTGAAGTCGGGATCCCTAGGATAGAATTTCTTTAACCTTTCAAATCCCATCATTCTAGAAGCCAAGGTAGTCACCAATATAAACCTTCTTGATCAAGCATCCACTACCAAATTTTTCTTTCCTTGCTTGTCATAGTCCTACAAAAGAGAAGAAACAATACTAGGCAAAGTGCTAGTATTTTGGTTAGCATGCAATACAAGATGGGTGTTGATAAGGCATTCGGAACTTCCACCATCCAGCTTTGCCTCTTCCACCTTAATTTCAGAAGGTAAATTTTGCTTGCTTCATGGAGAAAGAAAAATTTTTGCTTGATAATGATAAAGACTTGAAGGTGAATTCCAATCTTTCATGTGTCATGAGAAGAATTATTGGAGCCCTTGCCAAAGAAGAGCTTTATCAAAGGGAGAATCAATTTCATTCTAGGTGCGAAATTCAAGATAAACTGTGTTCTTTTATCATTGATAGTAGAAGTTGCACTAATGTGATGAGTAGTTCTTTGGTGGAACATATGTGAATTCCAACAACAAAGTATCCCAACCCTTACAAGCTAAAATGGCTCAATGAGAGTGGAGAAATGAAGGTCCTGAAAGAAGCAAGCATTCAGTATAGTGAGGGTAAGAACAATGATGAATTGACTTGTGGTGTTCTATTCATGTTGTCATGTCATATCTTGTGGGAGAAAATAATGGTGGAAGAGGCAAAGGTGGATGGTGGAGGTTCCAAATGCCTTGTAAACACACATCTTTTATTGTATGCTAACCAAAATACTAGAACTTTGCCTTGTATTGTTTCTTTTCTTTTGTAAGACTATGACAAGCAAGACAGAGAGAATATGGTAGCAAATGCACTATCAAGAAGGTTTATATTAGTGACTACCTTGGCTTCTAGAATGATGAGATTTGAAAGCTTAAAGAAATTCTATCCTAGGGATCTCGACTTCAAAGATACTTTTGATTATCTTACCCAAGGGAAGGGGGTTGATAGCTTTCAATTGGTTGGTGATTTCTTGTTCAAGGATGGAATAGCTTGTGTCCCTATGAGCTCGGAGAGAGCTACTTGTCAAGGAGACTCATAGTGGTGGTTTGATGATACACTTTGGGGTACCCAATACACTTGACATTCTAAAGGATCAATTCTTTTGGCCCATGATGAAGCATGATGTGGAGCGAATTTGTAGACAATGTCTCAATTGTAAGCATGCCAAAAACATTTACCACTCAGCCCAAGGTACGTATACCCCTCTCCCTACTCCTAGTGGCCCATAGATGGATATTTCTATGGATCTTGTGTTTGGTCGTCCTAGGACTAAAAGAGGACATGATAGCATATTTTTGGTAGTGGATAGATTTTCTAAAATATCTTATTTTATTCGATGCCATAAATGTGATGATGCATCCCATGTAGCATCTTTATTTGTCATCAATGTTCTTAAATTGCATGGGTCCCTCAATCCATTGTTAGTGATAGGGATTCCAAATTTCTTAGTCACTTTTTGAAAAGTGCATGGGGTACACTTGGTAACACACTTATGTTCTCTACTTCTTGTCACCCTCAAACGGTTGGAGAAACTGAAGTAGTTAATAGGACTCTTGAAAGCATGCTTCAGTGCATGATTAGAGTGACCCCAACTACATGGGGAAACCGTTTACCTTTGATTGACTTGTCATATAATCGATCATTCTACTCCTCTATTGGAATGTCACCATTTGAGGCATGTTATGGCTTTAAAACTTTGTTTCCACTAACCATGATACGATTATCTAGTAATATTATTTTGAGCCTAGATGCCAAGCAAAGGACAAAGGAGATGATGAGCATTCATGCCAAGGTTAAAGAGGCCATCGAAAAGAATAATTCAAAGGTGGCTATTTTAAAGAATTTTGAAGAGAAGAAGTAATCTTTAACCCTATTGATTGGGTGTGGGTACATGTTTGAAAAGAGAGGTTTTCACTTATCAAAAAAGGAAAGCTAAGCCTAATGAGATGAGCCTTTCAAAGTATTCAAGAGAATCAATGACAATGCCTACATCATTGACTTGCCAAGTGAGTATAATGTTCATAATGTTTTCAATATTAGTGATTTATCTCCTTATGTTATAGGTGAATCTATCGATTCGAGGACAAATCCTTTTCAAGAAGAGGAGGATGATAACATGCAAAGCATAAATAACACCAACATGAGTAGCATGTACCCCTCCAAACCATTCATAAGGAGTCAAGCAAAAGATCTCCAAGACCTTCAAGCAATGATAATGAAAAAGGAAGCATTAGATGAATTTGAGGGTCACCAAAGAAAGGATTACAATGTTGGAAGGTCTATCAAGGTGAGAAGAAGGAAGAAAAGAGGCCATGTGTGCAAATGGTTATTACTGGAATTCAAGGATTTGAAAAGAAGGCAACCAAACAAGGCACTTTCTCATTAAGGGTAAAATTGTAAAGAAAATATCTTTTTTTATTTACTTAGTACAAATTGTCATATTTTATTATTGGGAGACTTACACTATGTTGAATATTGAATCCTCAAATTATAGTATCTTCTTAGTGAGTAATTAGTAAGTAATTAGGGTGAACCCTTAGAGTTTTTATTTGACTTATTTACTTGATAAATTAAAGTGTTGCCTATTTGTTATTCTTGGTTTTCTTTAATTTTTCTTGGTAGAGTTTTATTTCAATTGTTGAAATCAATTGAGAGGTGAGGGTTTTGGTCCCTTGTTACCCATAATTTCAATAGTTTGAGTATAATCCACATATCCGTCTATTTTGTTCCCTTTTCCCTTCCTTTCTTGTTTGATCTTTATCACCCTCTAAGTCCCTAACTTAGTATGGTGCTTTCACATGGTACATTATGAATTCTCCTTATGTGATAATGATATTGGTATAAATTGGTTTCATGTCCATGGTGCTATAGTTGATGTTTGGGCATAAGTGGTTGAGCTGGATATTGGTGAAAGAGGTAGTTTCATGTTCATCTTCATGCATCATTTAGTTTAGTATTGACTTATCGTTTGTTGTGCATACATGTTCATGGAGTGGGATTTGATTGAAGTTCCATGTGTAATTTTGTGAATAAATTACTTATGCTTTAAAATGATGTTCATTACAAAAGACTTTGAACTTTGCATGAAATGATATTTGAACTACATTTTGAATTCATGATGGGCTGTCATATATGCTCTTTTCACTCTTATCATGCTAGCTTGATTCACATTGGGGGATGAATGTTCCTCGGGGGAGGGGGATATTGTAACGTCCCAGAAGTTTGAAGTTTAGACCAAGGTAAAAGTTTGAATTTGGCCACTGGATTGAAACCACGTGACCTAAGTACTGGCTGTAGTTTTGTTCATGGACCATACAAAGGCCCCATGCATCAGATTTTTGGTTTGGAAAAAATTTGAAGTCTGGAAGTAAAGCACAATTTGATTACGAGTCGTGAAGTGTTCTACAGACCGTGGAACAAATTGTGGTATTGGTGCCTAAAATAATGGTTTCTTGATCTTAGGTTATAGGGAAAGGATGGGTCGTAGACTCAATTACGCAACATAGAAGGTGTTTGTAGAGTGAAAGTTGAAAAAAAGGTACAAAAAAGAGGCCCAAGTTTACGAGACCCCAAAGTATAGGTCCAACATCCCTTTGCGGCCTGTAAATGGGCCTTTGTGGATTGATCCGCCAGTTTGCATGAAGGGTGTTTACATCATTTTCTTGCATCATAAATCCAATGCTACCTCGGTTTGACCCCTAATATGATGCATATCAGTTTTAAACTATCCCATTAGCCCTATTCCCAAGTCATTCTCATAAAAACCCCAGTTGCAAATTCTCCCAATTCTCCTAAGGTCCTCCATTGAGGGCAAACATAGGGTATATGTCATTCTTGACCCATGATTTTCTTACATATGCTCATCTTCTCCTCATGTCCCCAAGGTGTCCTTCTTTGATGATTTATTATGATTCCTTCATATTATGTCCAAAGGTGTTTTGAAGTTCATATAACTCATTGTATTACAAGTTAAAATGTTTTTCCCACAGATGTTATGGTCCCTCTTTAGTCCATAATGGTATTTCTCCTAATGGTGTATAACTATGTCTTCAAGTATGTAAGGTGGTCTCAATTATAATTACTAATGTTTCTTTCATATTGAATTGGTCTTTCATCTAAAGTGATGCATTATTCACCCAAGGATATTACTATTTTAATTGTACATATCAACATATGTTTCCTCACTAATTTAAGTTTATGTGCCTTCTCATGCATTCAAGTAAAGGTACATTATTTGTTTCTCTTATGTATTTTCTCATGTTTTATGGCTAAAGTAATGTGTCAAATGATCACGTGTATGTATGTGGTCCTCATTCTTTGATGATGTTCCTTAATATATGATTCAAATCCCTACAGTTCATGCATGTCTTAAGTTTATATGATCTTCTCATTCATGACCATGTTCATCCATGCACCCTACTAATTTCTTTCTAAAGTGGCATTTTGATGATTAAATGATATTGGCTTGATTATTGTAAATGTATGATTTTAACATGAGACATAGCACGAATCATTTTATCATTGTTTCCTTGTGATACATTGCTTACCTACCTATCAGTACATTTAAAGTATTGATGCATACTCTATGCTAACTTGATTTAACCATGTATGGACTAGTGCTCCTCGATATCCTCCACGTGGCGTGCTTTGGATCGTTGAAGATAGGAGTTGGTGAGTTTTCTAGTTTGGGGATGACATCCTAGTTTTCTTTCTAGTTTGATGTATTAAAACATTTTGATTTTCAGTTTTATAATTTCTTTTGCTACCATTGTATTTGATAGTGTGCTTGAACATGTCTACTCCCCACCCCAAAGTCAATGTTAGAGGTATTATTGGACACATGCTATGATTGTATCTAGTATATTTATCTCATTATGGTTTTATGTTGTTGTCCTTAGCCGTGAGTTTTCCACCTTATCTTTATGTCATTACCTATGATATTTTTTATGAATTCTAAGAGGTTTGTTTGAAGTGCCTATGGGTGTCTCATTCACTACGTGATGACTAGGCCCTGGGTCTGAGTCGTTACAGCTGCCGATTGATACCCTACTAAGTCATAGTCCTTAAGTGTCCCTAACCACTTTCATTGCCTTAGGTTGAGGTCTCTTTGAGTGAATACAATTTAAAGACTTTTCTGATCGATGAAAACTTCTACATGAACCCCATACAAGTAATGACGCCACATCTTCAATGAAAATCCCACCACCACAAGTTCATATCATGTGTTGGGTAGTTCCTTTCATGTACCTTCGATGCCTTGAAGCATAGGCAATCACTTTTTCATGTTACATCAACACGCATCCCGAACCAACCTTAAGGCATAAATATGCAACAAACCCTTCGGTACTCTCTAGTAAAGTCAAGATTGGAACCAAAGTTAATCTATCCTTTAAGGTTTGGAAGCTTTTCTCACACTTATTCATCCACATGAATTTTATTTTCTTTTGAGTCAACCTTGTCAATGGTGATGAAATGGTGGAGAAACCTTTAACAAACCTCCATATTTGGTTAGACCCAAGAAGCTCCTACTATCTGTAAGAGTTAATGTTGTAGGCTAATTCTTCACCACTCCGTCTTCTTAGGATCAACTTTAGTCCCTTCAACGAACACCACATGCTGAAGAAATGCCACCTCTTCCAATAAAAATCAACATTTGCTAAACTTGGCAAACAATTTCCTCTCCCTCAATGTTTGAAGCACAATCCTTAAATGGTCCTTATGCTCTTCCCTACTACAAGAATACACCAAAATGTCATCCATGAAGACAATCACAAATGCATCGAGGTAGGGCTTGAACAACCTATTCATTAATCCATAAATATCATTGGTGCATTAGTCAAACTAAATGACATCACCACAAATTCAAAATGACCATACCTTGTTCAGAAAGCAGTTTTGGGAGTGTCACACTCCCTCAACCTTAGTTGATGATAATCAGATCAAAGATAAATCTTCGATAAGTTTCTAGCCCCTTGGAAATGATCAACTAAGTCACCTATTCTCAGAAGGGGATACTTGTTCTCTATGGTGACTTTATTCAATTATCGGTAGTCTATGCACATTCAAAGTGACCTATCTTTCTTTCTTACAAACAACATTGGAGCACCCCATGGAGACCTACTTGGTCTAATGAAACCCTTCTCCAATAAATACTTCAATTGATCCTTCAACTCATTTAACTCGACCCGCGGTCATGCGGTATGGATGAATAGAGATTGATTAGAGCTTGACGACCTTGGCCTTGAGTCTTAGCACTACCATTCCTATACTCCCTAGCATGATGATTGGATTTTTCATAGCTGAAGCATGCATTAACCAGCTAGGCATTCCCATTTACGGGGTCTCTTCCAACAACAACAACATACCCAGTAAAATCCCACAAGTGGGGTATGGGGAGGGTATAATATACGCAGACCTTACCGCTACCTCGTAGAGGTAGAGGGGCTGTTTCCTATGAACCCTCATCTCATAACCCATTTACGGGGTCTTCCACACTTAGCATAATTTGGGGAGGCTTGAGCACCTGAACGTCCTTGTGGGTTAGGATTGACCCCTTGTCCTTATTGAAACTTAGAGGAGGAGCATTGGTTGAACCTTGGACCACTTGCTTTTGGCCACCGTACGACTTGCCATGTCCACCACCCCTCTACTGAGTTTCAACACCTTCAACCCGAGCTCTCTTGGACTCTGTAGCATGTTCACTTAACTTTTCTTCCTCTATTTGCTCTGCATAGGTCATGAGGTGGGAGATATCAACCTCCTTTACTAGCATGGAAATTTTCCACTCCTAAAACACCAACTCTAACACTTTGCTGATGAACTTGCTCACTCTATCCCTTGGTGGGCAACCATGAATGGTGCATATTTTGCGAGCTTGGTGAATTTGAGCGAGTATTCCATTGCACTCATGTTGCCTTGCTTTAGGTTGATGAACTCTTTCACTTTGATCTCCCTTGGCTCCGATGGAAATAACAGGTCCAAGAAATCACCCTTGATCTCTTCCAAAGTGATTTATCCCACTTCATAACCTCTTTCATAATCATTGATCATATCAAACTTTGATCACGCCTTTGAGTTGATAGGCCATAAGCTCGGCCTTCTCTTCCAGTGATGATAATATGCAAAGCATGGCATGTAGCTCTCAAGACCATTCACAAGGAGTCAAGCAAAAATTCTCCAAGACCTACAAGTAATGTTCATGAAAAAGGAAGTATTAGAGGAGCTTGAGGGTCACCAAAGAAAGTCTTACAATGTGTGAAAGGTCAATTAAGGTGAGGAGAAGGAAGAAAAAAGGCTATGTGTGCAAATGGCTTTTATTTGAATTCAAGGATTTGAAATGAAGGGCAACCAAACAAGGCCCTTACTCATTAAGGGTAGAATTGTAAAGAACATATCATCTTTTATTTACTTAGTAAAAATAGTCATATTTTAGAATTTGTAAGAATTAGACTATATTGAATATTGAATCATCAAATTGTAGTATCTTCTTAGTGTTACCAACATCTCCTCCATACATCTCATCCTTCTATTCATTTTCGCTATTTGTTTGGAAATGCAAGCAAGAGTTTCGATGATGTTCTCCGAAACTCCTCCAATTGGACTTGTATTAGCCATGATACTTACAATAACTCCACAAACATGATTAGGAGCTAAAGTCTCACGTCACTCATATGTAACTCTCAACGCACCTTCTATGGCGTCATCTCAAAATTGATACTGAACTAGCTCCGCTCAATCAATTCAAGGTCACCTATCATTTGTAGTGCAGTGGATTCTTATGACTCTTGAAGGAAGGATGACTCAAACAAAACTTAGGAACATGAATTTTTAGATGAAAACTAGAAGAAAAAGGCACAAGAAATATCAGACTAGAAAAAATGATATAACAAAAGTAGAAGAAATTACTTGTTGTTACCTAATTTGAAGAATCATTCCACATGTTCGAAAAGGAAAGCCAATCCCAAGAGGAGATGGACCTTTCCAAGTACTCAAGAATCAATGACAACATCATTGACTTGCCAAGTGAATATAATGTTCATAATGTTTTCAATGTTAGTGATTTATCTCCTTATGTTGTCGGTGAATCTTTGGATTCAAGGATGAATCCTATTCAAGAAGCAGAGGATGATAACATTAAAAGAACAGATGGCACCAACATGAGTAGCATGTATCCCTCAAGGCCATTCACAAGGAGTCAAGCAAAAGAGCTCCAAGACCTACAAGCAATGTTCATGAAAAAAGAAGCACTAGAGGAGCTTAAGGGTCAACAAAGAAAGGGTTACAATGTATGGAAGGTCCACACATTGTAAGCCTTTCTTTGGTGACCCTCAAGCTCCTCTAATGCGCCTTGTTCGTGAACATTGCTTGTAGGTCTTGGAGATCTTTTACTTGAATCCTTGTGAATAGTCTTGAGGGGTATATTCCACTCATGTTGGTGTCATCTATACTTTGCATGTTGTCATCCTCCCTTTCTTGAAAAGGATTCGTCCTTCAATCCAAAGATTCACCTACAAGAGAAGGAGATAAATCACTAACATTGAAAATATTATGAATATTATACTTACTTGGCAAGTCAATCATGTAGGCATTGTCATTGATTCTCTTGAGTACTTTGAAACGTCCATCTCTGCTGGGGCTTAGCTTTCTTTTTCGATCATGTGGAAACTTTTATACCCACACATAATCATCTTGGTTGAATATCACTTCCTTTCTCCCCCAAGTTTCAAATGGCCACCTTAAAATTGTTCTTTTTAATGGCCTCTTTAACCTTGGCATGAATGTTTATCATCTCCTTTGCCCTTTGCTTGGCATCTAGGCTCAAAACAACATTACTAGATAATGGAGTCATGGTTAGTAGAAACAAAGGTTTAAAGCCATAGAATAATAGTGACATTCCATTAAAGGAGTGAAAACACCGATTATATGCAAATTCAATCAAGAGTAAACAATCTTCCCAAGTAGTTGGGGTCCCTCGAATCATGCACCGAAGCACACTTCCAAGATTCCTATTGACTACTTCAAGTTTTCCATCCATTTGAGGGTGGCAAGAAGTAGAGAACATAAGTTTGGTATCAAGTGTACCCCATAGACTCTTCCAAAAGTGACTAAGAAATTTGGAATCCCTATAACTTGCAATGGTTTGAGGGACTCCATGCAATTTAAGAACATTGATGACAAATAATGATTCTACATGCGATGCATCATCACATTTATGGCAGGGAATAAAATGAGTCATTTTAGAAAATCTATCCACTACCATAAATATTCTATCATGTCCTCTTTTAGTCCAAGCAAGGCCCAACACAAAATCCATAAAGATGTCCATCCATGGGCCACTAGGGGTAGGGAGAAGGGTATACTTATCTTGGGGCCAAGTTGTGGATTTGGCATGCTTACAATCGAGACATTGTCCACAAATTCGCTCCACATCATGCCTCATCTTGGGTAAAAAAATTGCTCCTTTAGAATGTCAAGTGTTTTGGGTACCCTCAAGTGTCCCATCAAACCACCACTATGATCCTCCTTGACAAGTCGCTCTCTCCATGACTCATAGGAACACAAGCTCATCCATTCTTGAACAAAAAACCATCAAACGATCGGAACCTATCAACCCGCTTCCCTTGGATAAAATTATCAAAAGTATCTTTGAAGTCGGGATCCCTAGGATAGAATTTCTTTAACCTTTAAAATCCTATCATTCTAGAAGCCAAGGTAGTCACCAACATAAACCTTCTTGATAGAGCATCTGCTACCACATTTTTGTTTCCTTGCTTGTCATAGTCCTACCAAAGAGAAGAAACAATACTAGGAAAAGTGCTAGTAATTTGGTTAGCATGCAATACAAGATGGGTGTTGACAAGGCATTCGGAACTTCCACCATCCAACTTTGCCTCTTCCACCATAACATTAGAGGGTAAATTTTGCTTGCTTCATGGAGAGAGGAAAATCTTTACTTGATAATAATAAAGACTTGAAGGTGAATTCTAATCTTTCATGTGTTGTGAGAAGAATAGCCCTTGCAAAGAAGAGCTTGATCAGAGGGAGAATCTATTTCATTCTAGGTGCAAAATTCAAGATAAATTATGTTCTTTGATCATTGATAGTGGAAGTTACACTAATGTGGTGAGTAGTTCTTTGGTGGAACGTATGGGAATTCCAACAACAAAGAATCTCAATCTTTACAAGCTACAATGGCTCAATGAGAATGGAGAAATGAAGGTCCTAAAATCTTTTATTGCATGCTAACCAAAATACTAGAACTTCCTAATATTGTTTCTTTTCGTTTACAAGACTATAACAAGCAAGGCAAAGAAAATTTGGCCGCGGATGCTCTATCAAGAAGGTTGATTGGCTTCTAGAATGATGGGATTTGAAAGCTTAAAGAAATTCTATCCTAGGAATCTCGACTTCAAAGATACTTTTGATAATCTTACCCAAGGTAAGGGGGTTGATAGCTTTCAATTGGTTGATGATTTCTTATTCAATGATGGACTAGCTTGTGCTCCTATGAGCTCGGAGAGAGCTACTTGTCAAGAAGACTCATAGTGGTGGTTTGATGGGACACTGTGGGGTACCCAAAACACTTAACATTTTAAAGGATCAATTCTTTTGGCCCAAAATGAAGCATGATGTGGAGCGAATGTGTGGACAATGTCTCGATGGTAAGCATGCCAAATCCACGAGTCAGCACCAAGGTACATATACCCCTCTCCCTACACCTAGTGGCCCATGGATGGATATCTCTATGGATTTCATGTTTGGTCTTCCTAGAACTAAAAGAGGACATGATAGCATATTTGTGGTAGTGCATAGATTTTCTAAAATGACTTATTTTATTCTATGCCATAAATGTGATGATGCATCCCGTGCACCATCTTTATTTGTCATCAATGTTCTTAATTTGCATGGGTCCCTCAAACCATTGTTGGTAATAGGGATTCCAATTTCTTAATCACCTTTTGAAAAGTGTATGGGGCACACGTAGTACCACACTTATGTTCTCTACTTCTTGTCACCCTCAAATGGATGGACAAACCAAAGTAGTCAATAGGAATCTTGGACGCATGCTTCGGTGCATGATTAGAGTGACCCCAACTACATTGAAAAACAATTTACCTTTGATTGAATGGGCATATAATCGGTCTTTCCACTCCTCTATTGGCATGTCACCATTTGAGGAATGTTATGGCTTTAAACATTTGTTTCCACTAACCATGACACCATTATCTAGTAGTATTGTTTTGAGTCTAGATGCCAAGCAAAGGGCAAAGGAGATGATGAACATTCATGCCAAGGTTAAAGAGGCCATTGAAAAGAATAATTCAAAGGTGGCTATTTGGAAGACTTTTTGGAGCGAAGAAGTAACAATTAACCTAAATGATTGGGTGCGGGTACATTTTTTAAAAGAGAGGTTTCCACATGTTCAAAAAGGAAAGCTAAGCCTAAGAAGAGATGGGCCTTTCAAAGTACTCAAGAGAATCAATGACAATGCCTACATGATTGACTTGCCAAGTGAGTATGATGTTCATAATATTTTCAATATTAGTGATTTATCTCCTTATGTTATAGGTGAATCTTTGGATTCAAGGACAAATCCTTTTCAAGAAAGGGAGGAGGATAACACGCAAAGCATAAATGACACCAACATGAGTGGCATGTACCCCTCAAGACCATTCATAAGGAGTCAAGCAAAAGATCTCCAAGACCTACAAGTAATGTTCATGAAAAAGGAAGCATTAGAGGAGTTTGAGGGTCACCAAAGAAAGAATTACAATGTTAGAAGGTCTATCAAGGTGAGAAGAAGGAAGAGAAGAGGCCATGTGTGCGAAATGGTTATTACTTGAATTCAAGGATTTGGAAAAGAAGGCAACCAAAAAAGATCCTTACTCATTAAGAGTAAAATTGTAAAGAAAATATCTTCTTTTATTTACTTAGTATAAATTATCATATTTTATTATTTGGGGGACTTACACTATGTTGAATATTAGATCCTCAAATTGTAGTATCCTCTTAGTGAGTAATTAGTGAGTAATTAGGGTCAATTAGAGTCGTTATTTGACTTATTTGCTTGATTAATTAAAGTGTTACTATTTGTTATTCTTGGTTTCCTTTAATTTTTCTGGCTAGAGTTTTATTATGATTGTTGAAATCAATTGGGAAGTGAGGGTTTTCGTCCCTTGTTGCCTATAATTTTAATAGTTTGAATTTAATCCACATATACATTTATTTTGTTCCCTTTTCCTTTCCTTTCTTGATCTTTATCACCCTCTAAGGATCCCAAGACTTAGTATGGTGCTTCACCTAGTATTTTATAAATTCTCCTTATGTGATAATGATATTGGTATAAATTGGTTTCATGTCCATGGTGCTATAGTTAATGTTTGGGCATAAGTGGTTGAGCTGGATGTTAGTGAAAGAGGTAGTTTCATGTTCATCCTCATGCATCATTTAGTTTAGTCTTGACTTGTTGTTTGTTGTGCATACATGTTCATGGAGTGGGATTTGATTGAAGTTCCATGTGCAATTTTGTGAATATATTACTTATGCTTTAAAATGATGTTCATTACGAAATACTTTGAACTTTGCATGAGAATGATGTTTGAACTGCACATTGAATTCATGATGGGCTGTCGTATATGCTTATTTCACTCTTGTCATGCTAGCATGATTCACATTGGGGGATGAATATTCCCGGGGGGAGGGGGATATTGTAACATCCCAAAATTTTGAAGTTTAGACCAAGGGAAAAGTTGGAATTTGGCCATTGGATTGAAACCATATGACCTAAGTACTAGCTATAGTTTTGTTCACAGAGCGTACAAAGGCCCTGCGCATCGGTCTTTTGGTTTGGAAAAAGTTTGAAGTATGGAAGTGAAGCATGAGTTGATTTACGAGTTGTGAAGTACTCTACAGTTCATGGAACAAGTTGTGGTATTGGGGCCTAAAATAATCGCTTGTTGATCTTAGGTTACAGGGATAGGATGGATCATAGACTTAGTTACATACCATAGAAGGTGTTTGTAGAGTGAAAGTTGAAAAAGGAAAAAAAGTGGCCCAGGTTCACGAGACCCCAAAGTACAGGTCCTACATCCCTTTGTAGCCTGTAAATGGGCCTTCGTGGATTGATCCGCCAATTTGTATGAAGGGTGTTTACATCATTCCCTTGCATCCTAAGTCCAATGCTATGTCATTTTGACCCCTAATACGTCGTATATCAGTTTTAAACTATCCCATTAGTCCTATTCCCAAGTCATTCTATTAAAAACCCAAGTCGCAAATTCTCCCAATTCTCCTAAGGTCCTCCATTGAAGGCAAACCTAGGGTATATCTCATTCTTGACCTATAATTTTATTATATATGCTCATGTTCTCCACATGTCCCCATGGTGTCCTTCTTTGATGATTTGTGATGGTTCCTTCGTATTATGTCCAAAGGTGTTTTGAAGTTCATATAACTCATTGTCTTACAAGTTCAAATGGTTTTCTCACAGATGTTATGGTCCCTTGTTACTCCCAAATGGTATTTCTCCTAATGGTATATGGCTATGTCTTCAAGCATGTAAGGTGGTCTCCATTGTAATTACTAATATTTCTTTCATAATGAATTGGTCTTTCATCTAAAGTGATGTATTATTCACCCAAGGATATTACTATTTTAATTGTACATAACAACATATGTTTCCTCACTAATTTAAGTTTATGTACCTTCTCATGCATTTAAATAAAGGTACATTATTGATTTCTCTTATGTATTATCTCATGTTCAATGACAAAGTAATGTGTCAAATGATCACATGTATTTATGTCATCCCCATGCTTTGAAGAAGGAATATTTAAATTCCTACAATTCATGTATGTCCTAAGTTTATATGATCTTCTCATTCATGATCATGTTCATCCATGCACAGACTAAGTTCTTTCTAAAGTGGCATTTTGATGATTAGATGATATTGGCTTGATTATGACTTAATTAGCCCTTGTAAATGTATAATTTTAACATGAGGCATAGCACAAATCATTTTATCATTGTTTCCTTGTCATGCATTGCATACCTATATATCAGTACATTTAAAGTAGTGATGCATACTCTATACCTACTTGATTTAACCATGTAGGGACCAGTGCTCCTCGATATCCTCCACGTGGAAAGCTTTGGATCGTTAAAGATAGGAGTTTGTGAGTTCTCTAGTTTGGGGATGACATCCTAGTTTTCTTTTTAGGTTGATGTATCAAAACATTTTAGTTTTCAGTTTTATAATTTCTTTTGCTACCACTGTACTTGATAGTGTGCTTGAACATGTCTACCCCTGTTTGCCCACCCCAAAGTCAATGTTAGAGGTACTATTGGACACGTGCTATGGTTGTATCTAGTACATTTATCTCATTATGGTTTTATGTTGTGGTCCTTAGTTGTGTTTCCTCAGTTTTTCATCTTATCTTTATGTCATTACCTATGATATGCTTTATGAATTCTAAGAGACTTGTTTGAAGTGCCTATGGGTGTCTCATTCACTGTGTGATGACTAGGCCTTGGGTTCAAGTCGTTACAGCTGCCGATAGATACCCTACTAAGTCATAGTCCTTGAGTAGCCCTAACCACCTTCGTTACCTTAGGTTGAGTTCTCTTTGAGTGTATACATGTTAAAGACTTTTCTGATTGATGAAAACATCGACATGAACCCCATACAAGTAATGACGCCAAATCTTCAATGAAAATACCACCGCCACAAGTTCAAGATCATGTGTTGGGTGGTTCCTGTCATATACCTTCGATTGCCTTGAAGCATAGGCAATCACCTTTTCATGTAGTGTCAACATACATCCTAAACCAACCTTAAGGCATCAACTACGTAATAAACCCTTCGATACTCTCTGGTAAAGTCAAGATTAGAGCCAAAGTTTACCCATCCTTTAAGGTTTGGAAGCTTTTCTCACACAATCATCCACATGAATTTTGTTTTCTTTTGAGTCAAGCTTGTCAATGGTGATGAAATGGTGGAGAAACGTTTTACAACCCACCATATTTGGCTAGACCCAATAAGCTCCTACTGTTTGTAGGAGTTAATATTGTAGGCTAATTCTTCACCACCTCCCTCTTGTTAGGATCAACTTTAATCCTTTCAACGGACACCACATACTGAAGAAATGCCACCTCTTCTAATTAAAATCAACACTTGCTAAACTTGGCAAACAATTTCCTCTCTCTCAAGGTTTGAAGCACAATCCTTTAATGGTCCATATGCTCTTCCCTACTACAAGAATACACCAAAATGTCATCCATGAAGACAATCACAAATGCATCGAGGTAGGTCTTGAACATCCTATTTATAACAACAACAACAACAACAACATACCCAGTGGAATCCCACAAGTGGGGTATGGGGAGGGTAGAATGTATGCAGACCTTACTACTACCTTATAGAAGTAGAGAGGTTGTTTCCTGGAAACCCTCGTTTCAAAATCCCATAAGCAGAATAAACTAGATATGACAAAAAGTAAAAAGGAACAATAAAAAATGACTAATAACCAAATATTATTGGTGATCAGTCAAACCAAATGGCATCACCACAAATTCAAAATGATCATACCTTGTTCAGAAAGCAGTTTTGGGAATGTCACACTCTCTAAACGTTAGTTGATGATAATGGAATGAAAGATAAATCTTGGAGAAGTTTCTAGCCCCTTGGAAATGGTAAAATAAGTCACCTATTCTCGGGAGGGGATACTTGTTCTCTATGGTCACTTTATTCAATTGTCAGTAGTCTATGCACATTCAAAGTGACCTATCTTTCTTTCTTACAAATAACTCCGGAGCACCCCATGGATACCTACTTGGTCTAATGACCTCCTCCAATAAATACTTCAACTGATCCTTCAACTCTTTTAACTCAACTCGGGGCCATGCGGTATGGATGACTAGAGATTGGTTGGAGCATGACGACCTTGGCCTTGAGGCTTAGCACTACCACTCCTATACTTCCAAGTAAGATGATTGGGTTTTTCATACTTGAAGCATGCATTAACCAGCTAGGTATTCCCTTTTATGGGGTCTTCCAGACTTAGCATAATTTGGGGAGGCTTGAGCACCTGAACGTCCTTGTGGCTTGGGAATGACCCCTTGTCCTTGTTGAAACTTTGAGGAGGAGCATTGGTTGGACCTTGGCCCACTTGCTTTTGGCCACCATACAACTTGCCATGTCCACCACCCCTCTGGTGAGAGAAATCCAATAAACATGAGCTCAATTGGACTCCGTAGCATGTTCACTCAACTTTTCTTCCTCTATTTGCTCTGCATAGGTCATGGGTCATGAGGTGGGCGATATCCATCTCCTTTATTAACATGGAAGTTTTGCACTCCTTAAACACCAACTCTAACACTTCAGTGATGAACTTGCTCACTCTAGCCCTTGGTTGGCAACCATGAATGGTGCATTTTTTGTGAGCTTGGTGAATTTGAGAGAGTATTCCCTTACACTCATGTTGCCTTGCTTTAGGTTGATGAACTCTTGCACTTTGACCTCCCTTAGCTCCGATGGAAAAAATAGGTCCAAGAAATCACCCTTGAACTCCTCCCAAGTGATTTGTCCCACTTCATCACCTCTTTCCTAATCCATTGATCATACCAAACTTTTGGTCATGCCTTTGAGTTGATAGGCCACATGCTCGGCCTTCTCTTCTAGTGGTGATAACATGCAAAGCATGGCATGTACCCATTAACACCACAAGGAGTTAAGCGAAAGATCTCCAAGACCTACAAGCAATGTTTATGAAAAAGGAAGTAAGGAGCTTGAGGGTCACCAAAGAAAGTCTTACAATGTGTAGAAGGTCTATCAAGGTGAGGAGAAGAAAGAAAAGAGGCTATGTGTGCAAATGGCTACTACTTGAATTCAAGAATTTGAAAGAAGACAACCAAACAAGGGCTTACTCATTAAGGGTAAAACTGTAAAGAACATATCATCTTTTATTTACTTAGTATAAATAGTCATATTTTAGCAGTTGGAAGACTTAGACTATGTTGAACATTGAATCGTCAAATTGTAGTATCTTCTTAGTGTTACCAACCTCTCCTCCATATATCCCATCCTTCCATTTATTTCCGCTATGTGTTTGGAGGTGCAAGCAAGAGTTTCCATGATATTCTTCGAAACTCCCCCGATTGGACTTGTATTAGCCATGATACTTACAATAACTCAACAAACAAGATTAGTAGAAAAAGTCTCACATCACTCATATGTAACTCTCAACACACCTTCTATGGCGTCGTCTCAAAATTGATACTGAACTAGCTCCGCTCAATCAATTCAAGGTCACCTATCCTTTGTAGTGCAGTGGATTCTTATGACTCTTGAAGGAAGGACAACTCAAACAAAACTTAGGAACATGAATAAAAAGATGAAAATTAGAAGAAAGAGACATAAGAAGTATCAGACTAGAAAAACTGAAGTAACAAAAGTAGAAGAAATTACTTCTTGTTACCTAATTTGAAGAATCAAAGAGATGATTTAATATTTAGAAACTAGTCAAAAAGTAATTAAATATGTTAATTAGTTGTTAAATAGTTGAGGAATGAAAAAAAAAAGAGTGACAAAGAAGAAGAATTAAATTCAGACACTTCAAAAAAATTTTGAAGCCGTAAAGTGTTCGGGACTTGAAAGGGGTTTGATTTGATGATTAAAATTAGCTAACAAGTAGTTAAATATGTTATTACTTGTTAAATAATTGGAGAATCGAAGCAAAAAAAAATTTAAAACAAGAATCACGTCGTATGGAAACTTAGAAAAATTATCCCTAGAAAACCTCTTGTACTCGGAAATATTTTGGGGTGTTAAGAAAATCCTACAATTTAAGTCTCTGAAATTGACCTACACGCGCCACGTGGCACATCTGAAGTATGCTGGCGGCTGATTCACTGCTCAAAACTGATGTGGCGCTGATTAGCGCGCTGACTCTAAGTTAGTGCTGACATGGAATTTAATTTTTTTTATTTTTTTAAATTTTAAGTTTAATTTTTTTTCAAATTTCCACTAAGGGCCAATAAACACCTTTGACCAACTTTGACTTGAGATAAGTAGGTCAAATGTATATTTTAGTCTTCTTCTTTTTCAAGAACACTTGAAGATCTTCAAGAACATCTAGAATACCAAGAACACACACTAAATCCAACACGTTCAAATCAAATCAGAAACAGCTCAAAATTTAGAATTAACTTCCCCTTGACATAGAGAACAAACCCCAATGATCATTAACCTTCAATTTTTTCCCAATCAAAAAAACCCACTTTCAAGATTTGAAAAGTTTGAATGCTCAAAACTCTTCAATGATAACATCACTTTCACAACTCCAAATTGAATGAAATTCGAGATTTAGAATTAAAAAACACTAGTGAACAAGAATCTAGTGTCAAAAACAACAAATCAAATAAAAATAATTTTGTTTTTTTTGGATTCTTGAGTGGATCAGAATTTCAAGACCTAGATTTGTGAAAACAAACCTAAACCTAAGCTCTTGATACCAAATGATAAAGATAAACAAGAAAGAAAGAGAAAATGGAACAAAATAAAAGGATATGTGGATTAAATTCAAATTATGGGTAACAAGGGACTAAAACCCTCACCTCTCAATTGGTTTCAACAACCCAAATAAAACCCTAGCAAGAAAAATTAAGGAAACCAAGAACCACATATTGGGTAACACTTTAATGATCAAGCAAAAGTCAACTAACAATTCCAAATGTTCACCCTAATTACTCACTAATTACTCATTAAGAAGATACTACACTTTGAGGAATCAATATTCAACATGGTCTAAGTCTTCCAAATGCTAAAATATAACTGTTTATACTAAGTAAATAAAAGATGACATTTTCTTTACAATTTTATCCTTAATGAGTAAGGGCCTTATTTAGTTGCCTTCTTTTCAAATCCTTGAATTCGGTAATAGTTATTTGCACACATGACCTCTTTCCTTCCATCTCCTTACTTTGATAGACCTTCCAAACATTGTAAGCCTTTCTTTGGTGACCCTCAAGCTCCTGTAATGCTTCCTTATGTCATGAACATTGCTTGTAGGTCTTGGAGATCTTCTGCTTGACTCCTTGTGAATTGTCTTGAGAGGTACATCCCACTCATGTTGGTACCATCTATGCTTTGCATGTTATCAGAATAACAAATTCTTTAGGCCATAAATAATGTTGCCAATTTTTAAATGCCCTAATCAAAACATACAATTCAAAATCATAAGTATAATAATTCAAAGTAGAACATTTTAGCTTTTAACTACAATAAGCAATGGGCTTTTGATCTTGCATTAAGACGACTCCAATACCTACTTTACTTGCATCACATTCCAGTTCAAATATTTTTTCAAAATTGGGAAAATGCAGCAATGAAGCGGAACTAAGCATGGATTCAAGTTCTCAAAGGCCATTGTTGCTACTCACCCCAGTTGAAAGACTTATCGTTTCGGATTATCTCCGTTAAGTGAGCGGCAATGGTACTAAATCCTTTGACAAACCGCCTATGAAAACTAGCCAATCCATGAAAGCTTCGGACATCATTTATGGATTTTGGAGTTGGCTAATTCTTAATAGAATCTATCTTAGATTCATCAACATCAATGTCCCTTGCACTAACAAGAAAGCCCAAGAAAAATACTTCACTAACATAAAATGAACACTTCTCAAGATTAGCATAAAGTTATTCCTTTCTAAACACATGGATAAGACATCTCAAATGCTTTATATGATCATTCATGGCTTGCTATAGACCACGATATCATCAAAGTAGACAACAACAAACTTCCCTATAAAGGGTGTCATTACATGGTTCATGAGTCACATAAAGGTACTAGGAGCATTTGTGAGACCAAAAGGCATCACCAACCATTCATATAGACCAAACTTGGTCTTGAATACGATTTTCCATTCAACACCAGGGTGCATCGAGATTTGATAATAACATTCCTAAGATCAATCTTTGAACTATTGAGCTCATCAAGCATATCATCTAACCTTGGGATGGGATGATGATTCTTTACCCTGATTTTATTGATTGCTCGACATCCACACACATGCCCATGTTCCATCCCTCTTTGGAACCAAAATAACGGAAAGACACATGGACTCATGCTCTCTCTCACATAAGCTTTGTTGAGGAGTTCCTTAACTTGCTTTTGAAGTTCTTTGGTGTTTTCCCGGATTGCTTCAGTAAGTCGGTTGGGCAATTGAGATCACGACACGAGG
Organism: Solanum ossicruentum; assembly: GCA_025774065.1. NCBI lineage: Eukaryota > Viridiplantae > Streptophyta > Magnoliopsida > Solanales > Solanaceae > Solanum > Solanum ossicruentum. The sequence goes on along the minus strand of JAOTQR010000097.1, from coordinate 4,970,108 downwards.
TCAACTTGATGCTCAATACCTTAAAGAAGAGGTAATCCACTAGGAAGTTCCTTTAGGAGGACATACTCATATTCCTGTAAAAGAAGAGAAATAGAATGGGAAAGAGAAGAAAGAGATTGGTTAGTATGTAGCATATGATCCCTATGTATGATAAGGATCAATGATTTTTTTGTTTCAACTTCCTCTCTTATGTCCTTGTTCCTATCCAAAAACACCTTTTTCCCTAACTCTTCTCTTTTCCTCCACCTCTTCATCCTTTATTTCCACATGTACCTCTTCATCTTCTTTTTCTCCCACAATTCACTCATCTTCTAATACATTTCATTGAATTGACAGGGTGGCATATGATGTACTTATGACCATCCAACACAAGTGAATACTTGTTGGATCTACCATCATGCTTGGTTACACGGCCATATTTACAATATCTCTTGAGTAACAAATGAGAAGCTTGCATCGGGACCAAATCACATAAGATCTCATCTTAGTTCTTCCCAACTTGAAATTTGATCAACACTTGTCATTGCATTCTCAATTCTCCACATTCACTCAACCATTGAAGCTTGTAACGCATAGCATGTTTCGGGGTAGGAAGTTTCAATAATTCCACTAATGTGGTGCTAGCAACATTGTCACAACTTCCACTATCAATGATCAAGGAACATACATTACCTTTGATGAGGCACTTGGAATGGAAGATACTTTCTTTTTGACTCGGATCATCCACGACCTTGCTAATCATGACTCGCCTCACCACATACATTGGTACGGTGAACTCTCCTTCTTAAGGCTAAGCTTTATCAATTGGATTTTTCCTCATCAATCCATTCCTTCACATGGATCTTGTTCCTCACCATTATCATCATCAAACTCATTTTCATCTTGGAGCTCACCTTCACAACCTTCTTCCTGCTCTAGCTCTTCAACAAGGTATAACTCTCCTCCTTAGACTAGGACATTCAATCGATTAGGATACTCCTGCATCATGTGAACCCATTCTTTAGATTTGTGACATTGAATGCCATTAGGGTACTTGATCAGTCCTTTTTTACCTCCTTCTCTCAGTGGATACTTTGGTGCATGGCCTTCAGTGCCTTTCTTATCATAAGGCTTTTTAAGATTCTTGAGTTTGTTTCATCCCGAAGACGTTTGAGCTTTTTCCTTGTTCTTACTCCAAGAAGTAGAAGATGATATACCTTTGTACTTAGATGACTTTTCTTCCTTGAGATCTCTATCTCATGGGCCGCTTCAAAAATGTCATTCAAACTAGCAAACTTGTGCATTGCCATCGTAGAAGATATGTCTTTTTCAAACCTACCTTGAAGTGAATGACGACATGCTATTCATTCTTATTGTACTCTAGCTTCAAGATCAAATTTTAGAACTAATTATAGTAAGCTGCTACACTCATGTTTTCTTGCCTCAAATTGTACAATCTGGCAAGCAACTTTTGCCTATACCTTTTTGGTACATATTTGACTCTCATAGGAGCTTTCAAATTGATTCATGTTGGTGGTAGTCCTCCTTAAAGAACTAGGTGGTATCTCTTCTTGTATTCCCACTATGCAATTGCACACCCCTCAAACTGAGCAATAGCAAAGCAACTCATCTTAACCTCGGTGAAGTCATTAACTTGAAAGATGCTCTCACAAAGTAATTCCTATTCTAGATGAGCATCGAAATTGCTTTCTCCTTTCAAAGTTAGGAGATCAGTCTTTATAGAGTTGATTCTATAGCTTGACCTCCATTTCCACCTTGGTCAATGTTATGTTAACCTTTTTGAAGTATAAAATGTTGGTAACCTTGCTCTTCTCCAAAATCTTAAGGTTGGTTCAAATAAGGTCTTCTTCTTGATGGAATTAGACAAAATCTACCTCCGCGACCTCGATGTCCCATTTGTCCTCTCGGCACATGTCTTGGGACATCTTTCCATGGTGCCTCTTCACCTTCAGCTTCATATCCCTCTTGGTAATCTTCATCTCTTACTTCCTCAACTTTGATTGATTGGTGTCAGGCTTGGGGTGCTTAGAAGGGTAGATTTTGATTTAGTGGTGCTTGATAAGGACATTATGGGTTTGGTAGAGCTTCTTGAGGAGTTTGGTTTTGTGGTGGTATGGTACTGTAAGTATTGGTGTTAGGGTTCACAGGTGTTGGATTGAATACTTGATAGAAGGTTTATGGAGCCATAGTAGGAGAAGAAGGATGGTTAGGACACCTGTTATATCTCGATAGTGTACTAGCCTCAGAAATCATGAGACTTTATTGATGCTAAAATCAAGTTTCTGGAGGTGTATGACCCATGTGGAATGCTTGTGTATCGCTTTGTGTGGCTTAAGGAAGGATTTTAGGCTTGCTGGCCCTCCAGGGAACCTCCCACGAGTCGTGGTCTTCACCACTAGCCGTGGAAAAGGTCCTTGGAAGGAGCCCCAACCTTTAAGCCAAGAATTTGGCTAATGCAGCTATCAAGGGCTCTTACATGAGCCATGCAACACACCAAGAGCGGTGGTGGGGTCTCGTGGTACTCACTACGAGCCGTCAGTGAGGTGTATCATGAAGCCCTCAACCTAAAATATAGCACTAAGTATAACATTACTATCTCAAAACTTGGGTCATTTATACACCGTGAACCGTCAGTGGAAATGACCTTAGTCTAAAAATTGGCTAAGTTTCTGAAGACCCTACCACGAATCCTTGCATGGTCCATGGTCATGTGCATGGGGCCGTGGTTCCCTTTCACGGGCCACCTAGACTCTTTTTAATTCTTATTTCAACAATGGCTTTCTCGTAATTTTTTTGATTTCTAAGGGTCATTTGTGACTTTTGAACCTGTACTAAACCCGTGAAAAGACAGATACTCCTCTATTCTTATTCAAATTCATTCATTACGCTTAGAATATTCAAATTCTCTCTTCTAAGAACTCCTCTCAAGTGTGCCATTGGAGATTAAACTTGGAGATCAAGGAAGAGTCTTCTTATTCGAATTAATTTCTTCTCAATTCTTCTAGATATCTAAGGTATGTGGGATGGATTCATGGTCCCTTTCAACCATAAAGACGCCATACATTTTTTACTCCTTGATTTATGAATTTCAGCTTACTTTGAATATAGGTGTTTTAAATTAATGTTGAGTTGACTCAATAGAGATATGGGATATATTTAATTGGTGCTTCTAAAGTGATTTACGCCCTAATATGTTGAATTGCATTGATATTATGAAGGTTTGAATATGCATATCCCTTTAAATGTTGATTTTGGCATGAGTAATCTTAAGAATGCTTTAAATGTGAATTTTCTTCATGGATTTACTTGGAATTTCATCTTATACTATTATAAGTATGAATCTCTATTTCCCATACTATTCTCTCATCATTCATAGCATATGCATACATGAACATTGATTTCATGAAATTTATGGTGTAAGCTAAGTCCCAATTACGACGATGACTATGTTTTCAAGTAAAGTATGGCTATGACAGGAATGTGATCACATAATGTCTATGATATGGCTCTTTGAGCAATAATGGGTGTTTACACCACTATGTACAAGTATGAAGGAGGTATTAGTATGCATGAAAGTATGATATGAAGTATGATTTTGTCCCAAGTATGCATGATTATGAAGTATATTTTGGCATTAGAGCCTAAGTATGCATGATTATGGTTTGAAAGACTAATGCCTCCTTTTCAAGCGTGCGCACGTGCGCGCGCGTGTACACATACACACACACACACACACAAAATATATATAGATATATATATGTATGTATTCTTATGGGATGATGACTTAGCATCAAGAGGGCTTGTGTGAGGGGAGATATCCCCAAGGTCCCTTATATAAATCCTCTAGTCCCATGACCATGTGCCAAGCATAGGTTCATGTTTATGCCCCTTTTAAGGGATGATTACGTTAACAGTTTACCTTTGGCAAGTAGGTCACCTCTTTATCCATTGTGGGGGAAGACGAAAGAGTTTCAAGTTATAGCTCACTTGGTCTTATGTCAGTTGAGGTCCTATACCCTCTATGTACAAAGTATTTTGACATTCATGCATCATGGATTTCATGGTATATTGATATATTATTCTTTCTTACATACACTTTTTTTTATATATGTGCCCTTGTCATCTAACATTGATTGCAGGTTAATAAATTTATGAGCATTTGCATGTCTGCATACTCAGTACATCCAAACGTACTAATACATACTCTTTGCCTACATGATCTAATCATGTAGGGATTAGAGACAGTCTTAGGGATTGGAGACTATCTTCATCCAAAAACAAGTCACCATCCTATCTAACTATTATGCTATTTTCACTTATGTCTTTACTTTGAGGGTGAGCCGGGGACATGTCTTGGCCCCCATCCTATTCTATGAATTAGAGGCATTGTTGAACAACATATTAGCTCTTCGTACAGCTTGTATATGTTATGCTATTTGCTATAAAGATTATGATTATGGCTATCTATTGATGTTGATGATCTGATGATATGTTCATGATGAGTTACGAAATGTGGAAAATCCTAAGTCATGATGAGTTATGGAATGTGGTACGAAATGTGGAAAGTCCTAAAGTCATGATGAGTTATGGAATGTGGAAAGTCCTAAGACCCTTTTATCCCCATAATGTAAGTCATACTTGCCTGTCCCTTAGTTTCTATGTGCTATGCGCTATGTGAATTGGGCAAATCCCTATCCCTATGACATCCTCATAGTGTGAGTCATATTTTCCCGTCCCTTAGAACTATATATTTATTACTTTATTATGCACTTTTGATTCAATGGTGTGTATGTGGATGCTATGAGACTTGTTTGGGGATTCTCGGGTTCCTATCTGCCATGTCACTCCTAGACCCTAGGCTCGGGTCATGACAGATTGGTAGTTTGTTGGAGTGGTATTTGTAGAGTTAAGTCAACCCTCTAAATTGATTATTCTACCATCCATAGCCAACACACTACCTTGAATGGTGGATGCATGACCCTCCATGGCTTCCATTCTCTGACTCATTCTGATAATCACATCTATTATAGCATCCAAAGTAACTCCTCCTGTAGGTGGTGGAGTTCCATTACTACGTGACATTGTACCAATTAAAACAACACTCAATAAAAACAACAAACAATGTTAGTGTTAGTGATAACCTCATAATCACTAGTGATTACACACCTTTGATTGCCTCCCAAATCGGCAAGGCTAAGGTTGAAGATTGTTTATACTAAGTGGTTCACAAGGTATCAATTTCTACTCCTGGCCAGAGTGGATTCTTGTTTTCAAGAAGAATGGACGACTCAATTAAAGCAAATGAACTTGAATCAAGAAGTTAAAATACGAAATAAAACGAACAAAAGCACAAAAGAAATGGCACTTAACAAAGAAGAGGATTCAAGAACAAATAATCAACAAGTAGGTCAATTACGAGTTGAAAATTAGTTTAGGAATCTTGAAACAGACGAGAATCAAATGAAAAGAAACTAGGAATTTAGAACCTGAGATTGGTTGAGCTTCCAACCTCCTATTCCGGTGTTTCAAAAGTCAAAATTGAAGTTCAGCTCGTGAACTATCAATTTACTGCTAAAACACTTCATTGGATCGCTCAATGCCCTGCTTTTGACACCAAAAGTTACAGCAACTAGAGCAGGATTAGACGGACCAGGCACTATTTAGTGCGTCACCAAATGGGTCCTTCAGGCACGACTTTGATCACCCTTTTTGCACTTTTGCAGCTTTGAGGACCCTAAATTTGACCTTCTTGTGGGCCCTTTGTATTTTATAGACCTAGGACTTGCCCCTTTTGGCCAATTCCAATTGTACAAACAAAATTATTCCTTCTATTCTTACGCTTTTTGGATCAACACGCCTTTTTGGAAGATTCTTCCTTGTGAATATTTGAATGTTCCTCAAGAACACTATGAACAAGATGAAGATCCAAATTAAAACCCTTCAAATTTTTGGCTCGAAATTTCATGAATGTTGCGACTTAAGTTCTCCCTGATGTAGAGAACAAACCCCAATACCTTTTATACTTCAATTCCCAACCAATTTCTTCAAATCTCAAGAGCCAGTTTCTTCTCCTTCAAGTTTCTTCAATCAATCAATCGCGGAATCTTCAATATCACTCTATAATTCACCAAATCTCAGTCTAAGACTTAATTAATGTTAGAGAACAAAAATGTAACATTAGAAACTTTAAACAAGACTCAAGTCAACACAAATATTTTTTGGCTGCTTCTTTTGTAGTGTACCTATGACTAGAATCTGGGAATGAATCTAATCCTTACTTTGATACTAAATGATGTAATACAATATATGGATACAAAAAAATGAGAAACTAAGATAGATAGATTGATACAACAAGGAAATCAAAAGCAATCTAAAGGTATATTAAACCTAAAGACCTCAATTGATAGATAGATAGATTGACACAAACGGGAAATCAAAAGCACCCTAAAGGTATATTAAACCCAAAGACCTCAATTGATTAGTCCACAACAAGTATCAACCTCTTGCAAAGACCTCAAGGGAAATTGGATTCCCAAGCTACCCCGTTTCTCAACATAGTTCAACCAAAGCATGTACCAAGCTCTCAATCTCACTCAAGGAGTATTGTTCATCAATATCCAAAATATTCTACCTACAAATGAGCAACTATGAGCTATTTATAGTCTTAGGTAAATTTATTACAACAATATCAACAAATGGTCGCAATAACCAAACAATGGTCAAAATGACCATGATTTTCTTAATTTGTCCTATTTGTTTGTAGTTCATGATTTAGAAATCCATATTTTGGCCATCCGAAATCTCATTCCGCAAAGACCCATCTATGGGTTGTAGTTCCATTTATGAAACGTAAATGCCCCTCATAGTCCACCCCCCACACTTAGCCAACTTTTTCCAGACTGACTGGTCCAATCCACCAACCTTATCAACAACCCGAAGTTTGAACCATGAGCAATAAATGAGGTTTGTACATAGGTCTAAAATTTCCAGTTCAACACTTTTTCTATATTTTTTGACTTTCTAACTTACGGGTCCTTACAGAAAGTGGAGTCCCTACTATGTGGGCTCATATAAGATCCTAATGCATATTGGTAAGGTGGCCTATGAACTAGATTTAGTATTGGATCTAGCCTCGGTTCATCCGATGTCACGCCCCGAGCGTATACAATTGGCGTGGACAGCTTTCAAAAACCATTGCTGGTCCCCAAGCAACCACTTAGCTCAATCACTTATTTAATCAATAGTGGAAGACTGAATTTATGTACAAATAAAACATTCTAGTGGACTAAACAATTAATGATTGGATATAATAATGGTTTAAGACCAAAAATCAAATCAATTTAATATTGTGAAAATAGTGGAAAAGTACAAGCCTTAGAAATGAAAATATTAACTTCAATCCATCACTGTCTATAAAGCCTCTATCTCTAAGCGTCTACATGGTATCAATGACAAGTTCATGGCTACCTTAAGAAAAAAATACTCTAGAAGCAATAAATGACATAAATAGAATAGTTCCTAAAGAAAGGATGTTTCATCACTATCTCTAGATGGAATAAACTATCAATGGAGTGCCTGTTGAGGATCTCTAGTGCCTGTCTTTGCATCATGAAAAGATGCAGATCTAAATGAATGTTAGTACATGAAATGTACGAGTATGTAAAATAGCTGGAAAAGAAAGGACATAATCAAAGATACTCAAGTCAAGTGACTCAACTCAACACCATCTCAACTCTAGAAGCTCAACTCAACATAGTAAAATATGCAAGTTTAGAATAAAGTAGACTCAATAATATGCAACTTAAGTCAAATTAAACCAATAAGTAAATGGAAGTTTCTCTAACAGACAACCATTACCATATGAGTGAGTGATGATACGATGAAAAGCGATGTCATTGCCACATCCATGCAATACTTTGCCAAGGTAAAGCACATCCCATTAATGGATCTAATAAAAACCTCTATAGGGACTTCAGAAGTATGACCCATTTCTCATCTTATGTTTGCGATGTAGTTTATGGGATTTAAGTTATTTATACTCTTACCCCAATTCGTGCTCAATACTACTCTCAAAATATGTTCTTATATCTATCAAGTGAGTAGGATTACTCAAAGATATCTCATCTAGACTCATTGGACTCTCATATGTCCAATCTTATCTCAAACATCAAATCTTTCCTTTAAAATAAAAGGAATATACTTTCTAACTCACCAAAATCCTTTCTCAAACCATTATGTGCTTTCATTTTAAACATGCTTCAAAGGTCATTCACATCTCATCAAGACTCTTTATAAATCATTATTTATGCTGAAAAGCTCACGTCCATGCAGACTCAGTAAAATATGTTCAACAATCATCTTTGCTCAACGTACAAAAACAACCATCAATCTTAATTCAAAATAATGCATAAAATCAGATAGAGTCCTCAATTAGGGTTCATGTGAATGAAGACATGAACATGCATCCAGATCAAACACCCAACTCATGAACTTCATCAACATATTTTTTACGTATAAGAAACTCAATAGGACAACAAATAACTCAAGAATTCAATTCAATGAATTCAAAAACTCCAACTTAACTCAACTTAAATCAATGAAGATGAAGGGGCACGTGGATGAACTTAGTCCAATGTTATATTAGCCTTACATACCTAGAAAGTTCATGTTACAATCAAAATTTGAAGAACACTAGCTTTCTTGGAGAACATCTTTGATCTTGGAACCTTGATGCTTGTTCTTGAGAAAAGAAGTAGTTCTTTTAGAGTGGAAGAACTTGAAAAGACCATTGTTGAAGGGATTCTCTTTGATTCTTGAATTCTTGACTTAGAATCTTTAGAATTCTTGATGAAGAATCCTAATTCTTGAAAAAGAAAAACCAAGAAATTCTTTCTTGAAAATTTCGAATTCATTTTCTTAAAACTCTAGGTTATGATTTAAGATTTCTCATACAGATTCATGAACTGATGAAGAATTTTGGGTTGAAAAGCTTAACATTTATGGAGAATAACTTACCTTGATGATGAATCTTGAAAGATAACCCTAATTTGATGAGTTTCTTGATGATTCTAGAGCGTTTAAGTTTAGGAGTAAAGGAGAGGATTGTACTTATGAAAAACTGACATTTTATGTTTTTGGGGACCTTAAATAGAACTCCAAAGGTTTCGGGATAAATGTAGCCTAAAATGTAATAAAAGGATGTCATTTACTTATCGAGAAGAGTTCGCGTCTAGTCTGCGATATGGAGCTATCATGGACTTCAAACAGCTCTGCACATCTTCAGTAAAATAGTTATAACTTCTTACTCCAAACTCTTATTAAGGAAAAATTAGATGAGTTGGTACGATCATTCAAAGACTTGTAATTCGATATATTATGGTCTACCTAACCCATTATATGTTAGGAGATATGGTCGTTTGAAGTTGACCCTTCTGTCAACTCATATGAAAACTTAGTCGATAGAAATGTTTTTAACTTCTGTTGACCTTGGGTGTTCCTTATGACCTCAATCCATATCCGACACACTTCAATTACTTTGAAAAGGACCTTAACATACATTCATAACTTGGAGTTATTTGATCACCTTTTTTCATAGAATTTTATATCGAAACTCAACTGATAAAAGGGATTTCAACTCAACTTTGAGCTAAGAGATTTTTGTGACCTTACTTTATCTTCAAATCTATTCCCATAATAAGAAATTGACTTTAACACCTATTCTCAATTAAGAGTCATCAATACAATCTTATAGCATATGAAGGATGGCTCGATCTTAGCTTTAAAAATTAAGGTGTTACAATATCTCCCCTTTGGGATCATTCGTCCTTGAATGATGAGTAAACTAGGAGACCTATCAAGCACAAATACCATCAAGAACTCAAATTCTCAAATTCTGGAATACTCATACTTAAAAATAGACTTCAAACTTGATACCTAGAATTGAAACTTTATCTCCAGCATCATCATTAGGCCTGATACAATCAAGGGCTTGCATACTCAAGTAATCGAAGTCTCAAGAGGAACATCAACTCAACGATAGGAACTCAACTCCATTATGACAATTCAGGAACACTCACTCCCTCCAATCAATAATAACTTCCCTACTATCATCAACATTGTTATCAACACTAGGAAGAAGGGCTTTAGCATGATTCAATCAAGAAATCTAATATGAGAACATTCATAACCTAATATGATCTCCCTTGTCTTTCAAAGCTCATCTGAGTTCACAGAGTTGTACATAGTGTAAAACTCAAGTCATATCTTGTTCAACATAGGGTTGGAAATTCTTAATCTGTGAGATAAGATTAGAATCACTAAATGGAGTTACCACTTTTCATCCTCAACACTCAACATGAATGGGAATCAACATGAGGTGCGTGGTACTAATCGATGGTCATGTCACTCATGCACAAGACGATAATACACTATCACCTCTACTAAAGTATAAGGAACATATGAGATAGAAAAACATTAATATCCCATCTTGGTCAACTTATCATTATCGAAAGCTCAAAACTCACTTGGTTCATTACCTTATATATATGTATAATCATACCTAAGGCTTTCTTCTGAGTACTACTCTTAGTTGCCTTCTGTCTCAATGGGCATCAGTTAATGCTCTTATTGGCATACATAGTCACTTTATACAACTCTTATGATCTAACCTCTTCTTTTAATTTGCTAACATTCAACTTCTACGCTTCTATACATTTAACTGTAGCAACATTATCATGTAAAACTCATCATCACCTATACACAAGCACCCATTGATCTAATTACTAAGGGCAACAAAGAAAATCAGCCTACTCCACATCGACAACTCAGTTCTATCTAAATTCCATAGCGAGTAATAACGTAGAACTTCACATAACTTTACACCATCTTAGATACACATTTTAAGTCTTTTCTTATCTAATGATATATCCTCAATTCCTCTATTTTCCTTCTAAGTGGCACTGACACCATACTCACACATCATATTCCTTGGAAGTCAAAATCTTAACATTGAACATACAGTATGGCAAACCTCTTAGAGCAAATCTCCAACTAAGACTATCACTGTCATAGTGCTATCTCTTTTTTTCACAATGCTCTTCAAAATCTAGCTTAGGATATACACTTTTCTCATATTATACCAACTTACAACTGCTAGGTAAAAATTTAGTAACATAGGCCCACTAAATTCGATCAACTCATTTCCTCTTCACAACTCATGTAATAAGCATAAAACTCTATAAATCTCATGCTGCTCTCATTTCAAAATCATAAACCTAGTTTAGATCTATCACCGACTCTATTCCTCTCTTCAACATCTATACTTCATCCTTGCTAATATGAATATTATAAAACATATTAATATATTTTTTTCTATTTTGAACATACTTTAACTCATCCTAACAATGACTTTTCCTTTATACCTTATCATGAAAATCAAATAGTACTCAATATTATTTCATGAGAACCTAAGGTAATTAATTTGACTCATCACTCCATTATTTACAAATCTAACTTATAGCCTCAATCAACCACTACTCTCACTATATAGTCTCTTCTTTTTTGCCATCGTTCTTCTAGCTCTAGAGTGACTCAATTCTACTCACGGATAACAAGCCTTCAAATCACACTCCTCATACGGTAATATTAAACTTTTAGAAATATAACTCTTTCTCTCGTGGATAACATCAAAAGCAAGTTTAGATAAGAAATCTGGGGTTGTAATGACCATCAGGGTCATTTCTATGGTTTTGTAGTTATTGTGTCAATTGGAGCATGGGTATAGTGTCCTCAGGCGATTGATGATTTTTTGGGACTTTGGGATGGTTATTAGGGGTTAATTGGGAGTTATGTGATTTTTGATTTAATCGAGAAGTTATATTTATATAATGAGTTTCTAGGTAAAGTCCTAGTAAATAGCATCTGTACGAAATTTTGATGATTCCATTAGCTCCAAAATGGTCAAATTAGGCTAGGAGTATGTCCAGTGCAATTATATCATAGATTGTAAATTTGACCATTGGAACCGACTAATAGTTGACCAGTCAATGCCCTCAAGAATCATGCATTGAATGAGAATTTTAGTAGTGTGGTCAGCTCTAAAACGTTAATTTTTGTCTAGGACGATCCCTCATTTGATACCGGGAACTTTTGAATGCGATTTGACCTCAGGGGGACTTCCATTAGAAGTTGCATATAAGAAAGTGAGATCCATATCAGATCGTAGGAAGCTCCATTAGAAGTTTCAATCACAACATTGATCTAGGACGCCGAAATCCATATAGTTACATAGTTCATTTGCTAAATCAGAGTCTGGACGAGCCCAACATGACGAAAAAAGGCTTGGATGGTTGCTGAATGAAAGAGAGTTATGTGACAGACTCTAGGGGGTTGCCATGTGGCATGATGTAATGCTGCCACATGGTAGTGACATGGGCTGTCACCAAGGTATACATATATAAACATGTTTTAAGGAGAAACACACGTATATATATATACAAACACACACACACACACACACTAGCTGATGAGGCTGACAAGTGATTACATGCTACTTTGTGCACTAAATCTAGTATCTATATTTGATCTGAGAACTTGTGGCAGATGTTCCTGATTAAACATGATTTTGTGTTGCCCTGTGGTTTATATGATCTCATATACTATTATTATCTATTATGTACTTGTGTAACTAGTTAGTGATCAGGGAAACACACCATGTTCTAGGAAGGTTATTGTGAACTATGATGCAAGATACATTGGTATCGAGCCACTGATAGGTCAGGGATGGGAGTGTGACCCTGTTAGCGAGGTATAGGTTATATCCTACAGGCTTCCTAGGCTATCTGGGATGAGACACCAGTTATACGGGTTAGTCCTGAGGACTGGTACCTATTTAGAGAGGGGCATATTATCAGTAGGCCTATACGTGGTTGCCTTAAGTGATATACTTTATAGCAGCTAGGTTGCGATATAATTCTAGGTAGGTGACATCTTTTTGATTGTCGAGCTGCTTAGGCCTTAGCTTAGGTTACACCGAAGCTGCCCTTTGGGTTGCTTCACACAGAGAAAGAGGCTTGGTAAGGGCCAAATATCGGCTAGTGCCTTGGGACAGGCATGTGACTAGACTTGACTCATACTTGTATGAAGGTGTAGAGCCTATTGCTACTGAGATATGTTGACTAGGAGATTGTGCATTGATTATATATCATACCGTGCCTAATTCTTGTATAGATACGACTCTATTAGGCTTAGTTGTCCTGGATACTTATGATTTACTGTGATTGTCTATGTTTTCTCTAGGCACTTGTGATTGATGAGATTATAGTATACTTGGCCCTTGCTGGCATGACTCAATGTTAATTGTGATATATATATATATATATATATATATATATATATATATATATATATATATATATACACACACACACACACACACACA
>JAOTQR010000097.1:4927801-4956570 GCA_025774065.1 Solanum ossicruentum | reverse complement strand
AATCCGGTGGAGGGGGAGGGTAGAAGTTGGGGGGGGGGGGGGGAGGTGGAAAAAAATAATATTTTTTCATTCTTAGTAAAAAAAAAATTGGGGGTGTACCGGGGGGGGTGGTGAAAAAATTAACTTTTTAAATTTTTTCTTAATATTTGGTGGTAGATGAGCCGATGGAGCTTGCGGATGAAATTTTTATTTTTTTTAATGGAGATAGGGTGGGGTGTAGGGAACGAGAGAGGGACGGATAGGGTGGGCGAATTTTTCTTAATATTTTCTAATTTAAAAATTGGGGGTAATAGAGGTGCGAGTAGGGTGGGGATGAAGGTTAGGGTGGGGTGGGAGTGAGTAGGTGATAGGGTATGGAAATAGAAAATTTTTTTAAAAAAATTGTATGAAAAAATATTTTTTTCAAAAATAATTATTTGGGAATAGAATTGGGGTGATAGAGGTTGAACATTAACAATCTAACTTTGATTTAATTTTTTGGCTTTAAGAGATTAAAGTGGGTTGGAACCAATTTTATCCAAATCATATTTGACTAAATCTATATTTATGCATATTTTATATGCAGGGCCGACTCAACAAGATCGGAGCCCTAAAGCCAAATTCTAGAGAGGGGCCCTAATGTGTTTTTAAAAAATATATATCTTATATTTTTTAATTTAAAATCTACTTTTCTTGATTTTTTATATGCGAAGTCATTAATTATTATTTTATAACCAATTCATTTTTCACCAATTTCTTGTAGATCTTTTCTTGAATATTATTATCATCTAACTCAATTTTATTTAGTAACTTGTTCACTTGAAGAACATCCTCCCGTATTTTTCGATTCAAGATTTTTAGTATTTGTTAAAAATTTATCAAGGCTCCTTTTTGAGATTTATTTAATTCTTCAAGTTTTGTCTTTTTCTCTCTTTTTGTAAAACCCGAATCATATTTTCTAGTTAACATATTTAAATAATTCAATAAATAAATTTTAACAATAACTAAAACAAGAATATATGCATTAAAGAAAAACTATAAAATAAAGTTAGAATGATAAAACATGTTTCACGAATTTGATAAAATGTATATAACAATATCGAAATAGTGTTGAGTTCCTTGAAGGACCTCTTGGAATTTTAAAGAAATTCGAAAAAGCAATTCTTTTGTAACTTGTAAGCAGTAGTAAAACAAAAGTTTTGTAAGAGAGTATAAAAATAATAAAACTAAGAATAAAAAAATGAGTATAGGGTAAATAATAATATAAAATCAAATTAATAATTACTAGGAGATATTTAAGGAAGTACAATTTCTCACATGAGGAAGTTATTCCAAAAATTGTTCTATTTTCTTGGGGAAGAAATGTACTAACAACTATTTCTTTTTTCTTTGTGTTTTTTTTTTTTACTTTTACACGTTTTTTTAAAAGAAAAATTAAAAATATACAAAAAATTTTAATAATATATACAAGTACATTTTTGTAAAAGAAAATGGGGGCCCCAAAAAATATGGGCCCCAAGCGATGACTTTAGTGGCCTAGTGCTTAAATTTATATGGATGGACTGTGATTCAATCCATTTTGGCTCAATTCAGGTTCAATCCATCCAAATTCAATTCAATCCACTTCTTTGCCACCCTAGGTATAACACAACAATCACATTAATATTTTTTTTTGTTAAGCTTAAATATTTCTGTGCCTAACACGTAAAAATAGAGGACCAAAGTCTCTGAAAAGTTTTGAAGTTATCATTCATTCTTAACGAATACTACAATATACACAACATAATGCCTAACAATGGAATAACAGTAGTTCATATACAATCTATCTATTAAACTATATACTCATCATATCAAAGGATGTTGCGCAGAAAAAAAAAATCACAAACCTTGTGTACGTCCCAAAGCATGAAAAGAAAATATTTTGGCTATTAAAATATAGAAAATTTTCATAAATAGCCTAGGCTTGAAACTTAATATGATCAACTAGCTATATTTTACATAATTACACAATATAACTTCAGCTATGTCACCTGGAAGGGAGGAGAGAGGCGAACGAGATCAAGAGAGGGGGGAGAGAGGCGAATTGTGTGTGTGTGTATATGTGTGTGTGTGTGTGTCAAATTGTATGTGTATATATGTCAAATAATTGTATATCTGTAATTAATATACATATATATTTGTATACCTGACAAGCGAGATTGGGGGAGGGAGGAGAGAGGCAAGCGAGATCGAGAGAGGGAGGACAGAGGCGAGCAAGAGTGGAGAGAGGCAAATTGTATATGTATAGTTGTCGAATTAACTATGTATATCTGTCAAAATAATAGTATATATACAATTGGTATATATTTGTAATTGTATATCTCTAAGAAATTGCAGGGAGAGAAGACAGAAGAGAGAGAGGAAGAGAGGAGAGAGAAAATAGCAACAACACCCTAACTATAGATATAGATTGTAATTTTTTTCAAACTATAATGATATAATGTAAGTGCACGTTTGTATAATTATGTTATTTTTCCTTAAAATATTGGGCTTTTGGATCCAAATATATTTGACGTAAAATTTAGTTATATTAACTAATAGCATAATAAGTTTAAAGTAGAAATTTTAATATAACAATAATTAAAGCAAAAGAGTGAAAAGACTATTTTATCTAAAGAAAAGTCTTTTAATGAAGGACAAAAAATTCAAACAACATTTCTAAGAGTCTTGACGTTTTTAATATAGCATAGATAGATAGATATGATATGATGTGATGTGATGCTGTGATATGATGTGATGATGATCCACTCAAGTTGGATTAGCAGATGAGGCCAGTGTTTGTTAACTGTTATATTGCCCGAATTCTTTAAAAATATCAAATGGTGGGTGTTTTTGGAGAATCCAACATAAATGTGGCATCAAAAGTGAAGAATCCATGCAAAGGTTAAGTGTTTGTCGTCTCTCGACAAGTCCGGAAAAGGCATGCATGGCTTTGTCTAATCACAGTCAAAAGAAACACTTGAGACATAAGTTAGTGATAGAAGTTTCAACAAGGTGGCTTTAAATAAATGTCTACCTTTTTTTTCACATTCTATTATATTGGTTAATGATTCAGACTTACATTTTGCAGTTTTGTTCGTTAATTGCAACTCGTTTGTTTGTTTCATTCCTCAATGCTTTTTCCTCCCAAACTTTTCTCCCGTTGTTGGGCCAATAAATTGAATAAGAAAGAAAAATTACTTTGCTAATAAGAATTTTAAATATTATACATGTGAGAATAATCTTGTACTTGATTGTTAAGACGTACTACATTCTAAAGCAAAAGTATATATGTCCCGAGTAGAAACACTTGAAAGTTTTCCCATGTCCTTGCAATTACAGAGAAGAGGACATTGACAAAGTATCAAACACAGAACTATCACTAGCCTCTTTTAGGACCCCTAGCCCTTTCATGGCTTCACTATTCCTGCTAACGTCCTTCTTCAACTGTAATTGTCACCTGATTGTTGGATACAACGTATATCTTATTGGAGGAAGAAGAAGCATGCGTCCTTGTTACAAAAGCTGGTCTATTAGGTGTTGGAAGGTTAATACCTTCCCCTACCAGCATTACAATGACATCTGACATATTAGGACGATAGCTTGGATCTTCTTGTACACACAGGAGCGCGACATTGATGCACTTTATAGCTTCACTTCTGTTGCATGATTCAAGTAATGACTTGTCTATTAATTGTATCTCAGCTTTTTCTGTCCACAATTTCCATGCCTGTGATAATTTTAATCTTCTATCAGAAGAAGATATAATAATTAAGTCATGGGAAGTTTCTTCACTTACATAGCCCCGCAAGTTTAAGGCTTCTTCTGACTGATAAAATCCTGTATTCCTTCTTCCACTGATTATCTCAAGTACGACTACTCCAAAACTGAATACATCTGATTTAATGGAAAACAATCCATCCAGTGCATATTCAGGAGACATATAGCCACTAGATTTCATCAGATCAACAAAAGATTTGAGTATAAGATTTTATCCCGAGCTCCTTTTTGTATGAAATTAATGACAGGAAGGGATATAATACTTACTAGGTCCCCACGACTTTCTTTGTATTTGCTTCTGTTACTTTTCCTTCAACAATCCTCGCCAAGCCAAAATCTGAAATTTTCGGGTTCATCTCCTCATCTAATAAAATGTTGCTGGTTTTTAAATCTCTATGAATGATCCTTAGTCGTGAATCATGGTGAAGATAAGATAGACCCCGAGCAATGCCCAATATGATGTCATAACGTTTCTTCCAATCCAATAATTGACAAAGTGTTCCATCTTGCATCATTACCAAGACAAAGTTTGGTGTGTCAATGAAATTAGACCATCATGACAAACATACGACTTTTGACTCTTGAGAATAAGGCTTAATTACTCACCAAATATGAATGTATCTAAACTTTTATTCGGCATATATTCATAGAGTAATATTTGTTCCGTCGCATTGATGCAATAGCCCAATAGCCTCACCAGATTTCGATGTTGAAGCTTTGCAATTAGTGTCACTTCATTCTTAAATTCATCTATACCTTGTCCTGATTGACTGGATAATGTTTTCACTGCAATTTCTTTTTCTCCTGGAAAGATACCCTGCAAAAACAATTTCATCTCATTACTGTATAGGTCAATGCGGCCTTGCCAGTCCACATAAATGTAGGATTGAAGTCCTAACCTTGTAAACAGGACCAAATCCTCCTTGTCCAAGCTTATTAGCATTTGAGAAGTTGTCTGTAGCTGCCAAAATGGTCTCCAAGTGAAAGTATGGAACATCAATAGCTTCATCACTGTTTTCATTCATCAATGCTTTTGCTTCTCCTTCAGCTTTGTGCCGTTGAGATGTATGTGCCCCTTGAGTACTTTTACCTTTGAAATTAAGTCTAAAATGGTATAAGAGAAAATAGGATTCATTCAGCAAATACCTGTTCTTCTTCGATAGTAGATGTAGCTAATGCTACCTATGAGTAGAAACATCAAAGCTGCTGTGGATGAAAGGATTGCTTTCAGCTTCATCGATTTCTTACCGTTAGTTTGAGCTGAAAGGAGAATCATTGTTGTTAAATGCTAATGTTAAAAGGAATTCTAAAGAATCAAACTATGCTATTCTAACCTCCAAATGCCCCACATTTAGCATAAACATCACAAATTTCTCTTGGTTGAGACCAGAATAGATTCCATTGATAGACACCATTCAACCATGTTTGTTGCTGAATTTGTCCCGAGACATCCATGATCAACATTGATGTGATATTACCATCATAAAGGGAATATGTAAAATAAGACTCATTCTCATTGTCAATATAGCTGTAATTAAATATGTAGTTTAACCTCATCTCAGGCACTTGGGTAAATATGTGTCCATTCCATGAACCACTTGCCCAATATTCTCTAGTCCTATTCCATCTTATAACAAATTGAGCAAGCTTTGGGTCCATTTCCAGAGAATACAATCCTGGTGCTGGATCATTGCTATTCTTCCATGAAATCAGAACCTGTTTTCTTTGTGTATGTTTGTCATATCCAAGCTTAGCACCAGGCAAAAAAGTGTGTGTTGGGTGATCAAAACTTTGCCAAAGAAGTAAGGGTGTTGATGAATTTGACATATCACTCAAAATCAAATTCCCATCATCACGAACAACTGCAGTTACTGAAATATTTCGATTGATGTTTCCAGCAGGTGCTGACCAAACTATGCCTTGAAATATATCAAGAATCACCAGGTTGCCTTGACTTATTATCAACTTAGCAGCGCCATAATCAATTGGTTTATCCCTATTTGCTACCCAAACTGATGTTTGCGATAAAATAACGTCCTTGTACCATATGCCTAGATAATATTTAGAAGAGTTACCTGGTCTGAAGAAACCAAGCTCAAATTTCCCACCTGAAGAGACCAGAGTTTCTCCAAAAGAAAGAGATTTAGTCGCAGTAATGGTGTCCCTTCCGTGACAGAGATCATCGTTGAGACTGAAGAATAAGAAGAGTACTACATAATAAAGATTGTTCTTCATTTCCATGGCTGAGAAGATGATGACTGGAAGAACGCCTGTGCGAGTGTTCACACGAAGATACTTTTCATCTTTGGAGTCCATGAAAGTAGTCAATTTTTATTGCTAACATATGTTTGATTATTCTTACTTCTAACCTGTGTGAGTCACATAATAAAATTGCTTATTTAAAATCGAGACGCTCATCACGTCGATTTCACGTATAACACTTGCAACATTATATGTCAAGGTATTCTTACTTTAGCTGCAATAATATAACAAGCTATTCTTCTTTTCATCTTTTCTCACATGAAATTATTATTTGTACTTAATATATAAAAAACGTTTAAACATTCCATACATAAAACTATGGACAAAATTAGTGTTAAAAAATAGGTGAAAGTTTGTAGGAGGATTAAAAGTGCATCAATATTGCAAATACGAAGAACTATCAGTACTCCATTTAAAAAATCAAGAATAAATTTGAGCTTTTTCTCTAATATTTGGTGCCACTCTCCTTAATTTCAAAATGGTGCAAGAACGCAAGTGGAAAGAGACTCCAGAGAAATGAGTGGTTGTTGACATTTCTTTTTTGGTCATTATCGTCGGTAGAATTGGTTGTTTAAAGGCAAAATAGAGAAAATAGAAAGAGACTTTTCTGCTTGGAATTGGTGGGAAAAAGGTCATATTTTGTCTAAAAATCAAAATTTAGATTTCATTTTTCTTTAGTCTCCCAACGTCAGCATCAACCTTCTATTATGATATGAATTTAATTCTCAATTGGGTGGAATAAATATCATTCTAGTTTCAATCTTAAAGATGACTTGTTCTACTTTGTTGTTTTAATTTAATTTTTGTTTTTAAGGTTTAATCTATATGTTATGAATAACTTCAAGAATGCCTTGAGTATAGCTCTTATAAATATTAATGTTCTGCCTGTAACTTTATGAATTGGACGTGAGATAATTTAAAATCGGATCAAATTTGACCCATATGAAGTCTACCTGCTTCTAAAAGGATCTTCAATTGAGTCTAGATCAAAATCTATTTAGATCTAATAAGCATTCTTTTTACTTAATGAGCGTGGATTTCAATTGTTACCACGTAATGGTGTACGAGTTAACTTCATAAATGACACTTACAGGAGGCAGTTTTGGTGTCTTGTCTCCCCATAAAAAGGTCTTACAAAAATAACCTTTATTATTTAAGGAAAAAGGATCAAGAATATCTCTAACCTATCAGAAATGAATCAAAAATACTTTTTTGTTTTGAAATGATTCTTTCATCATGTATTATTCAAATCAAAATTAAGCACATCGGTAATGAGAGATGGAGGGTGAATATTCCACTCCATTGAACCAGACACAAAAACAGATGCTCTAGCAACACAATGAGCAAGTCGATTCGCTGATTTCTTAACAGCCGACAAAGAGAGAAAAGGTAACTCTTTAATAAGAGTTTTGCAATCTAAAACTAAAGAATCAAAATACGAGTAGTTCACCAAATCTTTTTCCAGAGCTTGCTTCACTGGCAGATTATCAGTTTCCACAACCAACTTCGATATACTGAAATGTTCCTTTAGCAAAATAAGAGTCTCACGCACTCCTATGATCTCGGCCAGTGGGCTAGCAACACGACCAAGAAATATAGATTTTCCAGAAATGAATTGACCCAAGTCATCAGTATTACATTTAATTGTGTCAAGTGGAGGTCTCTCCCATTTAGTGTTCATCTTTGCAGCAATAACATTTGTCTCGGCTCCCAAGTTGGCACTCTTCCCCAACAACGTTTTACTATGTAGTAATCATGCCCTAGATCTATCCGGATAATTCTTCTAAGGTCCTCCATACTATTGTCAGCTTCTTTTTTAGGTACTGATTGCTTCTAATAACTTAATGATTATAAAGAAGACTCAGGGTCTACAAATCCTTTAATTTCCTTTTCAGTTAACATGATACTACCATGCTCATTGTCCATCTGGTTAAGGAAATTCTGGTTCAAATTCCCTCCTCTAAACAATCTGTCCCATATTGTGGAATTCTGTCTTGAAAGTTGCTTTAACTAATTCCATCTTATCAATATTGCCAGAGGCTTTTTCTTCAGGTGGATCGAGTTCTTAAAGGTTTTAAGACATGTTGACTAGGGTTTTATTGTTTATGGGTTGTGCTTTAGTGAGAAGATGGCAGACTTAATTCTAAATTGGCAAGTTTTTTAACAAGAGATCCACAAGCTTTTATGAATAGTGTCACACAAGCTTATGGATGTAAAGACCTTAAGATCATTTGATTCTTAATCCTAAAACATAATTAACACATCTCTGTTATAAGTTAACAGAGAAACTCAAAAATTGTCATGCCCTTGGGTGTGGCCGACACTTAGAAATCTCAATTCTTACTTTATGAAAAGTTAGAAAAAGCTCTGTATATAAATAGTAATAATATTTAAAATAGACTTCCGAACTTTGTCTATGAAACCTCCACTAAACTAAGATAGGTGCCAGAACAAAAGTCACCCCGACCTGACTACTACACTAAAATGACTAAAATTTAAAAAAAAAAAAAAAAAAAAAAACTGAACTAACTAAATCAGAGCCTTCTAAACCAAGGACATCTTATCAACTGCAAATGGAAAGAGATCTTACTGAAGTGTCTACGATCATAAGTACTTGAATCTGCATCATAAAATAATATAGTATCAAATGATACATGAAATTTATGGTACATAATATAGTTGAATAAAACAATAACTGAACTTAGAAGAAACCCTGATAATAACTTGACTAAAATGTAAGCATGTCTCAGACCTTTTTGGGGAGAGTAAAACCCAACAGGTCCACCATCAATTAGAATCGTGTACTTGATTGTGGTGATACAGAATATGATGCATCTAATCTAGCATTCCCCAAATTCCATTTGCCTAAGTATGTTGACCAAGTATGCCTAATTAAGCTAGCCAAAAGCCTTCTGGATGTCGAGTTTGGAAAGTAAACCAGGTAGCTCATACTTCCTCTTCCAATCTAAAGTCTCATATTAGCTATTAGGGTTGCATTGGTGATCTATCTTGTTTTGATGAAGGCATTTTGGTGTCCTTATACAAGCTTCCTTATCACACTTTTTAGTGTTTCAGCTAGGACCTTAGAGGCAATTTGTAAACATTGCCCATCAAGCTGATTGGCCTGTAATCCCTGAACTCAGCAACTCCTTTCTGTTTAGGGATTAGAGCTATAAATGAGGGATGTGATCATTCTTCTATTGCTTCACTTCTATGGGAAGTCCTATATAAAAGAAAAGAAAATGGACATTAGCCTATACACAAATGTTTACAAGTCAGCCTGTTATCTCAAAATATTGTCATACAGTGTTTCTATATAAGAGGGGGAAAATGGTATAGAAAACTAACAGAAGACCCATGATTCAGAAGTTGCCTGGTTTTCTCAACACATTAAAAGGCAGGATAATTAGAATCTCTCTCCTCTTAACAGATCTTTCTCAAATGAAGTAATAGATTTCAGTAAAGGTACCAAGCAAATGCAAATAGTATACAAACGAGTGAGATCAAAAGTGAGCTTGTTAGCTCCATTACAATGTTATGAAAGGTGATTGCCTTGTCGCCACCAGCAAGAGGCGACCATTCATCAACTTTAGCTTAGTGGCAAGGCAATCTTCAAAAGGTGACGCCATGATGACAATGGCGACTAAAGTGAGGCTGACAACCAACCAGATTTTTCCTGCGACTCCTAAAGTCGACCAATGCATATTTCTTCTTTTCTTTTAATTTTTTCCTTGTTTCTTCTTCAAATTTTTTCTTCTGTGTTTCTTTTTCTTTCTTCTTTTTTAAACTTCAGGGTTACTTCTACCTCTAGTTTTTCCTCACTATTTTGACTTTTGTTCTGCTTTTTTCTCATTCTAATTCTAGACTTTTAATATCTACTATCTATTTTCAATTTTTGAATTGAAATATTTGCTAATATGTTATTGATATTGAGATTTTAATTATCTATATATGTTATTAAATATTTTATTTTTTTGGTATAAATTGACGCCACACTTCAAAGAGGTGCCTTGCCTTGTGACAGGCAAACCCGTGTCGCTTTTCACCTTCCAAAACATTGTCCATTACAATGAGCCCTATATACTAAATATAAGAAGCTAACAAAATCCAAAAGAGTTGTCAAGAGAGTTTACAGGGGACAAATTACTCCAGCTATGCAACAAAATAATACACTTAGCCTTGAGACTGTGTTTAGGAGCTGCTATTCCATCAAACATCTATGTTCCTTTCTATCCAAATATGCCCCAAAAAAAGATATGAGGGACCATTTTTCTGATGACTCTACCAGCTATTCAAGTACTCCAGCATATGTAAGCATCCTTAATACTCTCAGGCATGACCCAACTGAGCCCAAAAACTAAAAAGAACAAATTCCAGATTTCTGTAGCATTTGAGCAGTGTAGTAGCGACTGTTCATTTCTATACATTGTTTGCACATGTAGCTTCCGTTGACGATGTGCATTTTCCTTCTGTTAAGATTATTTTCAGTCAGACATGCTTCGTAGAGTGCTGTCCAAGTGAAGCAAATCACTTTTGGGGGTAATTTTGTTTTCCCAATTAGTTTCCACGGCCAGCTTTCCATCCTCTCATTCTGGGCACAAACTGTTGAGTAGCCTGGTTTCATAGAGTATAAACCAACACTTCTGTTTCTTGCCAGTAAAGTTGCACCACATGGCCGAAAAAAGTAGAATGCTCATACTGCCTGTCAGGAGAAAGGCTCCTCTAGTAAGGAAATTAACTGTGGCAAACCATGCTACAACACTATACATGTGATTTATACAGTCTGTAAAAGTAAATTGTTTGCAAATGTGACAAGCTTCCATTTCCCATCATTGACTACCAAGATTCTTTACCGGCTAACCAGGAAACATATCATTGTCACTTGAGAGTTAAAGGAAGGAATATAAAAGTACACCAAGAATTAGGAATGCAAAACTAGAAGGAAAAAAGGTAAAGAAGACTGTCGCAAATCACAAGGTTTAAAAAATGTCTGTGAGGAAAGGGAATGGGGGAAGTGGAGGTAGTGGTTCCCAATCTTCTTCTATATTCAAATTTTGATACACATTCAAAGAAAAAAAAGGGCCACAAATCAAACTTAATCGTGCCCCACTTTTTTTATGTCCTATTTTTCTATTAAAGTTGATATATCCATTTATTTTTGTGCACTTGGCTAAAATACTTTCGACTGTCTAACCAAACAATAAAAACATTTCCAAGGAAATTATTTTCAGAAAATCATTTTAAAAACATATATAGTCTGGAAATAACTTGTGTCATAACCCACACACCCTTGCCTCTTCTTTTAAAACATATATATTTTTTGAGGTAAAGCTAAGTAGAATGCTATCAACCTGTACTAATAACCATGTTTATGTTGCAGCAAAGAGATGCCATGGCATGCTATACAGAACAGAATTAATTGGAGAATAATCAAGAAAACTGATGAAAGAAGAGACCACGACTTGAGTAGGCAGAAGTCAGTATACTTATAAATTCATCGGAGAATAAGCTGAACTTACCAGTGAGCCATGATATGTGATGCCAACTAACAAACCTTGCTTGAATTCTCAGATTTCTCTTGACACATCTATTCATAGGAAAAATCGTGTATTTCAGTCAAAAAGGGGAAGGTGAGCAGAAAAAAATGGAATAGTGGGATTAAAAGTATTTATAGAATTTAGACATCTCAAATTTAAAAAATTTTCACTTCATGACTATCCTTTTCTTTTAGCTAGAATGTGTTAGAAATTTAGCTACACCAGTAGACTATGTGTTCATCTTTCTTGTAAAATAATTTGAACATATATTTAAAGCCTCAAGGCAATAGTTGATGTTGACCATTTAAAGCCCAAATTAGTTCTACAGAAAGGGATTCAAGAGGACACATAATCTGTATAATACCATTGGCAGTTTTACAATTAAGAAATCCAAAAGTCACCTGAAATGCAGTGGAAGTAATCCCCTAAGACCGATGCAGTTCCCAAGTACAAATCTGAAGCAAACTGCAACATCCCTGAGAGCTCTCCCATACTGAAACTTACATGATAGGAGAAACATATCATCCTTGTTGAATCTTACTGGTATTGGACTTCCCCAACTTCAATGTAAAATCTTGTCAATCTAGTCATCCAGGTGTGGTTTCCATTGAAAATTGATGAGCTGTCCAATTTAATACAAAGGAAGTCACATTATGTAGAGATAGCTCATCAAAAGAAATTGGTCCAAGAAGAGTCACCCTCTTCTTTCTCGGGGACCATAGAACAATGCTTATCATTTTACTCTCCAGCATATTTAACATTTCAATGCTAGACAATTTGAGGAAAAATCCTTGGCTGGCTCTTCAAACCAACTGCAGGCAGATTTAATAACCTCGGATTTGTCAACTTGTCCATTCCTTGTGGACAATTTATTCAGATCTCTTGGGGCTGGAAATCCCAAAAAAGATTCATGGGAAATTTTATCAAGACGATTAGTATCTTGCAAAAGTAACATTGTTGTCTCTGGACATTCCTTGAAGCAATCAGGTAGACGTTTAATTTTGTTGTTTATGAAAGATAATCTCCTGACAGAAACTCATAATTTAATATGTGGCATCTCAGTTAACCCAACTCCAGCTTGAATAACAGGATTGTGTTCATCCCATAGCTATACATACAGCAACATCATGAACCGCGTCATGCATCTTCACAGAAACAAAGCTATGGGTTTCTAGCAAGCAGACATCATTTAGACTCTCAATCGTCATTCTCTTGTTGTAGGCTTCTTCACAAGTGTCATGTTCACCAGGGGACCCCAATTTATGAGACCATCTGTTGAAATAGCCACCGAATATAAGTAGTATAAGGAAGAACTTTGAAATGTTACCTCTCCTTTTGTTCACATGTTTGCTTCTTTGCTCCAAGGATAATTCAACATCCTGAGATTCTAAAGAATCAAAGCACCATTTGAGATGACCTTGTACATCTTTGTTATGAGGTTCAGACATACTAAGTGATCCCAAAGCTCTCAAGCTGAGCAAAAACGAAAGTTTACAATTCCGTTAGTACAAACTGAGCTCTAACAATCGAAGCGGCTAAAGGAACCTGGTTTGGTGAGCCTATGAGAAAGTGTTGCTCATTAAAGTAAGCTTCAACCATTTATTCCAAGGTAGGTGGGGTTAGATAAGAAATATAGGCATTTTTCGTTTATATCAATCCTTCAACAACTTTCCAGAGCTCAACCTTCTCTTCCCTCTCATAGATGCTCCAATAACATTGATTGCTAAAGGTAAGCCATTAGCAATTTCCTTTGCAAATGGTTGAATATGCTCCAGATTGGTAATATCTCCCGCATAGAAACAGTTACCAAGATTCATCCTCATCCAATGTGTAAATCTTCATTTTGGTGTATGTTTTCATTTGTGCCTACAAACATCCAAAAAAACAAGAAGTTACAATTACCTTGCTTCTTGGGGGATCTTCAAGTTGGGGCACACCAATATGATCCAAATTTATAGTTTACAAACATCATTCAGTGCAAGAATGAACCTCTTTTCTTGCTTGAGCCTTTAATAAATTTTTCTGGCAATGCTAACTTCCCTCGTCTTGAACCTTATGCCTGTTGGTGGTTTGGGCATTGTAACACAATGCGAAAAAACAGTTTGGAGCTTGATGCAGTAGTCTTTAGAAGCTTTTCAGATTTCTTCACCAAGACAGTTTGGAGCTTGATTCGGTAGTCTTTAGAAGCTTTTCGGATTTCTTCACCAAAGTAGTTTTTCCAACTCCTCCCATAACCCTTATGCAAATGATCACTACGTCAAAGGATAAAAATAACCCAAAAAATAATTTATCCACAAGTGAAAAAAGTAACAATCTGTACATAAAATTTTTTAGCAAAACTAGATAGAGAAGGAATTGGAAGCTTTTCATTCACTCATAATCTCAACTTATTTAACTTAGCAAGCACCAAATCCTGAATCATTTTAGGATTAGGAGTCTTGATTTAATTCCAACAATACCTTATCATCTTCTAATAGTTGTAGGATTTTGTTGTGATTCCTTGTTGTTGCTGACTGGCCTCCTATTGATGGCCCTGGGATGAACTCAACTTTTTTCATCTGGTAATTATCTATGACCAAATTGGATTCAAAGCTTCTCCAATATCTATAAGCTTGTAAAGTTGATCTTGCATATTTTTGTACTCGAGTGGAGGCTTCCACGCCAATGATTTAGACAGCATTTATATGCAAGATTCTTCACTGTAGCAATGCTTTCTTGCATAGACTCCCGTTCATTCTCCGGCTTCTAAACATCCTTGGGCCACTTAAGAACATCTGGTTTTGGTTTATAGCCTTCCACTTTCTCCTGGATAGAAGCTTTGAACTTTGTTAGCTTCTCCATATCCATACTATAATTTCAACATTTGATGCAGATCAGACGATATTCTCAATCTTAGGATAGAAGTACTTAAACACAAACTTCCCCACCTCAACAACAAAGCCAAATGCACCAGAAAGTATGTCCATTGAATAAATTATTCGCAAATTTAAAAAAGAAATGTTTATGAGAACGCTAATGATGCTCCCAAAGATGCTCCAGTGAAGTTAAACTGATTGTTTTTTCTTTATTTAAGGCACTACTTAAGGAAAATGATTAATCAATTCTAAATTGTTGTTGTGCAGCCTCTTCCATCTTGGTCAGATGGGAGAAGAATGATTCCTTTTATTCTAAGAACTACTTTAGAAAACCTTCTTATCTACTGTAAACATAAAAAAAACCACTTCGACCCAGGAAATTGGATTCGAGTCCTTGAATGGAGACACTCCGAGAAGAAAACACTGTGAATATCAGAAAAGCTATACTAAAAAAGAAGAATTTATTTAACCAGTGATGAAGTTGCAAGATAAATACTTAGCACAGTTATCTCTATATTTTACTACTACATTCTCCTTCTATATAAAGCAGAATTCTTTAATAAGTTTTAATCAGTTGCTGTGGAGCCTCTTCATTCTTACACAGATGGGAGAAGAATGATTCCTTTTATATTAATAAGTACTTTGGACAGCCTTTCTTTTTCCTACTACTTAATAACAAACCAAACATATAGTAAAGAAAAGAAGAAACAGAATGTTGCCAGCAGAGTTTCAGATTATATAAATGATATGACAAGCACTATTTTTAACAATTCGTTTATTATTGAGAAATGAGTGAAGCAGGGGCTTTTCTCAATAGGCACTATGAAAATGCTTAGATTTTTTTTCAATCTTCTATTTTGATTATTTCAAAATATTACTTGATCCATTCTATACTTTTTGAATAGAATTATGTCATGATTTTCTTCTGTACAACAAAAACTGTACTATCCTATAAGATTGGTCTTAATTTTGATGCTAAGAACCTTAAATGTTGAACCCACCAAATTTAATCTCGAATATGTCTCTGATTTGAATATTATGTAAGGTAGCATAAAGTTGTCCACAGTAGGTCACTCTCTCTTGTCACTGATTAAGTCCTTTTTAATTTGTCAGACTCTAAGTTTATCTATCCAATTTTTGTTGTCATTTAAATTCTTTCCGTATGTAAACTATTGATGGAAAAAGGCAGAATAGTGATACCAGTTCCACTCAGATCCAGAAATACTAGGGATGGAAATGGCAAAAAAAACAAAGATCATGCGGAATTTTCACAAGAGGATAATTGTCTTGAAGAAGTAAAGATATCGTCTCTAGGCATTCCATGAAGCAATCAGGTAGACTACTAATGCTATTACTTATAAAAGAAATTCTCTTGAGAGAAGCAAACAATTTAAAAAGTGATACCACAGGCAACTCAAATCCAACCTGAATAAGAGAATTGTGTTCATTCCCAAAGGAATTAGGCATCTTTTAGACTCTCAATTATTGTTTTTCCCCTATTGTAGGCTGCTTCATGTGTTACTTTCACTTAGAAACTCCTCTGTCCATCGGCAACATGTATGAGATCATCTGTTGGAATAGCCATCAAATATAAGGAGCAATACAAGAAACAACTTTGAATGTCACCTCTCTTTTTGACACTTCTGTTCACGTATTTGCTTCTTTGCTCTAAGGCCAATTAAAACCCATTTTCATAAGGCCAAAAGACAATTTAGAGCCTGATGCAATAAACTTTAGGAGCTCATTATTCAAACTCTTCATAAAAGTATTCTTTCCAACTCTTCCCATACCACATACATCAATGACGAAAACCTGAAAGGATTGAAATATCACAAAAGTAACTTACCCACACGTAAAAGATCCAACAATGACTATGTAAAAACTTTTAACAAACTAGACAAGGAACGAGGTATAGGCTTTTACTCATAATCTCTTGATTTTACCTTAATCTTTACTTAATTTCATCACTAAAAGATGTAGTAGCACCCATATTTATAATAATATAAATCCTACTTTGACTAAAAACTAATTAGACATGAATTGGTGAAATTAAAAACTATCAAATCCTAAGCAAACCAGGATTAATAAATCTTGGTTTAATTCCAAAGTCAATTTCTCAAAAGGCAAAATATCAAATCTAACATTGTCTGATAATGAGCAAGGAATATCCGTCTTTCTGCTAAACAGGATGGATTGAACTCATAATTTCTCAAAAGGCAAAATATCAAATCTAACATGAACTACGTGAAATGGTATAAATTTACACCTCCTAATAGTTGGAGTTAAATGTGCCCTCACCATTACCCAAATTAGCTAGATACTCTTATTTTTCAAGTGCTGAAAGTTTAACACCCAATGACCATATTTTTTTTAAATAAAGCAGAATTTTACATCTTTCTCCTTACCTCTGAGGTTTTTTTCTCATTACTCTTTCACTCTCTATCACTATCCCCACACACTCCCTTTCTTTGTCGATATCACAACAGAATAAACAATATAGCCGTGCAACAAACATCTCAAAATCATCTCTTTTGTCTGTGTTACTTTGCTACCGCTCAAGAGTCCCCATGCGTTTAGATTAATAAGTTTCATTATCAAAATATGCATTTTCAATGAGCTTCTCTATTTGCCAAAACATCTATTCAGTACAACAAATCATGAAAATTATGTAAATTAAATTGGAAATACAGACGAAAAGCAAAAAGAGGGTTTTAGAAAGACCCGGTTTATTGTTATACCCAAATTAGATTCACAAAAGAGCCAAGGAAACAACAAATTGATATAGAAAAGAGATATCACCAACCATCAATTTTGAAGCTGCAATCTTCCATGAAAGAAGAGCAACAGCAGCCATTATTTCAAGCAAACCCATTTGGATCAAGCAGCATCGCTCCAACTATTCCCAGCCATGGATAGCGTTCTCTAGGGCGTTATTTGTTGGTAGAGCCGTCGTTAGGCCCATTGGACTAGTTTTGCTGAGTTGGGCTAGAAATTCTAAAGCTCATTTAGAATGTGGTTTTTAAGTCTGGCGCGAATAAATTCTAGCCTCTCAAGTAGACTGTGCTTATTTTACTTAATTAGTTTTTAAATTTACTAATTTATTAGTCAATCTATAAAATATCGATTAGTTTACTAATGAATTAGCAATTATCAAATGGTTATTAGGCTGTGTATTAACTAACCTCTAATTTCTAAGATATTTTTTTTATATCACACCTTACAAGAAAAATAATTGTGTTTTCATTTTATTAAATACAGTAAACCAGTGAGTAATAAAGGAAAAAAATAATTATACTAAAAACATTTAACATTTGTCTTACATAAAATGGACAAAGCAAATAATTATTTTAAAAAAATAAGTTTTCCCTTTAGAAATTAGGACTAACAAAGAAAAATATGAAATTATTCTTATATATTATGGTAAAATAGCAAATAACGCTAATATGCCTATATTAAAGATGTAATTATGTTAATTTTAAATGGGTTAGTAGTTTACCCGATAAGAAAATTGAATAATCTGCTCCTACACCAATAAGTCGTTAATTATAAAAGTTTAAATTTATTTCTCAACCATTGTTTAGATAACCAATAGCAATAAATAGATTTTGCAATTAGCTTAACGATTACGGTTCGATTTTGAACACCCCTACTCTCAGGCGTTAGGCCATGCTTTTAAATAAAAATTAATTAGAAAATATATATTAGAAAGTAGGATATATACTAAAATAAATAAGAGTAGTTCAAACTCAAATTTCTTTTCTATATCACAAAAGAGCCAATTTCAACATGGCTGCTTCATTCCAATAAATGTTAACTTAAGGTCATAATAGACTTTACATTATTTACCTATACATGTCTTCAATCCCGCAACCCATCAAGCACGTGGCATATCACTTTTCAATGTTACGGTTTTGTTCGATCTTTTAGATCTTGCAATTTTTCACAATCTCTACACGTAAAATAGTTTAAAATCCTTATGGTTCTTTCATCACCTTATTCATTTATTGTGACTTTATCTAATTTTATGTCACGCTTCAATAAAATATCCTAAATATGGATGATACTCAGAAATCATTGTTGGTTCTAAAGCGAATCATTTGATTTGATCACACATCCAATCAACAGCGAAAGACTTAGTTAAATAAGAAAAGAACTTTCTAGTGGGAGAATCAATTAGCAACTCAATGAAGAAATGGTTTAAATACCAACAATCAAACTCCAAATCCATCGACTATCACGAGAATAGTTTGAAAAGAAGTTAGTCAAGGAAATAAAGACATCAAATGAATCCATCTCTGTGTAGTCTATGAAACTTCTATCTCTATTGTTTAGATGGTGTCAATGATAGATTTATGATTACCTAAAAAAAATAAGATGCTAATACGGTAAATGGAAAATATAAATGGATTTTCTGAAAGTAAGGAGGTCTCACCACAATCTCTGTAATGGAATAGATTGTCAACAGAGCGTCTGTTGAGGATAATTGACACCTATATCTGCATCAAAAAATGATACAACACCAAATAACATTAGTATATGAAATATATTGTATGTAAAATAGCTGAAAAATAACAAGTTCAAGATATATTCAACTCGAAGTAACTTAGCAAAATAACACAAGTTTATAGATGAACTTAAGCTTTGGGAACGACTCAACAGTATGCAATCAACCCAATCATACCAAGTACTATCATGAACTATTGGAAGTTTCTCCAATTAACAACCATCACTTATGAGTCGATGATGTTATAACAAAGTGATGCCATTATCATATACGTCCAATACTTTGTCAAGTTAAAGGACGAGTCACAATCATTGGATCTACAGTTAATCAAATCAAGTCCTCTTTTGAGACAAAAGGAAAACATCTTACGATTCATTTCTCTCCTATGTCGGCTACGTAATTTATTGAATTTGAGTTGATATCAACTCTCACCAATTTGGTGCTCAATACTCCTCGCAAAACTCAACATGCTCATAAGACTCCAATCAACCATTTCGATTAACTCATTTCATTAGTCTTTTTGGACTTTCATCAATTTAATAAACTTTTGCAATCAATCCTTTCAACTATCATGAATTTAATTCATACACATATTAAGAAAATAAATTATATTTTTAAGACAATGGTTTGTACTTTAGATATTCAAGTTCAACAGAGTAAGGGTCTTCAATGATTATTCAACCTTCATTCATAATTTTACTCATTCCAAGTCAAGACATTCATAATTCATGCATTCAAGTTCAATCAGCACATTGGGGTGGTAGGTTATATGCAACACTCAACTAGGGTTCATATGGAATAATGTATAACCAATACTTGACTTATAATCATATCAATTTATGCAGAATATACAAGAATTTATGTCACGGCCCAAAATTGGATTGCTACTAAAGAACATGAAGTCAAAGTAAAAGAAACCACAACACTTAATTTGAATCCCAAAACTTAGAGTCATGAATACAAGAGCATTTAAAAATAGCAGGAATAAGTAAATACAAGGCTATCTGATAATGCAATATACAAAGTTTGATAATAAGGCTATTTGATAATGCAAAATACAAAGTTTGATAAGGATAACAATGAAAGAAGTCTCAATAGATTAACAGCGACTCGGAGTCTAAGCCTCATCGCTGAAATCCAGAATAGTAAGAAGAAAGCCTGCTAGAATGAATAACCTAACTTAGGGGAGTCCCTATGCTCGATTTGTAGGAAGAAAATAAAGTAGGAGTGAGTATACCGAAATATATCCCAGTAGCTTCAATCGACTAGGTAGTAAAAATCGGGTAAGCATGTAATAACTAAGAGTCCCTATCACCTGCATTAAAAGGGTTAGTAAACAGTATATATACACAAGTATAAGAACACTTAAAGATATCAAGTGTGATTAATAATGCAATATAAATGAGATGTATGTATACAATAGCGTCATAGGCCATGTATGAGGTGGAATCACGACGATGTACATATCTATCGAGCTAATGCTATCAAATAGAACTCGAGGACGTCGCAGGCCATATACGTACAATCACGATTATCACGCCCTGGGAGGGTACCCTAGATGTAACTAGCACTCGGAGACTATTGCTAATCCTCAAGTGAACCACTTGGCTTCATCGCATTCATTCAATCAATAAACTCAAGACAATCAGCGGAAGACTAAG
Organism: Solanum ossicruentum; assembly: GCA_025774065.1. Lineage (NCBI taxonomy): Eukaryota > Viridiplantae > Streptophyta > Magnoliopsida > Solanales > Solanaceae > Solanum > Solanum ossicruentum. The sequence continues at coordinate 4,935,974 of JAOTQR010000097.1, read as the reverse complement.
GAAAGTAATGGGCACATCTTATCTAATCTCAAATAATATCAGTAAATAAAAGGGCTAGTAGGAAGAGCTAGTTCAACAAGTCTTAACATCAACATTCGACTCTAGTCTATGAAGCCTCTATCACTATCAAGTGGTGCCAGTTACAGACTCATAGCTACCTCAAAATAAAGGAAAGATAATCAAATCTAACTTTAAAAGCAAGATGAAAATAAATGTAATGATTGTTCTGAAGTAGGGGAGGCTCACCAATCAGCTGAACGTCTTAGACCCTCAACGATGCGCTTGTTGACGATCCCTAATCCATATATTTGTATCGATAAATAATGCAGCGCCGAGTAGCGTCAGTACGTGGAATGTACGATATGTAAAATAGCTTAATGAAACAGAAATAGGTAGAATAATATAGACCAACATCAACTCAGAAAGATAACCAATCAAATTGTCAAATGTCTATCTAAAACAACTATAAAGAATAGACAATGACTCATCAACATCAATCAAGACTCATACTATCAACTCAACATCAGAGTACTATCAGGGAGAACCTAGCTGGAAGTTTCTCTAACCGACAAGCATCACCTATGAGTCAGTGATGATACAACAAATCGATGTCGTTGCCACATCCCTCTAGTACATTATCGGGGTAGAGGATGTGTCCATTGGTGGATCCATAATTCTATTAAGTCCTCTTTCCAAACTAAGACAACATCCATTTTTCACGGTCTAGTCCACTCCTACACTAGCCACATATTTAATGAGTGCGAGTAGGACTCACTCTTACTCATTTTAGTGCTCAATACTCCTCTCAGGACTCAACATGCTCATAAGCTATCAAACATTATGATTTCTCATCATTGAGTTTCTTTTGGATAAAGGACATCAACTCATCTCATCAACTATCAACTCAATGGATTGGGAACATTCTTTTAAGATTAATCCCAATCTCTTTAAGACTCTAAGGACATCAACTTCATCAACATCATCATCAACATACTCAACTCGGGACCAAAACCACAATAATAATCACATGTATATCATCAAGGCTCTAGACTCATCTCTTAAGTTAATTCTTGCATGCTTTCAAAAGTTAACATATAGGGTTTATATAATATCTCATGAAAAGTATTCAATTCAAGAAAACAAGTTTATGATGATCATCAGCGTATGAAAATACGTGTAAGTAATATAGTTTTCAAGAATTTAATCAAGATAAAACTTCAAAAATTATTTATGGGGACTCATGGACTCTCAACTCATCTATGACCATCTATGGGGCACATGGGAGAACAATTTCATTCTTTTAGCTTAGCCTTACATACTTAAAAAGTTGATATTACTATCGAAATTTGATGAATACTAGTTTTTTTTTTTGGAGAAGATCTTCAATTTCGGTAGTTCCTTTAGAGTGGAAGAACTTGGAAATACATTGTTTGAAGGGTGTCTACTTGGTTCTTGAATTTTGACTTAGAATTTTTAGATTTCTTGATGAAGAACCCTACATTCTTGAAAAAGAAGAATCAAGAAATCCTTTCTTGGTATTCTTGAATTCATCTTCTTGAAACTCTAGGTTATGATTTAAGATTCTATTAGAGATTCATGAATAGATGAAGAAGTTTGGATTGGGTAGATTAAAATTCATGAAGAATAACTTACCTTGAGAATCTTGAAAGCTAATCTTAATTTGATAACTTTCTTGATGATTCTTGAGCGTTTATGTTTAGGAGTGAAAGAGAGAGTTTTTAATTATGAAAACTGACGTTTTATGCGTTTTGGGACCTTAAATAGACCCCCAAAGATTTTAGGATGAAAGTACACTCAAAATAAAAAGAAAAAAAGTTCATTTGATGATCCAGTAAGGGTCCACTTTTGGTCAGCGACGCGCTCCGAGCGCGGACCTTCAGACAGCTCTGCACTCCTTCACTAAAATAGTCATAACTTTCTACTCCAAACTCTGATTAAGGCAAAATTAGATGCTTTGGAAAGCTAATTCAAATAATTTCGATATTATGGGTCACCTAACTCATTGTACTTTAGGAGATATGGCCATGTGAAGTTCACCTTTCTATTTACTCAGGAAAACTTAGTAGAGATTCTTTAGACTTGGCTTGATGTAACAGATCCGTTATACTCATTTATTAAACTTAAGAGGGATTGGGGAATGACCAAAAGGCCCTTCACGTAAAAAGAAACAAAAGGTCCTTCCCATATTAGCACGAATTAGGCTTAGAGGAAAAATGGTCAAAACTTGGACTAAAATTTAAAGTTCTCAAATTTGAAAATTGACTAAAAATTATGATTCTCCGCAAGAAAAGGAGTTCGTCGGTAAAAATCCCACTAAAATCAAGTTCAAAATGAAGGAAAAATCAACATTCAAAGTCTCCAAATCATAGACATGAAATTCCAATTTCCAACATTCCAAATCATGAAATTCAAGACAAAATCAAGATAAAAGAATTGAAATTTAATTAATTTAGTGAAATAAACACTTACCCAAGAGTTTTTCATAATAAGTCTCATTAAAATCGCCTCAAGAAAGCTTGAAATACTGAAAATGATGTAAAAATGGTGATTCATAATTTTTAAAACTGTCCAGGTAAAATACTACTCCGCAAATACGAGGAAAAACCCGTGATGTTGAAAGGAAAATCATCAAAGATCCATCAATAAGGATCCGGGCCCAAAACGCTGAGGGTCCATCAACTACACCTCCACAAATGCGGATGGAATAGAACAGGGAAGCACAAAATCGCAGAGGCTTATCCGTGAAAGTGAAAAATTAGTTAGTCTACACGAGATATCAGATTTTCAGCTATTGTAAATTAACTAAATGGATCCCCAAGGTTTATTTGGGACCCAAACTACACAAATCAGATATGTATCCCTATCAAAAACGACGATTCCAACTCAATAAAATTATTAGAATTTGATTTTGAGGTCTCCCCAATACAATTACCAATAAAACTCAATATAATTGTCCTTGAAAACTCTATAAATTGTAACAAGACCATTTCTAGTATTAGTTTTACCATTCGGAGCTACCAAAACTGTCAGAGTTTTGATCTGAACTTCTGATCCCCGAACATTGATTAAAGTCAAACTTTGACTCCAAAATAATTAAAATTGTGACTTTGGATCCATAATCTTCATTTTAGCTACAAATTCAGTTTCACAACTTCTCCTAGATCAGATTTGACGTTCCGGAACTAATGAAATTGACGAACTTTCGATCAGACACCCATAACTCAAAGTGATACAAAAACTCATTTTTTTCAACAACTTGAGATTCCAAAAGTACCAAAACTCAAAGTATACAAGATCTTAGTTTCAACAACATATATAGTTCAAAATAGGTCCAAATCAACTTGCAGTAGGGCAAAATAGTAATTTTCACAAATAAATTGTAAGGACCCATACTTGAGGAGGCCTTAACGATGCTTAAATATCGATTTCCAACATTTTTTATGAGATGTCCTTTCCACGAGCCTGAAAGGGTCTACGAGCCGTGGAGGTGGACCCTTGGTTCATGCCTTGGTTGCCTCGCCTTGTGCCATGCTTTCCAAACTAAGTGGCCCTCCACAGAGCCTTTCACTGCTTGTGGTCCTCACCATGGCTCATGAAAGGGCTCCTGGGAGGGGCTCTTGCTTGTTTCCTGCGTTATTTTGACAAAGGAGGGCCACCACGGGTGCCCATACAGCTCGTGCAAGCCACCACGAGTCAAGGTGGGTTCCATAAAGGGCTATGGCCAAATTTATCTAAGTATAGAATCACCGTCTCAATATCAAGGCCCTTTTCATGGACACTTTCACGGTCCATGAAAGGTTTCACGAGCCATGGTCATCCGTGCAGGAAAGTCAAGTTTTGAGTCCATTTCATTAATGGTCTTTTCGTAATCTTAAGTTATTTCAAAGGTGTTTTATGACCTTAAAACCTATCCTAAACCCCTAAATCAGCTCATACTTAGTATTTTTCACTCATTAATTCTCATTTTAACATTTAAGCTCTATAATTCAATTTCTAAAACTCTCTTTTCACGTCTAGTGTTGGGAATTCAAGTCAAGGGATTCAAGAGGGCTTCAACCCAAGTCAAAATTCATCCTAGTTCTTCCAAATTTTGCAGGTATGTGGGATTAATTCATGATTACCCTCAAATCATGAAGACTCAAAAATTCTATTTTCTTAATTTCATGAATTCTAAGTATTGTTTGCAAATGGATCTCTTAAATTAGTTTTAATTTGTTGAAATTGAGCTATGGGATGAACTTAATTATTAATTTTATCATGATTCAAATCTTGTTATAATGATTTACATAGATTTTATAAGAACTGAAGAATGTATGTCACTTTAATGCATGAGTAATTTCAAGTATGCTTTAGTTGTTGATTTCTTCATGGATTTATTATGATTTCATTTTATTGTGACATTTTAATTATAAATTCTAAGTACCCATGCTATTCCTTCATTCCTCATGATATATGCATGTATGAACAAATATTTTCATGAGATTTATGATGTGAGTTATTATCCAATTGTGATTATTACTATGATTTTAAGACAAGTTTGATTATGACATGACATGTGATCACATAATGTCTATATTATGGCTTTAAGCAATTATGAATATGTATACACTATCATGTACAAATATGAATGAGTCATTCCTATACATAAAAGTATGAAATGAACTATGATTTGGCCTTAAGCCTAAATATGCTTGATTTTGTTTTGAAAAGACTTATGTTTTAATTTCAAGCATATATATGTATATTTATTCCCATGGGATGATGACTTAGCATCAAATGAGATTTAAGGTGGGGGCTCGACCTAAGGGGTCCTTATATAAAGTCTTCTTTCTCATAACTATTTGTCAAACATAGGTTCATGTTTATGCCTATTTGTGGATGATTATGCTTATGAAAAATCCTTTTCGAAATGGGCAAGGCCGTAGGTAAGGTTACTTTGCTGAAATGGGCAAGGCTTGTAAGGTGGAGTATGGTCTATTTTTGACAAATAGATTATCCTTTCCTCCGATATATGGTGAATATTGGAATTTCAAGTAATAGCTTGCTTGGTCTTATATGTCGGTTGATGTCACATCCCCGTATGTTTAAATACTATGACATTCATGTATCATGGATTAAGGTATATTGTTATGATATATGTGTGTGTGTGTGTGTGAGTGAGTGAGTGAGTGAGTGAGTGCGCACGCCCTTGTCATCTAACGTTGATTTGCAGGTTAATTACATGTTCATATGTATTACATGTCTGCATACTTGGTACATTTAAGCGTACTAACACATACTTTGCCTACATGATCTAACCATGTCGAAATTGGAGCCTTACCTCATCACCTTTTTGTGGCTAAGTTCATTATGGAAGTTTGCTTATGGTGAGTCATTATTTTTAAGGACAAAACCCACTTTCTATCTACCTATGCTACAATTATTGCAGTCTATGTAGACGATATTCTCACCACTAGGAATGAGCACTCAGAGTTTACTGCTATGAAGTCTTTTCTCAATACTGAATTTAGGATCAAAGATCTAGGTGATCTCCACTATTTCCTAGGGATGGAAATCTTACGAGAAAAGCATGGATTAATTGTCAGCTAACAAAAGTTTGCACTAGATTTATTGTAGGAGTTTGATTGCATCAATTTACCTACAGTATCGTCTCCTATTGATCCCTCAATAAAGCTTTTTCCAGAATCTAATTCTCTCCTTGCAGATCCTATACTCTAACAACGATTAGTTGGCAAGCTTAATTATCTAACCTATACAAGGCCAGATTTGTCTTTTGTCATGTTTAGTTTGAGTCAATATATGCAAAATCCCAGTGTTGAACACTTCACTACTACTCTTTGTGTTTTGAGGTATCTCTGTGTTAATCCTGGCCAAGGTCCGTTCTTTACATATGATCCATCATTTTCTTTTATTTCCTTTTACGATGCCAATTGGGCTTCTTGTAAAGACACAAGATGGTCAGTCAATGGTTTCTTTATAAGCCTCGAAAGTGCTCCTATTTCTTGGAAGTCCAATAAACAGGCTTCTATTTCATTATCTTCCGCTAAATCTGAGTATCACTCTATGAGAAGGGTGACAGGTGAACTTACTTGGTTAACCAGACTTCTTGAAGAACTTTCCATCACTCCATCTCTACCAGTACCAATTCACTTTTATAGTAGGCGTCCATTCATATAGCTTGTAATCCAGTTTTCCATGAAAGAACAAAGCACATGGAATTGGACTGTAATTTTGTAAGGTAGTGGTTCCTTTCTGGCCTTATTTCTTTTTCCTTCGTTCGTTCATCTTCTCAGTTGGTGAATCTTTTTATTAAAGCTCTTTCAGGACCTGTTCACCATTCGATTCTTTGCAAGTTGGGTATCATTTCTCTCATCTCCAACTTGAGGGGCGATGTTAGGAATCAAAGAAATCTTCATAATGGTTCTAATGGTGTGTTTGATATCAAAGAAAAAGAGATCATGAAAGAGAAGCTGAAACAAAGAGAAGAAGGGAAAGTCAAAGTGAAGATGTGCTCGAATAACTCAACAAAGATTGCAGATACAAAGAGGACATTTGGAAGCATCACACTGCAATCAAAATTGTTTGACGGATTAAATCAAAACTGCAGATCAAAAGATGACAGTTGTGATTCACTAAAATCTTCTCAACAGGAGCACAAGAAAACACATGATGATTGTCAGGGCAGTTACATAATAAATGAATTAGTATCAGACAAGTATACAAAATATAATTTTATTAGTTAGATTATTTTCATACATCAATAAGATAGGACAATATATATATATATATATATATATATATATAGACACACATTAGCATTGTATAGTAATGGAGGAGGAATACACAAAAAATTTTCTAAATTTCTTCATTGACAATACTTATTTTATGTGGTTTTGTTATCTTTTTTGTTGAAATACAACATCATCATTCATACTATATTTGTGTTATTTTCTTTATTAAGAAATACGTTAGATAGTTGTATATTTTACTAGAATTAAAAAAATATTTAGATTAAAAAATTCAACTTCTATTGATTTGATTTATAAACTTAAAAATTTGATAATAATTTAATTTGATATTTAAAAAACTAGAACCAATCCAACTATGTACGCCCCTAGTTCAATGCTCAAACTTCAGGAGAAAATCACTTACAAGCAAGAACAAGTATCAAGTCAAATTATTCATAATTAGCAGGATGAAAAAACACTTCTTCTTCATGCATACGTAACACCTACCTAATATTCATGTTTAGTCAAAAAAAAAACTGCTATATATTATCTTTTTAACTAAAATAAAATGCCTAAACAATATTAACCACATATAGTCATATTGAAATCATTTAATTAAGCAAGATAATTATATATGTCCCATGTTCTCGTATGTAATAATTAATGAAGTTATCCAACACTACAAGAAAGGTAGGTCACATGACTTCACAGTGTTAGTTTCATTAATTAGGCACACTAATTAAGCCTATATATACATCATCAACAAATAATTAATTAAGGATAAACCTATTATACATTTCTCTCATAAAAAATGTTGAGGTTTGGTAGAAATCTAGTAATTTTGCTGGTTTTAGTAATCTTGGAGAGTGCAACATGCAATATACAAAAATTTCAACAACCAAGTAATCAAAATTTTGATGTCTTCAATGTATTAGATTATGGTGCCAAAGGTGATGGAACCACATATGACACCAAAGTAAGATATGATGCTTTATAATATATTAGGAGTACTATTTCACTATATTTTAGTCAAATGTGAACATACATACTTCTATTGGTATTCAATTATATCTTGAACATGCTAGGCTCCTCGCATGCGAGTTATTGACTTTAATTCTGGTAGCAAACATGTGAAAGTATTTTTATAATAGGTGGTAATGAGAACACGAGACGCCTTACTGTTTTGATATCATGTTAAAGTGTGTAATCATGTTAAATTTAAAAATTTAAATTATTAAGGAGAAATACATTTCAATTTCAATACGCAATAATGAATTAATGAGATTCATGAAAAATACAAAAAGCTTAAAATAAATTAGTCTCCGCCCCCCCCCCCCCCCCCCCCCCCCCCCTCTCTCTCTCTCTTTCCTTTTATTTTTTTTTTTTCTTTTAATAAAAAAAAATATCATTTTATAGATAATATC